>OV816024.1:115994363-116227440 GCA_929113105.1 Agrypnus murinus
ACGTATCTATCAAATTGCTGTACAATCACAACCGCATCTTATGCGTACATTCACTAGTTCTTTCCAATCCTGTCCTCAAGCAAACTGATGGAGACTTTTTCTGCTGGAAAAATTCTAAAAAACAAGGGAGCAATAAATGTGATGATCACCGTTGCCTTGGATACTTTGTAGTATCTAAGGAAACGAATGTAAACGAGGGATCAGAAAATAATGCAGAAACCAAATAGTTCAAGCATTCATTCTCTCATCTTAACAGTAAAAGAATAAAGCTTTAATTAATCACAAAGAATCCTGCAAACAAACATACAAAGAAGATATTACAGTACTTTTATACTAAAAAATTTAATCAAGTTCTTGAAATTTATCGTTTGATTACTACGGAAAATGACATATGTACTTTTCCACCTTATTTGGAAACCATTCACTTTCCCCAGAAATTAACTTTTCCGTATTATGTTGCGTTGTCTCACTTGTTCGAAAATCCTGTTAACCTTACTCTAAACATTTATATACAAAATGAATTCAGTTATAAAGTCCTACTTAAAGATACATAATATATGCTTTCAATCATACAAATATAACTTTATAAATTTATACCACTCTCCAAACTCTAGTGATGCTCAATTTCTAATGAAACTTGAAAATTTGTTTGATGTATATGCTAGTAGATCAGAGACCTTACTAATTATCGGAGACTTTAATATTGACCTATTAAAGGATTCATATTATGAAAATAGGCTGAGAACTTTAATTAAAAATAATGGACTACATCAGATTATCGACCAACCTACAAGAATCACTAAGGACAGTGCTGCCCTCATAGATCTTCTTGTATCTAATGAAAAAACCATTGAAGCCCAGGTACACCATATTCCAAAAATAACCGATCACCCAATAACTGTAAATGTAAAAGAGAAAGAAAAATATGAAGAATATACAATACAACACAGGGACATGAGCAACTTCAATGAAATGCAATTTCAATTAGATCTAATGGATCAACCATGGAATCCGGACTGTACAAACACCAATCAACTAGCAGAAACATTAGTTAAAACCATAATGGACACACTAAACAGGCATGCTTTAACTGTTAAAAAAACCATTAAATGTCAATGGAGTTGTAAGCGTTCGTGGACCCCAGAAATAGCCTTGGAAATTGAAGAAAGGGACAGATTATATAAAAGAGCAATCTTTACACAAGAAGAAAGTGATATGAATAGGTATAGACAACAAAGAAATGGAATTGTTAGTTTGATCAGGAACCACAAGAGAAATTATTATCAAGAAAAAATAGATGATATAAAAATAACTCAACAGAAATGTGTAAAACAGTTAAAGAATTAATTAAAGGAGGCCATAACAGACCAAAAAAGGAAGGTATTATTTTTGACAATGAGTTAGAAAAAAAGGAAATTCAAATTGCAGAAAAATTCAATATTTACACTATTAACAGCATAGAACAAATTATTACATTAACAAATTTAACCCAAATTGAAACTGATTTAAGCCACATTAATGTGCATCAATGCAAGTTTGAGAAATTTTTACCAATAGGGTTTTTGGAGTTAAAAAAAAGTATAAACAATTTACCTAATAAGAATAGTAGTGTCGATGGTATTACCGTAAAGATTAGCTTTCAATGTAATAGGACAGAGATTTTTGCATCTAATTCAAATGAGTCTAGAAAGTGTATCCTTCCCAGAAACCTTGAAGACATCCCATATTATCCCCATTGAGAAGATAATCACCACTAACAAATGTGAAGAATACAGACCGATCAACATGGTGCCATCTTATGAAAAATTATTAGAGACCGTCGTAAATATCCAGTTTCGTGACTACATTGAAGTGAACAAACTGTTAACACCTTTTCAATCAGGGTTTCGGAAAAATAATTCATGTGAAAGTGCAATACAATCAGTTCTTTTGAAATGGAAAAATGCTATTTACAAGAAGAAGATGATAGGTGTAGTTTTTCTAGACTTTAGACGTGCTTCTGAGACTATTAATAGAGATCTATTATTATTGAAATTAAAAACATATGGGTTTGGCCCAATAGTTATAAAATGGTTTAGTGGATATCTCAAAAACAGATTTCAAAAAACTAGATATTTTAATACTACATCTTCACCTAAAAAAACTACCTTTGGCGTTCCACAAGGAACTGTATTAGGCCCTGATTTATTTGTACTATACATAAATGATATTGTTAATGTAATTAAAAAATGTAACATTCAATTATTTGCAGATGACACTTTAATATATTTTATAGGAGATGATATTGAAAAAGTAATAAATATCATCAATGATGAATTAGTAAATGTATATAACTGGTTAGGTAAAAATAGTCTTTCTTTAAATGTAAATAAAACAAAATTCATGATAATAAAAAATAAGTTTAACGAAATTGATACATCTAGTCATGTGGGAATACAAATTAATAGTCAAAAAATAGAACAAGTTTATGAGTGGAAGTACTTAGGCGTAATAATAGATTGTCACTTAACATTTTCTAGTCATTCAAACTATGTTATCAGTAAAGTTGCAAAAATAGTAAATTTCATTGGTAGAATAAGCCAAAATCTTAGCAAGTGGTCTAAATTATTACTATATAAAACAATAATACTTCCCCATTTTAATTATTGTGCTAGTATACTTTACCTCCTAAATAATACTGAAATTAACAATCTTCAAAAATAACAAAATTGTGCGTTAAGAATAATATTAAAATGTAGTAGGTATACTAGCATAAGAGGAATGTTGCAAGTTACATCTTTGTTAAGTGTTAAGGAAAATATATTTTATAATACGATGATAATAATATTTAAAATAAAAAACCGAATATATCCAGAGCACATTTTAAATGAATTACTATTCGTAGAAGATGTTCATGATCATAATACTAGAAGGAGAAATAATTTTTATGTTCATACAGTAACAACAAATATAGGACAAAATAATCTGTTTCATAAAGGTTTAGTTGAATATAATTCACTTCCAGCTAATGTAAAAAACTGTACATCTTTAACATTATCTAAGAAACAGTGTAAAAAATATGTAATAAATTATATTAATATTTAAGAAATTATAATGTATTATATGGAATTTATCTAGTTATATGATATAAATATAGTATATTATTAATAAATATTAAAACCTTCAATTTTACAAAGCCAGAGAATATTTACAAATGTGAAAAGAACTCGCATACGAGATGATGTAATTCTTACGTCACTTTTCTCCATCAAATATTAAATGCGAGCTATTATAACCAAACGTATATAAAACAAAGCTTAACATATGCGTCATGGCAATGTTGCCAGATCCAGGGCTTAGCAAGTCTGTAGAACATAGCGGGTTTGATAGCGTCTTGTATAAAAATATACGATATACACTTGAGAAAGGCGCGACGCCCCCTATAGTTCATTGTGATGAACTACGGTTGTATAAAACTTTTTATAGACCCTACTTTTCCAAACCCAAATTGTATATTTTTTTATTGCAGTTTTAGATAAACCTTATCCTGTAGACATCGAAAACATAGGAGAACGTTGCCAGACCCAAGCCCGGGTCTGAGAGCGTCGAAAATGGTCCGACAAGTCGGTAGAATATAGCGAAACGGGTATGTATAAGCGGTTAAACAAATATATATATATATATATATATATATATATATATATATATATATATATATATTGCAGTGATATTGGTTAATTAAAAATAAATATTATTTTTAAAAAAAATTATAATATATTTTAATACTGTGAATAATTGCCGTTTGATCGTAGATAATATTCTATAAAAAAAATGACTGAACTTTGGAAATGCTTTTCAACTTCCCTATTTTATAAATTATAATATGATTTGAAAATACCTTTTAATAGATCTAATAATGCAATGGTTATATAAATTTAATGTTACGTTAGTTCTTGACTAACTCAAGTTTACGTAAGAGAGTTGGGCGCCAGTTAATAACTTAAATTAACAGAATTATATTTAATAAAGACTCATCTCAGTGTGAATGTGGATTCTTGTGGTATTAAAAAAAATATACAAATTGAAATTTTAAAAACACTTTTAAAATTGAAATCTTAATTAATTTTTAACTATTACTAAATTGTTCAAATCACTTTACTACACTTCACAAACGATAGTCTTTCTTCAGCAAATGCCAATACAAAAAGGAAATAACTTCCTACCTTTTTATAATACTTCTTTTTTCCTTTTAGTATAGATGTCCTCTTTCCCAAACCATTGGCAGTGTAGATCACTTTATGTTGACCCAGGGCTGGCTTCCAATTCAGGGTTGACTTTCTTCCTTTTTGCATGGATTTTCCATATAATATCATCCACACACTTGATTTTGGAACTCGCTTTTGTTTATTAACTGCGGGTATAATTTCCCTTTTTCGTAGAATGCTTATAGTTGTTTTTTTTTGTGTTTATATTAAATAAAACACCCGTTTATGGTTTTAACGTTGATTTATTATCTTGCTTAACTTTAGCAAGTAATTTATCTTAAAGGTGGTTCTTTATAATCATATACACTTTTACAATTTATACTTTTTACACCTTTGCCGTATTCAAATCACCAACTAACTTAACTTGTCTATTTAATTCTAGACTATATAAATTTTTACAATATTATTAGCCACGACTTTACTTTGTCGCTTGATTTACTATAATATCTTTACTCTTTCGTCGTTTAACAGTAAGTATCTTTTAACTTACACGACTTTACACCGTCGCTTTCTATCAGTAAGTGTCTATTTACATTTTTATTATTGTCTTTAACACGACTTTACTGCGTCGCTTTATGTCAGGAAGTCCTTAAAATTATTATTTTCTAAGCTTATATACTATTGACTATTTACATAATTATATTACACAATCTGACGTCACCTTACGAACTAATACAAACTGTACACTCATATAATACATAATAGCAGATTAATATTCTTATAAAAGTGACACATATATTACACAATACTTTTACGCAATAATAACGATCTATTTACATTAACAAAAACCTTAAAGAATCACATAACCCGTCGATATACACATTTGAAATTATACATAAATGAATTAGATAATAACAATAACTTGCAAACAACTGAATGTTACGTACACTTAATCGGTGAATAAACTATTCGATAATAAACAAAGAAACATGGATTATTTAACCTTATTAAAAAGTATACACATTGATTTCAAAATCAATGACACACCATTAAATAACTTAAATTTACTTTTAACTGGAAAAGTGGATAAAAATATTTCAAAAGTGTTAGTATTTAACAAAGATTTTAGATTTTCACAAAATTTTCAAAATTTTCCAAAATTTTGAAACTACCATCCACAGCAATATATATATATATATATATATATATATATATATATATATATATATATATATACATAACAAAGGAATAATAATGGGCATTCGCGCAATATAGTAACAAGAGAAAGTGAGTTGCAGCCGTATACACGTGTTTCGCACTTATTAGTGCTCATCAGTACGGCATAGCAGATAAATAGCAATAAAATACAAGCAACAAACTAGAAACGATGTACAATACAAGGTTTCACAGATAGCAGCCAACCACATATTTGCAGTATCGGCTCGAAGACACTGAGTTTTCAGTGCAACAACAAACGTCACTACGGAGGCGGCATTAGCTACTACCGTGAGACAACCTAATCCCAAGAAATATCAATAAGAATAGAAATATTAATGCGCGTAAAATTATACATAACAAAGGGATAATAATGGGCATTCGCGCAATATAGTAACACGTGTATACGGCTGCAACTCACTTTCTCTTGTTACTATATTGCGCGAATGCCCATTATTATCCCTTTGTTATATATAATTTTACGCGCATTAATATTTCTATTCTTATATATATATATATATATATATATATATATATATATATATATATATATATATATATATATATATATATATATATATATATATATATCTATAGAGGCCTACCATGCGTCCGGACCAAAAGCGTAGCGCCCATCGTCCGGCGTATATAAGTGTATATAAATGATGGTATCAGTCAGCGTCTTTTGCAAGCTATAGGTTTATTCAGCGTCTGTTTATTTTATGCAACCTATAGGTTTATACAGCGTCCATTTATTTTTTCAGTATTGGCCAGCCTGCTTGAATTCCTTTGCCTGTCTGCGGTGTCGAGTTACTCTCTGCATTTCTGAGTAAAGATTGCGTCATCTCAACTGGCAAAAATAATTCTATTTTATTAACGCTATGTAATAAATACTTTTAGTTTCGTTTCTGTATGTGTATGAATTTTATTTAAAAGGCTTTCAGATTTAAAATATTATATGCATAAAAACATCATAAAACTCGAAATATTATTGGATTTGTATGAAATTTTCTACAAAGGGGTTTTTCAGGTAGCTGATTTCAAATTTGATGTCAACGTTTGCAAATTTTAAAGCGCGGATGAAATATGGCGGCCATAATAATTAAAATTTGATTTATTTGCATAAAACTTAACATCTGGGAGTATATTCGAAACTCTCTGCGTTGCCAAAATACTATGTGTGTTTCTCAGTAAGGATTGCGTCATTTAAAGTGACAAAAATAATTTTATTAAAGCTACTTAATAAATCTTTCACTTCCATTCAATTGTGTCTGAATTTTATTTAATGCAGTTGAATTTAGTTGATTTTAATATGTATTTTCTAGATGAAAACTATTTAAATTGTGTAGGTTAATTTATTATTATAGGTTAAATGCATATAAATTGTGATGATACTTATTGCTACTAATACCTAGTTCTATATTTTAAAGAGCCAAGCGATTTAATGTGTTAATTAGAGCTTCCAGTTTTTTAAGTTCTTCCAGTGGTTTAAATCGTTATATCTCTAAACATATTTGAGCTAGAAAGCTGATTTTTTTTTAAATTAAACCTTAAAAATGAGCGCATGCAACAATATTATCAAATATTGCCTAAAGAGAAATTTGGCAAAAAAAGTTTGGGTAGTGATAAAGATAGTTTAGATGGGAATTTCAAGGTCCAGCGGTCAGTGCAGATGTATTGTTTTGTATTTATGTTTGTTTATGTACTAGAAACTACGTTTTACATGTCTATTAAAGTAAACTATAAAAAGGAATTTGTAGTTCTTCTTAAATTATCTTCTTTCTGTCACTGTTTTACAAAACAGTTACTATTCGATCGCACAAGGTAAAACTTATTGGTTATTTATAACGACTAATAATTGATTTTATGAAATAATGAAATATATTGATTTTTGATTGACTTGTTAATTTTTATTGGGAACGCATTTTAATTTCAATACCTAATTAAAAATATCAGATTCGTTGTTTTATTTCTTATTGACATTCTGTAGTACATTTTCTCGTTCTATATTTTATAGAGCCGAGCGATTTAATGTGTTAATTAGAGCTTTCAGTTTTTTAAGTTCTTCCAGTGGTTTAAATCGTTATATCTCCAAACATATTTGAGCTAGAAAGCTGATTTTTTTTTTAAATTAAACCTTAAAAATGAGCGCATGCAACAATATTATCAAATATTGCCTAAAGAGAAATTTGGCAAAAAAAGTTTGGGTAGTGATAAAGATAGTTTAGATGGGAATTTCAAGGTCCAGCGGTCAGTGCAGATGTATTGTTTTGTATTTATGTTTGTTTATGTACTAGAAACTACGTTTTACATGTCTATTAAAGCAAACTATAAAAAGGAATTTGTAGTTCTTCTTAAATTATCTTCTTTCTGTCACTGTTTTACAAAACAGTTACTATTCGATCGCACAAGGTAAAACTTATTGGTTATTTATAACGACTAATAATTGATTTTATGAAATAATGAAATATATTGATTTTTGATTGACTTGTTAATTTTTATTGGGAACGCATTTTAATTTCAATACCTAATTAAAAATATCAGATTCGTTGTTTTATTTCTTATTGACATTCTGTAGTACATTTTCTCGTTCTATATTTTATAGAGCCGAGCGATTTAATGTGTTAATTAGAGCTTTCAGTTTTTTAAGTTCTTCCAGTGGTTTAAATCGTTATATCTCCAAACATATTTGAGCTAGAAAGCTGATTCTTTTTTTAAATTAAACCTTAAAAATGAGCGCATGCAACAATATTATCAAATATTGCCTAAAGAGAAATTTGACGAAAAAAGTTTGGGTAGTGATAAAGATAGTTTAGATGGGAATTTCAAGGTCCAGCGGTCAGTGCAGATGTATTGTTTTGTATTTATGTTTGTTTATGTACTAGAAACTACGTTTTACATGTCTATTAAAGCAAACTATAAAAAGGAATTTGTAGTTCTTCTTAAATTATCTTCTTTCTGTCACTGTTTTACAAAACAGTTACTATTCGATCGCACAAGGTAAAACTTATTGGTTATTTATAACGACTAATAATTGATTTTATGAAATAATGAAATATATTGATTTTTGATTGACTTGTTAATTTTTATTGGGAACGCATTTTAATTTCAATACCTAATTAAAAATATCAGATTCGTTGTTTTATTTCTTATTGACATTCTGTAGTACATTTTCTCGTTCTATATTTTATAGAGCCGAGCGATTTAATGTGTTAATTAGAGCTTTCAGTTTTTTAAGTTCTTCCAGTGGTTTAAATCGTTATATCTCCAAACATATTTGAGCTAGAAAGCTGATTCTTTTTTTAAATTAAACCTTAAAAATGAGCGCATGCAACAATATTATCAAATATTGCCTAAAGAGAAATTTGACAAAAAAAGTTTGGGTAGTGATAAAGGTAGTTTAGAAGGGAATTTCAAGGTCCAGCGGTCAGTGCAGATGTATTTTTATGTAATTTAAAAATATTTAAATAAAGATGCAACAAAAATATTATTGACTAGCAATCTCTTAAAATGACGTTTTTGTTTTCGTTATTAGTGCTTACTTTATTTTAATCAATTACTGATTTTTTATAAATTGAAACCATTATTAGTTTCAGAAGAAAACAGCTGTGCATTCATAATACGTAGTAAATAATATCATATCTAAAATGTAAGATCATGCTAATCTATTCACCTATTTTTGGTATTAAACACATTTCTTGTAACCTTGTTATATATAATTGTTTATTTCGGATCATTTTCATTTGTGTTTGGAATAATATTTTGAGAAAGAAATTTTTATTACTTGCAAATTTTAGTTTCATGAGCAACCTTTATTTATTTTATTTACCTTTTAAATATACATTCTGGTATTAAGTTATCGATGTTCCTCTGTGAAATTTACAAAACATGTACGAGCCCTAACAACTAAATATGTATTTGGACAGTTTCATGAATTCTGTGTTTATTTTTCCTACTAGTGTTCCAAATTACACCATTTTCAAACAATAACCATTAACTTCTGTAAAAAAAGATCTGCAGAAAACAATTTTCAAAAATTCAATAAAACTCGCTGACAACTAAATATTCAGATAGCAGTTTATAAAAACAATTCAATAAGATTTAACATCTCGCTTTGCTTTATTCGCCTCTTAAATTTTGGCTGACATACTTCTAACTTGGGGATTACAATTATCTAAATTGGATAATGCCCCACTTGCTGATAATTTCAAATTCAATAACACTAAAGATCCGAACTGCTTGAGGATCATTCAACAACTTTGAAATTATGATTTTCAAACCATTTTTTGGTCGTTTTTGATGTGTGGTAAGAAGCACTATCTCGTTGAAAGATTAAATCGCGGTCAAGATCGATTTTTAACGATTGGTAACAAGTTTGCGTTAAGAATTTGCTGATACTTTTCAACATTAACTGTGCCGTCTATGGACTGAAATCATTCTAACCCTCCAGCTGACATATAGCTCTAAACTATTGCACCTTGAGGAAACCTAACCGTACGTTTTAAGCAGTACTTATGGAATGCTTCATGTTTAGCTCCGATCAGTCTTTTGCGAGAGTAACCAACGAAAACACCAGACTTTGACTAGTCGCTGAATATGACCTTATACCAGTCATTCTCTGGAACATTGTCTAGGACAACTACATATTTAGTCCATGTCACTCGTCGTTGTTCTTGTTTCTCGGTTAGAAGTTTTACTTTGACTAAATACAAAAACCGTTTATGTTACAAAGATAGTTAAGGAATACTCAATGCATCAAAGTTTAAAGATAACTAACTACCTTATTAAAGAATGGAGAGTCTATCTGAAAACAAATAAACTGTTTGGATTCTTGGCAATTGTTGCGACAGAAAGGTAAAGACAGGATTAAGTGTGCCCAAATAGCTGCAGGACATGATCTTGACTTGCAGAAATACATAGAACAAAATTAAATAGCTTATCGGTATGTCCAACGTAAATGACTGCTTCTTCACGGCTTGCTCCAAAATGATGAGTCTGGATTTCTTCAGCTAGTTTGCAAGGATAATTTTCAGAGAAGACTATATGGAGTAACCCTTCACTCTTACTAAGACTCTTTTTCAGTGTGTTGTAAGCAGCATTTTTATTTCTAATGTTAAATTTATATTTATTTTTAAAGTTTTCATTTCTTCTTGAACCTCTCCCTGCAACTCTTGAACTTCTGCTGAGCCATACCTAAGACTGATAATGGAGGGCAAGATTGAGGGTAGAAGAGAACTGGCAGGAGACAAGGCTCATGGTTGAGAAATGTGAGAGACTGCACTGGCCTAAACTCACAGTTATTACTAAGAATAGCAAAAGATAGTGAACGATTTGCCGAAGTTGTTGTTAACCTTCTATAAGAAGACAGCACCTTAAGAAAAAGAAGATGTAAAAAAGGCCGCAAAGTTAGAAAATGTAACAGTTTTATCGAGCTTACTGAATATTTCTGAATTTGTTTCTCGTCATGCAGTTTTATGCAATATCGACTCCTTTGCCTTCTTCAACATACCAACACAAATTAGCTTGGGGCAACGTATGATAGCCTAATAAAAACAGGATGCCAATAAAACTGAAAAGTTTTTCCCTTGTAAATATAAAATCGTGTGTATTATTTGAGCCCACTAAATACAAAACTCTGCGTTTACATTGTTAGTGAACTTGAGTCTTGCACCTAACAATCTCACATTTCCCGTGAGTTTTGCATCTGATGATGACTTTTACATGATTATATTTTATAAGCGTGAAGTTTTACATTTATAAAACACCAAAGTTTGCATCTCATACATTTATCAGTACTGCAAGTCCATAAAACAAGACAACCAATAATATCGATATCTAAATTGTTATAATTATTTTTGTAAATAATTACAAAGTTTTGCATTTAGCGAGTTCATTTATCATGAGCCTACTTTACAAAAAATCGCAATACTATATCTTGAACTTCATCATCAAAAAGTTTTAGAAAAATATCCAGCGGTGATTGACCTGCCAAATGATTTTTTAGCTGTTCAATTTTTTTGTGTTCTCTTATATGTGTTATTGTTCTCAGTATATAATCTATTTGATTTTTTATGATATTTCCTTCATTGTCTCCTGGTCCTAAGTACACTTCTAAGTGTACAATCGCCTTTCTGGAAGTTGGAACCAGGTGTTTGCTACCATTAAGTTTTCTTCATTACAGAACTGTACCAGATATCCCCCCTATCGTTTCGTTTGCAAATACCATGGTCTTCAACAATATATTGCACTCTTCCTTTACCTATCTTTCCGTTGAAGTCACCCATGATTATATTCACTTCATTCTTTTTGGTAAATCTTAGTAGGTAATTTTTACATCATGAATGAAAAACTCATGCAGTATGGAGTATTCTCGTGCAACTTATATTACTAGATGAACAGATAGTTCCATATTTTGAACGGCACTCGCAACAAAATGCTTCTAAAAGTGAAACCGGTAAGATTCGGTTTCAAATTATGGTATATCTGTTCAGATGAAGGGTACTTATACAAGTTATCCTCCAAATAATAAAAAATCCAGACTTGGGTTGGGAGGTGACTTTGTTTTTTATCTACTATCTATTGTAGAGAATAACCCTAATCATAATATTTTCCTTGACAACTTCTTTTCTTCATATAAATTATTCGACAATAACACACTATGGTGTTGGAAAATTGAAAACTGCAAAAAATTATGACACAAAGGAAAAGAAAAAACTACTGTACTGCTCAAAAGCTACTGTACTATCAAAACAAAAGGAAATAGTGACGTTAACGAAGAAAATGAAGTAAAAACCTTCCCAAGGATCTTGTATGGTTTCTCTATTTCTTAGAAAATCAAATGTAACTGAACTAAAGGGTTCATTGTGATGCAATGAAGAAGTACATCACATGCTCAAATAAATTCAGTGTGTCTAACAAAAATCCCAACCTATTGCTTGGTCTTGGAGGGATTCATCTCCTAAAAGTAGTACTCTCATGCATTGGGCTATACCTCAAAGACAGTGGAGCTTCGAAAATCCTTGTTGAGACAGTATAATTGGAATGCTGTTTTCCATTTTGAAACGCTTACGGTGTTATACCAGTGTACGAAGATCAACGCTTGTTGGACAAATTTAAATTGCTATAAACTACACATAGTGACATAAAAAATATTTTGAGAAACTCGTAGAAAATGACAGGCAGAAAAAAACTGGGGCCTGCGTGCATGCAGTATAAGAGAGTGTTTGCCACTTTCCTTCTTCTTTGATAGAAAAAATTATTCACGATGGTACATTTTATACTACAATGATTGCTTGAAGCTGGACGAAGGTCCTATAATTTATAATTCCATGTCAGTCTTTTAAACAAAAAATAATAATCTTAATTCAATCCTATTAACGCATTTAAAACAATAATTATTCAAGACTTTTTAACCAAAATTTGTTTTGGTGGTTTCAAGTGTAAATATTTAAAATATTTTCAAAAAATTTCAGATTCAAGAATATAAAGAAAAATTTAAAATCTGGCAGCATAAATAATTAAGATTTTGCAATGGGCAACTAAAATCTTCAGTAACATGATATTTGATACGATGTTTGATGACGCGACGTCAAATTGTTCATCATACAATTCTGAGAACCTAAAATGTTTACTTTAATTCTTAAATGCTCCGAATGAATGCTGCATAAATGAATTGTTTTTTACATTTACTTATATGTACAGCTGTAACCGTTATCAAATTCATAATTGCAAAAGAGAACCTCTACTCCTTGGAAAATCCCCGAAAAACGAGTGTTAAAAGGAACACGATTAAAAATTTGTAAACACAACTGACCGAAAAAAGTTATATACAAGAATACACAGGTTGGGTCTATTAGCAGACAATTTTAAGTTCTTTTTCCAGCTTCAAGCAATCATTCTAGTATATAAAATGTACCATCGTGTATAATTTGAAAAAAATGGAATTTCTGGCAATAGCCCAATATCAGAATCTATTCGCTAACTAGAATTCGAATTAAGTGTCATTTTACACAATAATTAGCTTTTGTTTTTTACGTGTGCGTTATAGCATACACAAAATTACGTCACTTTATAGACTTGCACACCTGCAATGAAATTTAATCCATGCTTACAAGGAAATATTCTCTTGCTAACAACATTAACTTTTTATAAGGACGTCTTTCAAACTATAATATTGAGTTATATTCCTGATTATCTAATATCCATTTTTTTCTCGAGTCCTCTGACTTTAATAAAGCTTAACTTTAGTAAAATATTATATTTCTAAATGCTATAGCTACTTTTGTTTTTATCAGACAATAGGTAATAAAAGTTACCCATTTTTAGGGACAATTTTATTAAAAACAAATTAGTTTTTATCTCAGAAAGTACATGCCATATATCTATGAAATTTTTGTAGGGGTTATAGAAAGAAACCTTGGGTTCTAATTTTCAGACCAAAAAGCAATTCATTTAAGATTTATATAAAAAATAGGGAATTATGTTTTCTTGTTTATTAATTTTTTGATTTCGTTTTGGTTAAATGAACACTTTTCATGTAGGCATTATTTTTCTCAAAGAAATGTTCCTAATTTTAACAATAACAGTGCAATAACATAAAAACCAATTTTTTGTCCAAACCGCTTGTCACTAAATTAATTTTTCTGCGATTCAGAGGAAGATATTGAAGACTATACAGGGTGTCCTGTTTAACAGTCTACACTGAATCATTCCAACAAGCTTGTGACTATAGCAGTGGAATTAAAAGAACTTTGTATCCTTTGACCTCTAGTTTACGAAATCAGAACACATCTTAGAACTTGTGCTGGTGCTGGATATCATCATCAGGATTTTTTTAAATGGAACGATTAGATTTGAAGTATGGAAATCGATAGCAAGTGGGATTCTGAATAAAAAAGTAATAAGGTACTACAGGTTTCAAGTGAATGATAATGAAATAATAAAGTGAATGTATTCTAATACTGTTTTCGTAAACAAGAAGCCGAAATCTACGAAGTTCTTTTAATTCCATTACTATAACCAAAAGCTTGTCCGGATGATTGAGTGTAGACTGTTAAATAGGCCAGAACCCGTTAAGTGGCTAAGTGTTTACTATTTTTTTCACATTTAAACATTTGAAGTGGTGACTCGTACACCTTTGAAATCTGAATTTTGCAAAATCTAAAAAGTATCTTGTATATTATTAACCATAAAATATGCGACTTCTTATGTTTTTTCATGATAACCATGAAAATGAAGCGCAACAAAAATCGTTGCTATTTTTTCACATTTAGAAATTCTAAGGGTTGGCTGCTACCCCCTTATATCCTGAATTTCGCAAAATCGGTGAAGCATGTGCGTTTTTATGTTCTTTCACGCAACCCATTCAACAATGAAACGCAAATAAACTGCTTTACTATTTTCTCCACATTTGCAAATTCTAAGGGATGGCTGGCTACCCCTTAGACCCTTAATGTCGCAAAATCCGTAAAGTATGTAACTTTTTATGTTCTTTCACGTCACCCATTCAAATATGAACCGCAACAAAGATTATTTACTATTTTTCCCGTATTTCAAAATTCTAAGGGTTGGTTGCTACCCCCTTAGACCCTCAACTTCGCAAAATCTATAAAATAGGTGACTTTTTATGTTCTTTCACGGCATCCGTTCGAAAATCAAACGCAAAGATTGTTTACTATTCTTCCCGTGTGTAGAAATTCTAAGAGGTGGCTGCTACCCAAAACAGAACAAAATTTTGAAAATATAAATATGGGTTTTTTTAACGTTTTTTTAATTTTTCGCTAGACGAGAATCCGAAACTCTGTAAATATACCAAATTTCAAGTTTGTATGTACTCTAGAAATTCGGAAGTTATAAAGACTATTTAATTTCATTACTTAAATACATAAAGTGAAGTCCCGTTTTACAACCCCTAAAGGGGTAGCGGAGGGTTAACATAATAACAATTTTTTATATTTTTCTTTACGAGAACTCTAAACCCTATAACTAAACCAAATTCTAAGTTTTTATGTCATCTAGAAGTTTTACAACCCCCAAATGGAATACGGGGGTTGATTTAATAATTTTTTTAAATTTTTCTTTAGGAGAGTCCTAAATTCTATCGCTATACCAAGTTTCAAGTTTGTATGTCATCTAGAAGTTTTACAACCCTAAAAGGGGATGCGGGGTTGACATAATAACATTTTTTTTAATTTTTATTTACTAGAATCCTAAACCCTATAAATATACCAAATTTCAAGTTTGTGTGTGATCTAGAAGTATTACAACCCCCAAATAAATTGCAGGGGTTGACTTAATAAGATTTTTTATGTTTTTCTTTACGAGAGTCTTAAACCCTATCACTATACCAAATTTCAAGTTTGTATGTCATCTAGAAGTTTTACAACCCCCAAATGGAATATGGTGGTTGATTTAATAATTTTTTTAAATTTTTCTTTAGGAGAGTCCTAAATTCCATCGCTATACCAAATTTCAAGTTTGTATGTCATCTAGAAGTTTTACAACCCCCAAATGGAATATGGGGATTGATTTAATAATTTTTTTAAATTTTTCTTTAGGAGAATCCTAAATTCCATCGCTATACCAAATTTCAAGTTTGTATGTGATCTAGAAGTTTTACAACCCCCAAATGGAATATGGGGGTTGATTTAATAATTTTTTTAAAATTTTTATTTAGGAGAGTCCTAAATTCCATCGCTATACCAAATTTCAAGTTTGTATGTCATCTAGAAGTTTTACAACCGCCAAATGGAATATGGGGGTTGATTTAATAATTTTTTTTAAACTTTTCTTTAGGAGAGTCCTAAATTCCATCGCTATACCAAATTTCAAGTTTGTATGTGATCTAGAAGTTTTACAACCCCCAAATGGAATATGGGGGTTGATTTAATAATTTTTTTTAAATTTTTCTTTAGGAGAGTCCTAAATTCCATCGCTATACCAAATTTCAAATTTGTATGTCATCTAGAAGTTTTACAACCCTAAAAGGGGATGCGGGGTTGACATAATAACATTTTTTTTAATTTTTATTTACTAGAATCCTAAACCCTATAAATATACCAAATTTCAAGTTTGTGTGTGATCTAGAAGTATTACAACCCCCAAATAAATTGCAGGGGTTGACTTAATAAGATTTTTTATGTTTTTCTTTACGAGAGTCTTAAACCCTATCACTATACCAAATTTCAAGTTTGTATGTCATCTAGAAGTTTTACAACCCCCAAATGGAATATGGTGGTTGATTTAATAATTTTTTAAATTTTTCTTTAGGAGAGTCCTAAATTCCATCGCTATACCAAATTTCAAGTTTGTATGTCATCTAGAAGTTTTACAACCCCCAAATGGAATATGGGGATTGATTTAATAATTTTTTTAAATTTTTCTTTAGGAGAATCCTAAATTCCATCGCTATACCAAATTTCAAGTTTGTATGTGATCTAGAAGTTTTACAACCCCCAAATGGAATATGGGGGTTGATTTAATAATTTTTTTAAAATTTTTATTTAGGAGAGTCCTAAATTCCATCGCTATACCAAATTTCAAGTTTGTATGTCATCTAGAAGTTTTACAACCGCCAAATGGAATATGGGGGTTGATTTAATAATTTTTTTTAAACTTTTCTTTAGGAGAGTCCTAAATTCCATCGCTATACCAAATTTCAAGTTTATATGTGATCTAGAAGTTTTACAACCCCCAAATGGAATATGGGGGTTGATTTAATAATTTTTTTTAAATTTTTCTTTAGGAGAGTCCTAAATTCCATCGCTATACCAAATTTCAAATTTGTATGTCATCTAGAAGTTTTACAACCCTAAAAGGGGATGCGGGGTTGACATAATAACATTTTTTTTAATTTTTATTTACTAGAATCCTAAACCCTATAAATATACCAAATTTCAAGTTTGTGTGTGATCTAGAAGTATTACAACCCCCAAATAAATTGCAGGGGTTGACTTAATAAGATTTTTTATGTTTTTCTTTACGAGAGTCTTAAACCCTATCACTATACCAAATTTCAAGTTTGTATGTCATCTAGAAGTTTTACAACCCCCAAATGGAATATGGGGGTTGATTTAATAATTTTTTTAAATTTTTCTTTAGGAGAGTCCTAAATTCCATCGCTATACCAAATTTCAAGTTTGTATGTCATCTAGAAGTTTTACAACCCCCAAATGGAATATGGGGATTGATTTAATAATTTTTTTAAATTTTTCTTTAGGAGAATCCTAAATTCCATCGCTATACCAAATTTCAAGTTTGTATGTGATCTAGAAGTTTTACAACCCCCAAATGGAATATGGGGGTTGATTTAATAATTTTTTTTAAATTTTTATTTAGGAGAGTCCTAAATTCCATCGCTATACCAAATTTCAAGTTTGTATGTCATCTAGAAGTTTTACAACCCCCAAATGGAATATGGGGGTTGATTTAATACTCTTTTTAAATTTTTCTTTAGGAGAGTCCTAAATTCCATCGCTATACCAAATTTCAAGTTTGTATGTGATCTAGAAGTTTTGCAACCCCCAAATGGAATATGGGGGTTGATTTAATAATTTTTTTAAATTTTTCTTTAGGAGAGTCCTAAATTCCATCGCTATACTAAATTTCAAGTTTGTATGTCATCTAGAACTTTTACAACCCCCAAATGGAATATGGGGGTTGATTTAATAATTTTTTTAAAATTTTTATTTAGGAGAGTCCTAAATTCCATCGCTATACCAAATTTCAAGTTTGTATGTCATCTAGAAGTTTTACAACCCCCAAATGGAATATGGGGGTTGATTTAATAATTTTTTTAAATTTTTCTTTAGGAGAGTCCTAAATTCCATCGCTATACCAAATTTCAAGTTTGTATGTGATCTAGAAGTTTTACAACCCCCAAATGGAATATGGGGGTTGATTTAATAATTTTTTTTAAATTTTTTTTTAGGAGAGTCCTAAATTCCATCGCTATACCAAATTTCAAGTTTGTATGTCATCTAGAAGTTTTACAACCCCCAAATGGAATATGGGGGTTGATTTAATACTTTTTTTAAATTTTTCTTTAGGAGAGTCCTAAATTCCATCGCTATACCAAATTTCAAGTTTGTATGTGATCTAGAAGTTTTGCAACCCCCAAATGGAATATGGGGGTTGATTTAATAATTTTTTTAAATTTTTCTTTAGGAGAGTCCTAAATTCCATCGCTATACTAAATTTCAAGTTTGTATGTCATCTAGAACTTTTACAACCCCCAAATGGAATATGGGGGTTGATTTAATAATTTTTTTAAAATTTTTATTTAGGAGAGTCCTAAATTCCATCGCTATACCAAATTTCAAGTTTGTATGTCATCTAGAAGTTTTACAACCCCCAAATGGAATATGGGGGTTGATTTAATAATTTTTTTAAATTTTTCTTTAGGAGAGTCCTAAATTCCATCGCTATACCAAATTTCAAGTTTGTATGTGATCTAGAAGTTTTACAACCCCCAAATGGAATATGGGGGTTGATTTAATAATTTTTTTTAAATTTTTTTTTAGGAGAGTCCTAAATTCCATCGCTATACCAAATTTCAAGTTTGTATGTCATCTAGAAGTTTTACAACCCTAAAAGGGGATGCGGGGTTGACATAATAACATTTTTTTTAATTTTTATTTACTAGAATCCTAAACCCTATAAATATACCAAATTTCAAGTTTGTGTGTGATCTAGAAGTATTACAACCCCCAAATAAAGTGCGGGGGTTGACTTAATAAAATTTTTTATGTTTTTCTTTACGAGAGTCTTAAACCCTATCACTATACCAAATTTCAAGTTTGTATGTCATCTAGAAGTTTTGCAACCCCCAAATGGAATATGGGGGTTGATTTAATAATTTTTTTAAATTTTTCTTTAGGAGAGTCCTAAATTCCAACGCTATACTAAATTTCAAGTTTGTATGTCATCTAGAACTTTTACAACCCCCAAATGGAAGATGGGGGTTGATTTAATAATTTTTTTAAAATTTTTCTTTAGGAGAGTCCTAAATTCCATCGCTATACCAAATTTCAAGTTTGTATGTCATCTAGAAGTTTTGCAACCCCAGAACGGGGTGCAGGGGTTGACATCATAACATTTTTTTTATATTTTTCTTTATAATAATCTTAAATCCTATAATTACACCAAATTTCAAGTTTCTAAGTCATCTAGAAGTTTTACAACTCCTAACAGGGGGTGCGAGGGTTGACATAAATATATTTTTTTATTTTCCTACTTACAAGAATCCCAATTCCTATAATTGTGCCAAATCTCAAGTTTGTATGTCATCTAACAAATTAGAAGTTGTAAAAGTTATTTAATTTCAATATTTTAATGCATAAGAAGTCCCGTTTGAAATGATGTCACTGTCTGCCTCACAAACATATGAGTTTTAAAAATTTTAAAATATAATATGGGATAAGATTAAACAGCCAGATTTATTACTAGCTAACAGCATCAGTGATTGATTAAATACTGAATGATAATATAATAATGGTTACGTTTGTTTCACTTAAATCAATAGAGCGTTGAATTAAATCTTACGATTTTATTAAAATTATCGCCCATTTGTAGGAGCAATTAAAACCGGTTTAAACGAAATTTACATGACGCATAAATGAAACGTATTAAAAGTGTTTCTTAAATAGCTTTAACAAAATATAATATGTACGAATTTTTGTCACCTTAAATGACGCAATCTTTACTAAGAAATACAATGCATAAAGTGAAGTCCCGTTGAAATGACGTCACTGTCTAGCCACAAAGGAATCAGTGTTACCAACACAATTCTTGTTAAATATGCGGACGCAGGGTAAACCTATGCCATAAATTTGTATACAAATGTATACAAATCCCGCGCTATTAGCGCTGCGTGTGGCAAACGCTCGAACTACGATTTTATACACGAATCAGGAATGGGTGTCAAACTGCGCACAGCTAATTTTTACATTTTCGCCATCTAGACACTTTAAGCTTCATATGGTGCAATTTTGAGGCACTAGTCACCCAGCGTCCGTATATCCGGACGCCGAGTGACTTCGGACGCTGCTTGAACCTAAGATTTTACATGGGGGGACGCATAGTGGTGCCCTATAGATATATATATATATATATATATATATATATATATATATATATATATATATATATATATATATATATATATATATATATATATTTACATCTGCCTAACAAATGGACGTCCTTTCATATCTAAGTAATTCGACGTCCACCACAACTAATAACGCTAGAGAAGATTTAGTTCGTGTATATACACTATTTTACATAGTAGTGTTACGTGTGCTAGTTAGATTTTTAATAAAATCAAAAATAAAGAAGTCAATATACACCGTCATTCGACGTCCGCACATAATACAGTCTTATAACGTCCAGTGTATATCCATATAAATATTTCCAACAAAATGACGTCCCAGAGATATACACTAATGTGGAATTCGGTATTTTGACGTCCTGCAACGTTGTCGGTGTAAAAGAAACATCTGGCTCTTTCTTACACTGCTGTACTGTATGTTGTCTTATTCTTTTTAAGGCGAAACTAATTGTTAGACATATTTACGACGCTTTAAAAATCTGGTGTTCGTAATATTGTTATGGAAGTAGGGAAGAATCTTTAGAATTTCTTTCTTATGTTATTATATATCAGGTTATCCCTGAAAAAGTCTTGATTCTAAATAATTATTTAATTGGTTTGTAAAATATGTATATTTATATTATAAAATAAAAGTGTAAATTTTTTGATTGATACATTATTATGAAAGAAATATTAACTTACCTGAAATTTAAATTAGTTAGAGAACTTAGTTAGAACTTAATTAGAGAAATATTTTTACTTTAGCATTTTAAAAACAACACACAAGAATACAAGAACACAATGTAATTGTAATGTTATGTTTTTGAAATTCTCTAATTCAAAATTTTCTGTTATTTGGGTACTTTAATAAGAAGTCAAAAGTCAAATGCCATCAATATTTTCATAGTTCAAATATATAGTTCTTTATAATACTCCAACAAGATAATGCGGGTAGAATTAAAAGCATTCCCTATAGTGATTTCTAAGTTTCAGTTTCATTCCTAAGATATTTCTGTTTAGAAGTAAGAACAAATACAAACTCCCGAAATCGTTTTACAACCTTTCTGGCGTGTATTTATTGCCTTTCATACATTATTATTAGTACAAGTTGGTTCCTTTAAAGCTTTAATGTTTTTTCGAATGCGGAGATAACAAGCTAATAGAAATAATATTCAGAATAATTTTATTCAAAAAGCATAAATTATATTAAACGCATAGTATAATATTATATAATAAATATTTAAATCTGTATAACAAAACTAAAAGATTTGCACTATATCTAAAACTTATTAACCACTATTTCTTTATTGAACTCTTTTTTTGTGGGCGTACAATGCTTTTTGGACAGTACAGCTGTAAAATATGTAAAAAATAATGTTAAATTAGTTTGTAACTTTGATGGTGAACTTTATTTCTTCAAGCGAACTTTTAGAATTTTAAAATAACTTACATTTTAGAGTTGATAATAGAACTGCTAACTAGAAAGCTAATAATAATAATAATCTAATAATCAGAGCTAATAACAAAATCAGTACATTAATAGTACTATATTTTGAGGGTTCACTTTAGATATCACATACTGTTAGTAATAAGTTACTAACCCCAGTAAGTTAAAATATGCTAACGACAGAACTATTTTTAAAAGACTAAACTAAGGTTGTTAAATAAATCATTTTTTAAACTCAGTAACCAGGGAACACAAGAATGAAAAGTGAGACTCGCTATTTCTTTCATTTACGAAATAATTTGATGCACTAAAAAATGTACATAACGCGCAGGAATAGAATTTCTAATTCGACTAGTAACATTAGCATTTTACTTCTGAAGAATTTGCACTAAGCTGAATTTTTGCACACAACAGCCGTTATATGGACGTTATAAGTAACATGCAAAAAGTCGCCATCGATATCATGTTCGGTTCGAAAGTAATTCAAGATCAAAGTCATGAAAATTGATTTTTTTCGCGTATATCTCGCTTTCTATTGGTCGAAAGATAATTACGGTTATTATGAAAATCGTAAATTTAAAACACAAGAGTTACACAAAATCGCATTTCCTAATCCGTATCCTACAAAATTTTTTTCTAATTTTGATAAAAAATGGTTTTTAAACCTTAAACCAAGTCTTTAGATTCATGAATTGTATTGAACATCGAGTAGGTACGCTTAGTTTGCGTTAACTCGCTAGGAAATAGTGTATTACATTACAAGTCATGAAAGTGAAACTTTGCAGAAGAGGAGGCTTATTGAAGAGTACGAGGATGCGTAGCATCCGAGTATCTCTTTAAAGCCTCCGAGTCAAGCAGAGACACTTTCATGACCAGTGATGTATTATATTTTTTCTGAAATCGTTTTTCAAAACTAAAAATAGATTTAAACTGAAAAAATATATCAACATCAGAGTCGTATGAGAAGTTAATATCCATGACAATGAATCAACAACAAATCAAAAATATTTTGTTGTATTTGATTGTTAGTGTTTTTAATTATATTAAATAAACGTTTCATAAGATAAGTGACGATTTCTAATTCAATTGCAGTCTAAAAATGACATATGAGTCTTGTAAAGTGACAGGAGTCTTGTAAAAATCATGAAAGTGACTAGTCTTTAAAGTGACACTTTCATGACCAACCTGAGTTCTGTCATGACAAGCTTTCTTGACGATTTCAGAAAAAAATATTTTATTCGGAATCATATGGTAATATGTGCATTCCTAACCGCCTCAGAGGGTGGGAAATTAACCATTCCTAACTTACTTTTAATTCCCTCTCTTGGTCAGGAATGTAATCATTCCCTACCTGTTATCCCTCTCTTGGTCAGGAATGTGATCATTCCCGACCTGTTGTAAGTTCGTAGTTTGCTCGGTAGAGGGCGGGTGCATTATTAGGTCAAGTTTGTCACTTCAGTTGTCAGTTGTAAATAATTATTATTTGTTAAAAAATATGATGATTCCGAATAAAATAGTATACAAACCTCGGCGGGACGTTTCCTCCTGTCTCGAGCATTAGCTCACCTCGGGCCTGGGCCCTCGGTGAGCTATCTTAGCTCTCGACAGGAATGAAACACTTCCCGCCTCGGTATGTAATCTACTATTTTTTCTACAGCTGTCAAGAAATGATGACATTTTTTCATATATAATATCACAAGTGGTCTAATTTTTTCCGACAACATTTGTCGTTTCAGATATGAGTAGCTTTGCAACGAAAACTACACGAGTCGACGCAGAAGACGAGTGTAATTTTCCAAAAGCAAAAGCTACGAATGTCTTAAACGATAAATTTTGCAAGAAAAAATTAGACCACGAGCTGTATTCGGCTTGACGATCCACCGAGCAAATTTTTATTTAGCGTGTGTAGTTAATATTAATTTAATTGAATTTGACATTTCATTTTGACAAGTGGTTTTTTCTTAGTGATAAATTATGTCATTTAATGATGACAGTTTTGTCATTTTGACAGCGATAAAAAAGGTGCATCCTTTTTTATCACCGATAAAAACGCCTGTTCCTCATAACCAGACTACATCTAGTACGCTTACGTCACTTTAATGTCTGCCCTGTCAGTTATAATTATTAAGTATTGTTGATACTTGATAGGTACAGAGAAGAAAATTTTGAAATCAGTACACCAAACCAAACAATTTATAACAATTGTGTATTTAATAACTGTTCATTCAAATAATTTAATTGTATCAATAAAAATAATAATTGTTGTTGTTCATTCATATATTCAGTCGTTAATTTATCTTGCCAAAAAACACTCGAGCTTTTCTTTTAAGGATAAATTTCTTTTTAGCTCAAAATTTTTCCATCAGTAATTTTGCTCGAAAAACTAACATTTGGCAAAATCGCTCGACCTTCGGTCTCGCGATTTTGCCATGTCAGTTTTTCTCGTAAAATTACTGATTTGCAAAATTATTTCGTTACAAAAAGAAATTTATCCGATAAAAAAAAAGCTCTTGTGTTTTTACTGTTGAAAAAACCACTAGTGGTTTTTTCACTATAAAACTAATTTCATTGGTCCCAATTTGAAAAATTCTGTAATTTGATTGGTTAAAAATTTTCGAGTTGGATTGTCATTAATATCCGTATGCAAAATGCCACATTGGTTTTGTTTACTTGACAACGTGCACGAAATATTTCTCGCTTCAGAGCGAAATATATTTCGTGCATTCATGCGATTTATGCATATTTGAGCAATATCGTTTCCGTAGCAACAACCAAATTGTCGACTTTGCGCTACAATAGGAATTTCCTTGTGTTATTCTTTATTACCTTTTCGGTTATTTTAATAACGCTACAGAAAAAACGTTGTGCGTAATTCGTGATCGAAAGGACTTTGGTGGTCTCGAATGAGATTTTCGAAAAGACTTTCATTCTTGAAATAAAATACACAAATAACTATTTCCATTCACGAGATGTTTCTAATCTGGGCTCCGTCTCGATCAAAAAACTCACCAAATAGCCATTTTTCCTAGCTTGTTGCTATGATATATGAAATACAATTTTTTGACAGTTCTAGAAAAAGATATTTAACTGTATTTTAACAATGACCGTCATATGAATTCTACAAAATATGATTCACAGCTAGTAAGAAAGAAATTTTATGTAAAGGATCTTTGTAACATATGAAATATGGGTATATTCGTACAAGCCAAAACATGTGCCTGTGTTCCTTGCGAGGCGACGAGGAAAAATATACATATTTGAGTGATAGACCTTTTACTGGTGTCTTTATGTGTAATTCGCAGTAGGGAACCATTCAAACAAATTGTATTACAACTACTTGCAGGTTTAGATCGACATGAAGGTATAAGCATTTTGTTACACAAGAAGGAAAATAGGGACGAATTAAAAAACTATCGGAGTATTTCTTTGCTCTCTTATCTTATCTTATCTTATCTTAAATCTTAAAGTTTTTTATAAAAAATATCAATAACCGATTAACACCTAAAATGGATTCGTATCAACCAGACGAACAAGTTGGGTTCAGGAAGAATATAGCACGTCAAATCGTCTCCTTACGAAAAGCTCACTCATAAAGAAGCAAATGAATACCACCTGTCTATATCCTCTGACTTGGTCAACTATGGAAAGGCATTCGACTGTGTTGAAGTTTGGGCTGAGGAACAAACCATGAATAAATGTAGTATAGATTCCCGATAGATTGATGAGGCGGAATTAAATCTTTCTCTTCAATGATAGGCTTTAATCTTTTTAACAGTAATTTATCTCTTATTACAGAAAGTAGAGATATAGGTCTGTAAGATAAAACTTCGTTAGATGGTTTCCCAGGTTTGGGAATCATGATGACCTCCGCAACTTTCCACAATCTAGGCACGTACTTTAAATAATATGAAGGCAGGCAGCATTTATTAGATAAGTCAGCTTTGATTTTAGCCATTATTTCCTTAGGTGAAGCAAGTCTGATCTCATCTTGTTGGATTGGCTCATTTAAATTAGGTACATTTTGTTCTTTATGTGGCTGAAATAGTTTTTACTAAATGAATCGCAAAAATATTTGCCTTTTGTTCGTTGTTTGTTGCCCACTTTCCATCTTTCTGTCTTAATGAGTCAGTCTAAATGATTTTTTAAACTACTAATTATGGCTTTCAGTTTTTAAATCTTTAATAGTGGTCGCAAACATAAGATTTACTTGTAAGCAAAGATAGAAACAAATGATTAGCTTTTTAGGTAAAATATATTCCCAAAGTGATTAAATAAGAAAATCGAGTTTGTTGTATTCAACTATTTTAATTCTCGTTGACAAAACGATACTTATAATATTTTAAACGGTGCATTTAATTTACAAATAATATCGTCAATTTTAATTACTAACTTCCAATTCAATTTTTCTTTGTGAAATGGTTAAATTAGCAAATTGAATTTGTGTTATTTATAACAATTTAAATTTTAACTTTTACAAAAAGAATTATTGTAAACAGTGTATTTATTTTCTTTTTAATAATACCGTCAATTTTAGTTAAAGTTATAAAATTTTACGTAAGAGAAAAACAGAGTACCTAATTTTAAAACTAACAAAATATTTTTAGGTCAGAAATCTTTATGTAACACATGGATCCCATAATAGCCAAGGCCGATGGTTGTCCCTTTTGTATTAGTACATATTTCTTAAACGCCATGCTTTCATTTGTACCCACTGAAGAGAGGGTTATAATAATAAAATAACCTTGTTTCCGAAATATGTATTGGCATTGTTACGTCAAACACAAATATGTAGTTTATAGACACCCTTTTAAATATAAGAATAGATATAACGTTATTTAGCAACAAAAGAAAATACCATTTTACTATTGAATTTAGATTATCTGAGATTTATAAACAAACGACGAGAAATTCATGTAACCATCTTGTACCTTAGAAACTTCCTTTATGATGTTTTGTCTCTGTTTGGTCACTAGACTTGCAACAGCAAATTGTGAGTTTGACAGTTTTTAATTACCTTTTTTTCAACTTCTACTGTCTTGAATCTCTTAACCTCTTAACCTTACGATAATATTTTGCTTGAAATTTCTATAAAATTTTGAGCAACCACAATAATTATGCCACATTTTCTCTTCTTCGGATCACACATCTCAATAACAATAACAATTGGTTGATTTGAATGGAATTATCAAGTTAAATTAGCCTATATCTTTGTAATCCTTTTGGTATTTGATTTTGAAATTTGGTTCATATTTTTTAGTTGCTAATGACAATCCTTCCTTGCTTTACATATGTGCTAACAGGCTATATGCATTGGTATATTGATTTAATTTTGTGCTAAACTTTGTAGCAGTTAATGAAGTTTTCTGGGAGCTGTATTGGCCAACACCTCGCCGAGTATAATAAAATTTAGCAGTTATCTTCAGGAGTTAATTCATATTTAAATTCTTGATTATGTATATTTTAATGCAATAGTAATAGATTGTAAAGACTATGGTCTATCATAACACAATATTTTAAATGGTGTCTCCGAACTACACAATGTACCTATTTAACTATTGCTCAATACGTATTTCGGTAACGATGTTACCTTTTTCTCGGCTTAAAACCGTCGGTTATGAATTAGAAGAACTAAAAAAGTAGAAAAGGATATAGTGTGCTTTCGCAAATAGAAAGAAGAGGAGAACAATGTATAGAACTAAATTTAGGAATCACATTCTACTACAAGGCAGAGGGAAACGAAGCATATGGAAGCGTAAGATTTCCAATAAAGAAAGAACTTGCATTTCAAGTGGTCAAGTCTGAAACCATATCCGGCAGAGTCGCTTATATCGTAGTTGAATAAGTTGTTATATAAGGTCAGATTAAAGATGATTTAGGTTTATGCGCTAACATCTGCACACGCAGAAGAAAAACTTGAAGCCTTCTAACTAACGAAAGCTATAGACGAAGAAAAGATAAAACCAGCCATCACCTTAGGTGACTTTAATGGCAAATTAGTATGAAATTTTGGCGAATCCGAAATATTCTAGCTTCAAATAAAAGCTAGTCGAAAATAGATGTGGATCTCTCTTGATGGAACGACCCAAAATGAAATAGACTACTTCATCTCAGGTAGTGTATATCGAAGTTTACGTGCTAAGGCTTGATTTGATAAAAAAATAGAAAGGAAAGACAGTTTAGAAAGTATACAGTAGAAAGTCTAGAAGAGTGTTGCCAGCAAGAAAAACTAGAAACGACATAAACGAAATAACCAACAACAGACCGAAAAAAGCTTTTAAATGCAGGAACAAAAGTAGCGTGAAAAACTAAATCTAGTGAAGACAGGATAAGTGATGAAACAAAGAAGTTAATATTTAGATAAGAGATGGGGACATACTAGTTAGTAAAGTGCTCGGAACCCCGAAAGTTACAAAAAACACATTTTGTAGGACTTCTAGGTAAAAATGTATAAAATAAATAGAATTGTAGCTTTGGTTCTGTAGATTATAAAACTGCAACTTGTCAAAAAACCCTATGGTGCAAAAGGGCACTATTTAAAAATTTCGAGTTAAGTACGTAGTTAGAAAATAGAAGATATAAGCTACCTCTGTAATACAAAATTGTGTATATTTTTGTAGAGATTCTTATTGATTTTAAAGTCTTAATAAGAGCTTCCGTTTGAAAATGCACGTAAATCGCATAAGTGAAAATTGAGAAGGATTTACATTTATGCAGATTTCTCGTTTCAAGCACTGCACAAACCTAATTAAACTCGAGTAGTTTTTGCTTTACACCGTTTTATCTCGGGCATTTAATATCTGTAGCATTTAACAAAACATGTATTCTTGTGAAATTGTAACCACGTTTTTTTGCAATTACGATGGTCTTTGATTTATGAATTTTAAATAAATATTAATCAAGATATGTAATAAAAAGTAAGACATCATTTATTGTGATGTCCCACCGACCCGCGGCCGGCCTATAATCATAAGGCGTTCGCATCTCTCGTCCTACCGCGCCTGCCTCGCATGTAATACATATTTATTTGTCTCTTATCAGTTACTAATAAACTTTCATTTTTGTTTTCTGCTTGCAATTATTTGTAACAAAAGTATATTGTATAACTAACAAAATAATTTGTCTACATAATTAGTGGTAAAGTAACAAATATACATACAGATTAGTATAAGACTGTCATAAAACTGTTCTCTCAAAATGTTTTTTTCGGCTGCAAGTTTTATTCTGCAATCTAAAAATACATTTTCTTTCTTTTTAAAAATAAATGAGATGGTTTTATTCGACATTTATTACACAAGAAGTGACACAGAGTTGAATGAGAACACTATCGGCCTATCTCTTTGCTATCTTAAGTTTTTTTTTATAAAAATATCATTAACCGATTAACGCCTAATATGGATTCGTATCGACCAGTTGAACAAGCTTGATTCACGAAGGAATATAACACGTTAGATCTTCTTCTTACGGTAACAACGCTCATAAAGAAGCAAATGAATGTTGAAACTATGTTGAACTTTGGGCTGTAGCACAAGCCATGAACAACTGTAGAATAGATTCTCGATACAGGCAACTAATTCATAATATCTAATAGCATCTATATAAAAGAAAATACAATTGGAACAAAAGACCAGTAGTAACCAACTAAAACGTTTGGCGATTCGAAGGACACAATATCTTCGAAGCTATTTATTCTTGCAACGTAGGGTGCATTTAGATCATTAGATTGTACAGGATTTGTAACAAACATAAAGAACTAACTCGCCTTACATTTACATACGACAAAGTTTTAATTACCACAACACTCAAGGAATTACAAACAATGATCAAGTATCTAGCAAAAACCTCTACGAAGATAGGTTTAACGATGAACATCCAAAAAACAAAAATAATGACAAACACTGAAGAAATTAAATATATGGATTATATATCGAATTTCTGCATAAAGACTTTATCTTCGAGTGGGTCAATGAATACGTATATCTGGGGAAAATCCTGAAGCCAAATAAAGAATATCAAGTAGCGGAAATAATTAGAAAAACACGATTGGTATGGGTACGGTTTGGAAAACTAAAATTGATTTTCAGAAATCTTAAAATGCCACAACATTTAAAGGTAGTGTTCAACCAATGTATTTATATTTCCGATCGTTAGATACAGCTGCCAAACCTGGACACTAACTAGAGCTAATAAAACATCGTAAGATTAAAATGGAACAGAACACAACGCAACGCAGAAAAAGATAAAAAGATTTGAAAAAGGCGGCTGGATTACATTAGAAAGAAGCAGCAACAAACATAAACAATTGACGAGAATGGAGAGGCCTATGTCCAAAGTTGGAACAAGTTGTGTAGCATCTGTATATAAACAATAATTAGAAAAATAAAATTAGTACTTGCATAAACGTTAAATAAAATTGGTTGAGAAATGAGCCCTGCGGCACACCTTAATTTACTTGTAATTGATTTGAACGTTTACACGAACTGATTTACACTCAACGATTCATTGAATAAGTGAACCATTTGTAATCTTTGTTTAAGACTTTATCTTAATTAAAATCTTTAATTAAAATCTTTAATATATTTAGTTGCCGATTAAAGATATAGATGATGCACCAAAACCAATGAAGCGCAATATCGATAGTATTATATTATGGTTAATAGCGTCAAACGCTTCTGTAAAATCTAAAAGAATAAGAAGCACGGATTTATTTTTATCTAAATCATTAAAAAAAATTATTTTTTTTGATAAATTAGTTTTACAACGATAATGTTTACGAAACCCTGATTGAAATTCTGACAAAACATTGTTTTCATATTATTTCATATTTAATATATTGTGTATAACCGTGTAGTTATTCACAATACACATGCGTATAATAATCTTTTGCTTTCGTTTAGCAACATATTGTTAATTAAACTTCAGACTAAAAAGTAAGTAATACCAATGCAAGAAATAATTAAGCTGTATGGCTTGAAAATCGAAAAGCTGTTGGCTTCAGGATTTATGATAATTATTCTTCTATAAAATATTTGAATACGAAAACCCAAAAACAAAAATGAAATCTAAATTTGTTGTTTAGGTATTTATTGTATTTAGATAAAATTTACGTTTCTATTGCAATATTACTTTCTACCATTTCCTACTACGTTTAACGGCAAAATAAATATTTCAAAACATGTGTTAACAATCAGGTCAGCCGTATCCTGTTACCGAGACAAAGAGACGTCAAATGCACGAATAATATCAAAGTAATCTTGAAATATACAAAAGCGATGTTGCCAGCAAGAATGTAGGTCTCGTGATGGACACGGACGTCTTATACACGTAGATCCTTCCGTTTGCAATATACTTAGCTGTATATATTTGTCGAATTTAGCGCATCTAGTGGAATTCGCTTGAACTACGGTATACACAATCTCCGGTAAAAATCGGTCATTTGACGTCTAAAACAAATTTTCACCAAACGATAGAGGATGCTTTAGTAATCCCAAAAAAATTCAAAGAACAGGTGATACAATCGGACGTCCGGTATACGGACGTCCAATTACAACGGACGTCCAACTGATGGTAAATGCGTAATGTACGGACGTCCATTTGTTAGACTGATGTAAATATATATATATATATATATATATATATATATATATATATATATATATATATATATATATATATATATATATATATATATATATATATATATATATATATATATATATATATATATATATATATATATATATATATATATATATATATATATATATATATATATATATATATATATATATATATATATATATATATATATATATATATATATATATATATATATATATATATATATATATATATATATATATATATATATATTTATTCAATGTGTTTACAATTTATTCATGAATGTTAATTTTAAGAACAACACGAGATCTCGAGTAGTGTCCTAAAATGTATGCATTTATACAAAATTTTAAAAAAATCAGAAAAACAGTATTTTTCATTAGTGTTTTTTAAATACAATTAAAAAACAATGAAAAAAAGTGCTACTTTCATTACGATCTTTCGTAAAAAAAGGTCCAAGTTCATAATCAATATGCCAAGCAATTACGTAGTACTATGTCACAATAACTATTATCAATCAAATATTTATTAGCATCAGAAATAAAATAACGCGCGAAATAGATATTGAAAATTGAGTAAAATCGTTTGTTGACGTAAATACAGTGCTATTTATTTACTATGCAATATATGTAAATGGTATAAAAGTGCAAACTGTATAAATGGTTGCCTACATAAGCATAATGTTTTTACTTGATTATTTTCAAATGTAACATCGGGAAATTGTACATATTGCAATTTAATTTAATAGTATAGCTGTATGTAAATACAAATATAATCACACAGTAAACTGCACATATTCCATTTTAATTTAATAGCAGTGTACATGAAACATAGTGAAATTGAAGTCGCGGTAGGCTCCTTGTGAAACCTAGTATAAAATAATTTTGAGAAGAACTGTTGTATTTTAATGCTCCCAAATATTATGTAGACTGCTCTACACGTGTCGGTTTTTTTGACCGTTTTTAAGAGCTTGCATAAAAGCAAGCAAAAGAGAATTCAAAGTATCCAGCTTAAGTAAAAAGCTTATTATAGGGGTGTTTATGAAACTTGTATGGTTATTTACAATAAATGTGTTATTATTATTATAGAATTCTTTAATTTCTAACTGTTTCAGTAAATCTAACTTCTTACTGTTGCATATTTTATAAAACTATTTTATGTACGGTTACGAAATGATTGTTATTAATACATTAGGCGACTATTCCAGACAATTTTTATTGTATAAAATATCGTGTTTGTGTTCCGTTAGACGTTTTTTAAGTTTCTACCACTTTGCCTGATATAAAACGCTTCGCAGTCCTTGTAATAACTTTTATATACGCCAGCTTTGTCTACCTTTTTTGTTTTACCATTTTTTTTAAGTGGTTATTAATTATCCTATATTATTGTTGTTGGCACAAATTATATCACTAAATTTAACTTGGCGTATATAAAATTTAGTGTACCCCATTCTCTCTTCGTTCTATAAAGTCTTTTTTTTTAGGTGGTAAGAAATATACTAAATGTGGTTACATAATTTTAAAGCAAAGATTTCATACTTCCTCGTGAGCTCGTGGTATAAAAACAGAGTTGGTATGGAATTTCTTACTAACTGAAAGTAACAGACTCTTTTATTTTCAATTTTGACAAATTCAGTACAAATCGAGCAAAAGCGGTGTTACTTTTTATTTAAACACTATTATTTCTTCTTTTGGATATCTTCCAAATAAGCATGTTTGGATAAGATAGCAAATTTTATCTTCAGTTGTTCGAAAATTACATTTCCAACTGTGAATATTTAAGGTAAGCACTAACGTTCTAAATATATCTTGCGTGCTTAAAAAGACAAGATTAAATTACATTTTTCTAAGATTCTCGTCCTTAGTTTTAGGTCTTTGAATAGGTCTGAACTATTAAACTAAATTAAGAATAAATCATACCCATATAAGAGTGTAGTTTGTAAGTAAGGTAAGTTTGAAATTTTACTATATCTTTTATTAGCGTTACTCTTACCTAATACAAACTAAATCGATTTTTCTTGATGATTCAACAATACCGTTGAGTGAAAAAATTAATAAGAGGCGTAACCGCCTTTTAGCAAGAAGCGTGACAAAAAGTATAACCGACAGCTAGACGGCGCTGTTCAATTTTTGTGCCGAGAAAGTCGAAATTCATGTCCACCTCCAGATCTCAGTAACTTGTCTGCAACCATTGGGTGTGCATGGTAGTGGTTTGCTATTGGTGCAGTATAAATTAATTTGAAAAGAAAAACCATAGGAGAACCAGATCAGACTTATAAGTTTTATAATATAAACAATTCTACATTCTAAACGGCATTTTTCTACGCCACAGGATAAAATCGTGCTATTTAACCTTCACGTCGTCATATCTTCAAAAGTAACCCTATCGTCCTAAATTTTTTTAATTGAAGAACACATGAGCTCTTTCAGTATTAATAAAATTCTCACTTCACCATAAATGCATTTATATTTTCAATAAGCGACAAACTTTTTTATTTGCATGAATTTTTATGTACGGTTGCGATCGTTCGCTAAAGAACGAAAAAACATGGTGATGACCGGTTTTCACTTGTTTGTGTAATGTACGATATAATTTGACCTATTTTATTGACTGGGCAATTATCATGTTGAAATATGAAATGTTCTTGATTACCATATAGAGTGATAAACTTGCAATTACATTGTCCAAAAAAGTGAAATACAGTTATCATGATTTTATCATCGTTCTTTAGCGAATGATCGCAACTGTTCATGCTGTGTGAAGCAATTGAAACCAAAGAATCATTTCTAGAAAAAAAATTGACCTATAGTTTTATAATTATCAGTGGCGTGCGGTCCATGGAAGCAATGGAAGCAATGCTTGCCTTGAGCATTTATTAAAAATAAAAACAATGCTAACAAAAATACTTTTGTAAAATTATGGTTATCGTTTATTTAAATTGAAATATTTATCAAATTAAAGCTCAATATCAACTCTGTACAGCAAAAAGTATAATTATTTAAAGTACTATTTTAAATTAGGCTCATTAAACTTGCACGGAAAGGTAATACCGATTCAAATATGATACATACACTTAATATAAGCACTGATTACAAATGATCTTCTCTTAACCTTGGCGTGAATCAGCGAGCGCGGGGTGTTATAATAGACGGATGCTGCTTGGCTGGTTAACATCGTTTGGTCGTAATTTTTATTGTGCTTCGTTCCCAAATGTTTATTTATTATAATTTGGTTATTTGTTCGATTTAGTGTTACTTAAGTAATGTAAATCTGCGAATGAGACTGTATTTTGTCGCATTTTATTATTTTAATTTATAAGTTGTATTTTTTTAAAGACAAATAGTTCTATTTAGTTTGCCTGTATCCAAATTTAAAATTGCATTATCGTCACGACTGCAAATTCAACTGCTTCGGTGAAAGGTTCGAGTACCTTCGATATAGCCGAAGGAATTTTTCGCATACAGTTTTGGAGAGAAATTACAAATTATTAAGAAAGGCAGATCAAAACCAGATCTTTCAAATTTAACAACAAAGATTAAAACCTGTACCGGTATTTTGCTAAGAAAGACCGGAAAATTGATACGTAGTAGTAGTTTTTTTTTAAATAAAGAATGATAGTCAACAAATTCCATAAGCATAAAGTGTAAAAGTGCTGCTTTGAAAAACTTTTAAGCTTAATAATTATAACACTGTTTTTTATTGTACCTAGCAGGGGCGGATCCAGAGAAGTATTTTGAGGGGGAAATCTTTGGAAAAATAATTGTTATAATAAATAATAATTAAACAAACATTATTTGTTTCTATTCTAGTAAACTTATTTCTAAATTAGGGGGGGGGGATTCCCTCCCCGTTAATCCGCGCCTGTACCTAGGTGTATTATAATTAAAATCGTGGTTGCTTCCCTAGCCTAAATTCTCACCGCACGCCACTGATAATTATCAATATTTCTGTGGCACACTAAACTGACTCTTATTAGTGAATGGTACTGTAATATCTTCTGTGTTAGGTGGAGTAAAAGACGAATTATGGTATATAAGCTTTATTCTATTACTGTTAAAGACCAGAGAAGGAATGCTTAGACTCTGCTTTATGAATTAATTTTTCTCCTGAATCGTTAACATTTGTTGCCTTGGATACTACAAATTATATTATGATCATCACAGTACTTCGGCAAGGCAGGCACGCGACTACCACCAGATAATCAAAAATCACGACGATAATTTTCGTGAAGAAGGTAGGTTTCTTTTTTAATTAAATGCTGTCCTAACACATTATGTATTGTTTTATTATTTTAAAATTATAATGATAATTAAAAAGTTTCTTCATCGTCCTCAAATTCATTATACCACGCAGTTACACCGATCAAGTATTTTTGACCTGTCACGCTGTCATATTCTCTGCTAGCTATTGCAGTTTTTACTACAACACTAAAGGCTTAAACATTGTCGTATAATATCGAGAATTCATTGTGGAACTAAAAAATCGGATTCCAACAGTCATTCACTAAACTATTCTCTCAACATCCAACACCTTCAAGATTTGATGGAAACAAACTGTTGATGTTTTTTATCAATACATTTTTTGACATACTGCAACACTAGACGCACTACGAATGCTAGTTATCAAATTAAAAAAAGGACTGCATTTGATGTTCTAAGGAAAAACGTCGCTTGACTCGAAACATTGTCAAAATTACTCCTGTTGCTTAAGCAAAATGCATTGCAAATAGAACAACTAACTACAACCTATGAATTCTTAATAACAATAAAAATGAACAAGGACCATTTATCACTGTATGTACTCTTATTATTAAAAAAATAAGGATAGCAATATTCGAACACTTGCGTTGAAGAATGCCTACCAAATCGAATAAGCTATCTATCAAACTTTTTGCAGCTGATGGTGCTGTTTTCCAACATTTTTTGAGATGAGTGAGTAAATTGTTTAGTAATTTAAATTATTTTTTGTGCAACCGTACGCGGAATGGACGCTTCGAGTACGCAATGCAGTCTTCGAAATCCAATTTTGCGGCTATTACTAAGAATAATGTTAGCGAAATAACTTAGTGCCAGTATTTCCAACCATTTTTACGATTTTTACAAAATTAATTTTTTTATGTCATTTCTATAGAAACGTTGTTAACAAGAAACCCGCCTTTCTATCTACAATAAATTAAACTGTTGATTTTTTAAAAGTAATGGAATTGGTATTTACATATTTTTTTACGGTTGTACAATAGTATATTAAAGTATTAGTTTCATAAGACACGTTTTTAGCACACGCGTCCGAGTTTAGAAAACGACCCGCGTAGCTGGGAGTTTTCTAAAGAGGACAAGTGCGCTAAAACGAATACTTTATACTATTTTTTCTATTTGCGTTATTTCATTATTAAATAATTAAAAAAGTTACTTAGTTTTAAATAAAATTTGTTAGGGATATTTTGGTAAGTAGCATGACAGTTGGCGACACTAGAAATTATGCAATTGTTTTTTACATAACCTCGTTAACTTTAGGTAATACGCGCGACTTAGAAATTCCTTGTCTGATACACACAAAGCCCGTTGCTAACAGCAGGAACTCGTTCAAATTTGCCAGGTGTATTGTATGTACTGTTGAAAATTATGATAAATTCAAAGTAGAATGTATGCCAATATTGCAATATATTTGTGACATAAATAATTGCTACTTAATGAATTAAAAAACTGGATGAAATAAGAATAATTATATTTCATTTCATAGAAAGGAATGATTTTTGTTAAGAAAAATAATTATTCATTAGATCTTTTGGATATTATTCTTATAAGGTAAATATATATAATTTTATAAAACTGAATTTTATCACGTTAAGTTTATCGTGAGCTATTGCACATACACAACACAATGCATCCCATATGACAGTATTAAAATTGACAATTTCGGTAATAATGAAGTAAAACCGTTACGCCCTTAATACGGCTATTTATTATCCGGCGCATTTATGTGGCCTGCAATACTAGTTATATCAACTTTAGAAAATAAAATGTTACTGTTTCCAGTATTCCAAGAATTTCATTAAGACACGCAAAATGCGTAACCTAATGAAACCATTAGGACACGCAAATATAAAAAAAATGTTGTGTATACCTTGTCCGCCAATTTTTTAGCGTCCCCGAGATTGTCCTGCCTCGGCCGCAAGCATCCTCGGTGACAATTATTTTCTCGGTACGTTAAAAAGAGGTTTCGCGGCCTTGTAGACAAATAACTATTACACAGAACTACTTTTACAATTTTGTTTGCTTAATGATAATTGTGCAAAGATTGCAGATGCATCAATTAACGATATGGTACCTAATCCAATAACATTCCAAAACCGTATAAGATGTTGAATATTGCGAGTAGATTCTTAGCAGTGACTGTTGAAATTCAACTGGTTTCAGTTCAAGAACCAATTTTCGATATTGTACTCAATAAAGTTTGTATTGTTCTGATAAAAGCTGCAATAGCAGAAAATGTAACTGTGTGAATTAAGGTGGAAATATGTTGATCAGCATAACTGCGATATGCAATAATTATGTAGAGTATTCGAATGAATTTGAAGATGAAGAAATTTTTTAATTAGCTTTATCATTACTATTATCATTTCAAAATTGCTAAAACAATAAAAATATGTGTTAAGGTTAGTGTATTGTAGAGAAGTAAGGGGCACTAAAAGAAACGGTAGGATAAAGAAACAAACAAATATCTTTATTTCCACTCATCACTACAGTTATTTAATTTCAAGCTGTAGATATACAAAAAAACTAATAATAAAAACGGAAATATCTCTTAGTAATATAAGGATAATAAAAAAGAAATATCATTAATTTATTTACTGCAGTATTAATGAAATTATGCATGATTTGCTTATAGAAAACTTGGATTGTATAAACATTTATGTATATTGGATAGTAGTGTACAATAGTTCAATCAACTGGTCAGCAATATTATATTTAACTGTTTTGTTCCAAAAAAAGGTACGAAAACATAATTTCATTCAGAATATATCTTAATCGAATAATAATTGTGTCACTCAGTAACCTGGAATAAAGGTTATTATTTCCTCCTTTATTTCACCCACTGCTGTTTAGCGGTATTTTCTTTTCTACAACACGCCGCACCGACGACAGCATTTAATTCAAAAAGAAATACACCTTTTTTCTTTTATTGTCTTTAGTTTTTGACCATCAAGTGATACTCGCGTGCATGCTTTGTGTAGGTACCAATGTACCACTGGCTATGGGTCTATTTAGGCCATCACAGAAATATTCATAACTATAAAGCTAATGGTCTTGGATACATTTTTTTTTAAATTTCTTTATTGTCTTGGCCACAATTGCTTAACAGCATGTACATAGAAATTCACAAAAATAAAAAAGTTTGTCGCTTAGTAAGACTATGAATACCTCATGGTGAAATGATAAATTTAACTGCTATTTCAGGAAATCAATAAAAATATTTGATAACGGCATATTGCACGGTTCCTGAGCAAAGTAGAGTGTGGATGAAGAAAATTGTGTGTAACAGACACTTTTCTGTCTATTTTCTTATGTTAAGACCACCTTATATATTGATGAAAATGTTATTGGGTTCTCCTTTAAAAGATACCCTGTATATTATACAATTTAATTTACAATGTTTATTTGCAACGCCATCTAGGTTTAGTATTATTGGCGGCAAAATTATCGATTTTCTTCTTTGCGGTAAGTGCATTTTTATTGTTTTTTTCTCTTATGTTAATTAAGTTTAACATTTTAATTGCTATTTATCAATTTTTCAAATAATTTTGGCTGTCTGTTTTTAATAAATTTAATAATTTTTTGTTGGTGCCATCTAGGTTTGGTATTTCAACTACAAAATATCGATTTTTCCATAATCCCTATATGGGCATAAATGTTTTGTAGCATTCTGATTCGTTAAGAAGTCATTAAATATAAACGCACTTTGGTGGAAAAACAACTTTCCCCGCGACTCTATTCTCTTCTTAAACATGGTTTATTCTCGAAATTTTCTTGACAGAGCAAGATGTTAGATTTAGTGCTGCTTAGATTTTTGTATTTTAATAGTAAAATTCCATTTTGATAGATCATTTATAGTATAATTAGTGCACAAAATGGTTTTGTAAAATACTGGAAGCATTTAATCTTTGTTTGAAGTTTGGAAGAGAACAAAATTAGAGTTTTCTTAATTCACGCTTCGTCGTCCATGTTAAATGCCTTCAGAATTTAAAAAGGTAATAAAATATCTTTATTTTAATTAAAATTTCTTCTTGTTTTATTGACGCGATCAATAATTTTTTCTTTACTATACCGATCATTATTTATAGAGAAAATAGAGCGAGACTTTAATTCAACTTGGCGTGACCTTTGTTTGTTTGATGTTAATGGCGAATAATGCTGAACTATGAATTAAAAATGGTCTTGCAGTCCTTAGTATTTTGATTCTCCGTAAGTAATTAACTGGAAGCCTTCTTCAAAAGATTCATAATAGCCTGGTGATCATCTGCAACGTGTCAATGGAAACCATGTTAATAAACAAATTTATAGAAACAAACAGGTGGGTTTTTAATCCTATCTTTAGGTGGAATCGTTACTTGATTTATGGTCTCAAAATTTAAGATTTAATTAATAGAATTTGAAACGAATGTTTTTTCTGTACGATAAAATAAACAATAAACAGGCCCCGCGATTGGGCGCCAATTGAAACGAAGGTGTTTTTGCCTAACTAAAATAAACAATAATAAACAAAGCTTAAACCTTTAAACGAAGAATTCACATTAATTAAACTAAATTTAGGACACAAATTACGATACTTACTGTATATAAAAATGCTCAAAATTGCCGGCTTGAGATTTAGTTCTTTCTTACAAATTTAAATCTCAGGTCGCAGGTGTTAACCCTAAAAGCTTCTAATTAAATAATGGATTCAGGAATAAATAATAATATGTTGGGAGCCACCAAAGCTGAGCATGTTTTTCATAAAACATGAATAAAATTTGGAAAAATTGAAGGTTATCAGCTAAGGAACTAACCTCCTTATTAATTTTGACGTTAATTTAATTAAAACATTTATCCAACAATAAAAGATCTTGATTAGCCAAAGAAAACAAAAAACATCAGCAGTCCGTTTAGCCAAACTATGTCAAGTAGTCAATTAAATTTGAAATCTGTATATTAAAAACAAAAGAAAATGGTACATACAAAACACATCAAAGAAATTATACATTAATGAAAATTTGTAAATTCAAAATACAAAGTACATCAAATTAAAATAGTTAGTGTTCCAAAAAAATGAATAAAATTTCGGGATCCCAAATGATTAAATATTACCTAAACAATACAATATTAATAAAATTAAATACCTTAACAGTTTTTTATCATCCTAAGTAGTGTTCGTACAATTCTTTTCACAAGTTGAAGGATTCGAACTCTTGACAATCAAAACACCATAAAAGCTTTAAACAAAGCTACAATAACAAACTGCTGAGCTGCAACGATGCGGGAAGAAGTCTTCTGGATTTTGAACTGAACGTTATTAGCGAGATTCATCAAACATTAACATAATTGTTTTACAATAACTGCCTTTGATAATAAATTCTTTATTATTCTTCTGCCTGGAACGGTACTCTAAATTACTTTAATGTTGCTCAAAATAATTGTGGACATTATTATACAGGGTTATGATAATGTAATGCACAAAATTCATAAAACGTACAACGATTATTATGAAACTTACGTTTATTTCGTTTTTTATTCATTTTCTCGTTTTTTTTTCTTATGTGAGCCCTACTGCAACTATTGTTCCCTAGTGTAACAAAACAAGCTTTCTCCAATAATGTAATAAAAATCTTAGCTTCCCATTAAAAAAATATGTTAATGACGTCATAACTTTGACAAATTTGACGTGTTATTTTTGTAACTTATGTCAAAAGATGCGGAATAAAAAAAAACATTTGACGTGTTTTTGCATTTTGTTCCAAAGTGATCGTTGTACGTTTTATGAATTTTGTGCATTACATTATCATAACCCTGTATAACAAATATTCGTTATTTGTTATGTTTCCAATAATTCAAAAAGACCAATGTAACGGTATGAAAATCCCCTTTTCTTATACATGGGAATTAACACTGAATTCTAATGACAAAATGTCCGGCAACTAAACTATTCTTCAATAAATGAAGAATCACGTAATAACTATATTTAAGCGGTACTGTAATACTATATTTTTATTCGAACAACTCGAAAAACTAAACGGCACTTTAAATAGTTAATTTGATATTTTATAATAAACAAATCGATCGGTAATCGAACAACATACTCAAACGGAAAATTACTAAATTCACTTAACGGTATTAAAATTATTATACCCCGCCGAGGCACGAGGTACGCTACCGCGCAAAAACTCTAGCTGGACTCCCTGCAACTATACTCTGTGAAGATCGAAATTGAAGTGTCTCGGACCAGCAACTCAACGGAAGTGTCTCGACTTTTAAAATTGAAGGTTATTTTTATTATATACTCAGGATCCTTTTTCTGCGTAGGAATACATTACCAGATGCAAATCGACTTCAACCAATAGCGGGGTCGCGTGGTTTGGCCTAAACGAATTAGGGTTAAACAGTCCACGTTGAGTCGATAGGGAGAATTTCTTAACTTTACTACTGTATTGTGACCCCAAAGAACCAAATGCTACGCAGTTAATATTTCTGCGGACAAATAATGCAATGCATATGTTGTTTTTTTAAAACTGCAAATGCTTCAAGTTATTATTTTTTAAACGCTTATATGAGTAACCAAAGAGATTTTTATAATTCTAAGAGGATTTGAAACCAACCTTTTAAAAATAGTTTTTTTATAGGGTTGTTTATACCAAATGCTAACACAAGTTTACATTTTAAAAAGAACGTAAATTTGCAGAACCGGACTTAAGATTTTTAGTAAATATGTAGACAAAACTACATTTGTTCAGGACTAATTAAAATATACCGTTACAAATTGTGTTAGAAAGTTCTCAAAGTTATTTTTATCAGATTTTGAAATGTTAAATTCTCAATTAATAATTTATTTTAATTAATAAATATATTTATTAATAATTAATAATTTTAAATAACGATCAAGGTTGGATTTAAGAATTATTTTTAAACTAGTTATGAATCGTTAAGGCGATTATTTATTTTTATGTAACAACATTATTAATTATAGTAATACTTCAGTTAATTAAAGACGGAAGGCCTTCTAATTCACTCTTAATCCAATGAATGGATACGGAATTTTTGTGTCAATCAATAAATAATTTGGAATTGCTTATTGTTTTTTTTTATTGGTTGATATTTTTGTGTTATAATAACTAAGTGAAAAAAATCAGTTCTTGCATGATTGAAACTAATTCATGTGAAGATATAAGACTCCGTTATTGAGAGATTAATATTTTGTTGTTTAAATCAATCGTGCTGGAGCCCTCACCATAGCTTTATAAATTTAATGATGTTCCAATTCGCCCACAACCTGTTCTAATTTGACAATAAGTCATGCTTATTGTTCAGGCTAAGTCGAGGCTTAATTAAGTATTATTGTTTAGTAGATTTTTTGAGTTAAAAGTATTAGTTACAAATTGACGCCCATTTAGGGCTGCCAACTGACCTATTTTTGGAAGAACAGTCCTTCTTTCTAAGAATGTGTCCTTTGTCCTTTCTAGTCATAGGAAAGAACCGGTTTTGCCCTTATTTAAAACAATCAACGAAAATCATTCAATACGTAATTAAAATTTTAAATTTTATTTTAATCACTGAAAGTAGCTTTCGAGAATCAAGATATATAAATTTTAAATTAATCGCCGATATCGTTCATGCAAAATGAATCAAATTTGCTATGAGCTGTAACAAGTTAGGTAATTTAGTGCATTATTAAAAGCCATTAAAATGAGTGATATTATTATAATTTACCGGACGAGAAGATAGTAAACTATTAATGGTCAAGCCGCAGTTTTACATTATGAGACTGATTGACCATTAATTTAAGACTATATTCAAACCAGGCCACGTTATTTTTGGAGAGAGATAGATTCAGAGAAACTAAGATTTTTCAGGCAATGATACCCAGGCAATGAAATAGCAGTCGTAAATGAATTAATATTAATTGTTGATTAATTAATATTAATCAAATAAACTGTACTGTAATAATTAGTGATTGTAAAAATCATGAAAAGTAATTAATAATAAAAACAAACAAAAAAAGATGATAAATGGCATTTATTAAATAAGCAAAAGACATGAACATACAGTGTGGCCGACTGGAAGGTGCGCTGGACTTACGATTACAAAACCCGAGTTCTATTTCCATTTCCGGTATTTTTTTTCATAAAATTTTCAAATTTCTTTAAAATAAACAATTTACTTATGTTTATAATATTTATAAAAAGGAATAGGTAACTTACAATTAAATACTAATATAGTATGAATAATCATTTAGTTTTATTTGTATAGTTTAAAATACTATAAAATTAAGGGATAATTTTATGTAATTATTCTTTTTTATAAATATTATAATTATAAAAAAATGTTTATTTATGACATATATTAAATATTTTATTAAAAGAAGAATTACCCAAACCTGTAATAGACCCAGGTTATGTAGTCGAAATCCAGCGCACCTTCTAATCGGCCATGTTCCAGTCTGTTCATGTCTTTTTCTTCTTTAATAAATGTTATTTATGAGCCTTTTTCTTTTGTTTCTTTAATGAATTGTTTATTTTATGAATAAACATTTTTTTATAAATTTAATATTGCGGGGATCTTAAAATCTTATTTAAATAAAATAAAATACAATATGTCCACCGTTTCTAATATAAACATAGATTATATACGGTGGATTAAGATGAGAATACACCACAGATATTTTTCTTTATCCCTCTCAGCTAGCTCAGGCTTGCTCAGTAAAGCATAAATTATTTGAATTACGAGACTCTTATTTACTTTTATGCCTGGAATAGAAGAAAAACTTATATCGTAAGCACTAAAGCTCCTGCAAGCTGGACAACTGCTATTAAACTCTGAATTCAAAAGAAAAGAACGCTAGATGCTTGTATTAACATCAATTAAACACATATGTAAAATTGAAAACACATAAACTTTATTTAACGAACAAAATAAAAATTCAAATGAAAAGTCAAAGTAAAAAAAATGTTATTGAATATAATATAATTGAAAATTGAGAATAAATTCTCAGATTTGCTCAAACGTTAGAAATAGTTGTAGTGACCTGACATAGGATCAGTACGGTCATTCGTTTGAACAGACCAACACAAATGAAATTTATTTATAAATAAAAATATTCATCAAATGAAAATAAATTTTATATAAAAGAAATTTAGCTGTTTTATTTACTTCAAATCAAATAAATTCTCAAAAGAACTTAATGAACTAAACCAAATAGTTTTATATTTGAGGATGAACTTTACAAGTTAATTATTATTCATGAAATTAACAAGAATCATTTATTATAACCAACCTTATATATTACGATATATTTTTCCCTTTTTAAAAGTTAATCCTTTTTATTGGTAACACTGCGACAGAACCTATCAGCTGACTTCTTGTTTATAAAATATCGTCGATACGTAGATCGATGTCAAAAAATAAATTCAATCAGAATTTATTAAAACAATCACTTTCACTTTCAATAATTGTTACACAATAATTAAATCTTCTTTTAATTCTTGAAAATTGTTCAGGTAACACTTTTAGTTTAATTTTAAACTTTATTTATACTATGACATTTGTGTCAAAAACATATGGTTGAAATATAACCTCAAATTTATTACAGATATTATCCGGAGCCGGGCATAGATTCTGCCTTGAACGTTTTATCGACTCACTTTGTTACAATTTGCCCCAGCTTATATAGTTTATGCCAGAACAAAAGAAAACTATGACATTTTTTTAAAACAACGGAACATCGAGCAAGCTCGTGACGTCACTAATCCGGCACAGCTGTTCTTTTTTAATCACTAATCCTAATTCTGTTATTATAGAATTGTAGCCCTTGAAACGAAGATCAACTTGGGTTGCCTAAACATATTCGTAATCAAGCAATATAACTAATTGATATCCTTTTTCTGAAAATGAAACCTATTATTATTATGCATAAGAAAGCTAGGTTATGTTTGCATGAAATTTTTAATCTTAATTTTTAATTTAAGTATAAATGAACCTAACTATGGTCCTATGTATAGCCTTTATATTAATTATGCCCATGACATAACATGTCTCTCTTTTAATTTAAATCTGACATTTATTTTTAACGTTTCCGTTCCGTTGCTAAAATTTTCAATACGGTGATTTGATATCACCGCAATATTTATAAAAAAGAATAATTACATAAGATTATCCCTTAATCTTATAGTCGGTGTTAAACTAGGTATATTTATTTTAAATAAAAATAAAACTAAATGATTATGCATACCATATTAGTATTTAATTGTATGTTATTTCTGTTTATAAACATTATAATTATAAACAAAATCGTAAATAAATGTTTATTTATGAAATATATTAAATATTCTATTAAGAGAATTACAGAACTAGGGTTTTGAAATTGTAAATCCAGCGCGCCTTCCAGTCGGCCATGCTGTCGTTGATTCTTTAATGAATGTCATTTATTATCCTTTCTTGCTTGTTTCTTTTTTATTATTAATTCTTTTTGATAATTTTTTACAATTACTATTGACACTTATTAATTGATTACACTGCTTAATAAGTATATTTACAATGATACCACAAAGTAAGTTGCCTGGAAATTCTGCTAATTCAGATTTTCGAAAATTTGTAATGCCGATTCTATTACTGCTATAATGATTTGATCTCTGCTATGATTCTATAAATAACAATAATTCGAAAAAAGCTTTTCTCCAATAACTAACTATCCCTTGAATTTATACTAGAAGTAAACTCGTGTATATGTGGAGAGAACCGCTTCGCGAGCAGTCAAAAGCGCCCTTATCGATACTGTCCGGTTTACTACATTGAAGTTTCGTTTTTATTTAAATAGCATTGGAAAATCTTTATTATTGTAAATGAATACAATAAATAACGTTTCTTGATCGTCCTTACTTCCTACTTTCAAAAGTTGGCAACCCTACGCCCATTTGTGGGACTGACTCTTTATTAGTTACAGGTGCGAGATTTTTCATCGTTTATTATTGTATTCTCTAGGAACGTACAGGTATTAAAAATATTTTGACTTTTCTTCGAATATTTAATTGTATAAAATGTCCAACTACGTCAGATCTTTTTTGTCATTAAATCATTAAACCAATTACAGCAATTACAATTTCAGACATTTCAATTTGAAAACATCACTTTTCACAATAGTATGTTAAAGTGACGATTATCAACCCATGTAGCAACTACCAGTCTTGACAACAGGCTCCAGCTTGGTTGAATATTGAATAACCAAATGTCATTCTTTCAACATTGGTCCAAGCCTAGGCCAACCTTCAGATCCCAAGCCTCGGCTGCGTTGCCGTCGGCCAAGGGTCAACCAACGCCTCGGTACCAATTCTGGCTTCTCTAATCTCTACCCAAGACCAGAGCCAACTTTCAGCGACCTGGTTCGGGTTTCTTGCTGTTTGCCGAAGCTTTAGCCAATTTTAAAGTTGGTTAAAGTAGACTTGGTTTCTTACCAATATCTTTATATACATATTCTACCACATCAAGCTTGTGAAGTTTTCTGTTTTTATTATATCAGCTAATAATTAATTAAGAGAAAAGTTAAACAAAAATATCTACATAGATTATAATTATTTTTACTAAATATAAATTCAGTTTTTTTTCGCGTGATTTGTTCTTTGAAACAAGCACACACATGAAAAGTGAGTAACGAGGTAGTGGCAAGAGAAACCCTTTACCAGCTTAGTCAATGTCAGCCAGTGTTCATCCGCCTACTATGAGTGATGTTACGTTTAAGGTTATGTTGCTAAGATGTGTGTGTGTGTGTGTGTGTGTAACCGTTTTGTAATATTATTAATAAAATAATGTTTGTCTATTTCGCGTATACAAAGGTTACTTTGTGACACTGTTTTTGCGAAAAACAGTTGCACAAAGTGCTACTTTGTGCAACTGGAAGTAGTGATTTTTTTATTTGTAAGGCTGGCAGTAAGTAAATTTTGCTGCCAGCTTACTCTGTCAGGCTGTCTGTGATAGGTAGTAATAAGTATTCATTAACTGGCGCCGTTTTGAAAATTTGAATGTTATGATGCTCAGAAATAACAGCGAGAATAATGAAACATACTTATTTTTATTATAAATATTACAATAAACATTTTTTATCTTATATCAGAAGAAACAACTAAGCTGTCACCTTTTTTTAAACTTGAATTTTTTCCTGCCTACGTGATTTTTTCAAAATGACAGTGGATGTCATTGTATGCGTTATCAGTTATTACCAACATTACCACAGGTAAATTGTAAATTAAGGCGAAATAGACAAAGTAGTATGTAAAACACGTGTTACAATTCCTTTTTGTAATACTCGTATATAGCTTAACTCGCCGCTTCGCGGCTCGTTAAGCAATACAAACATCGTCATTGTAACACTAGTTGTACAATATACTATTATGAAACAAATAGAAAAGTTTATTTTTAAAATAAAGCTACACTAATAAGAATAAATACAATTTTTAGTGGCAAGAATTAAACTTGTATGCCTGAAAACAGGCACGTAGCCAGGGGAGGGGCAGTGTGAGGCTGAAGCCTCCCCCCAAGCTTATATACGTTTATTACGTTTATTCACTTTAAAGCTTATTTTGTTGTATAAAAGATTTTGTTTGTAATACTAATCATTATATTTGAATTAATATGTTATATAATGTTTATAATAAAATTGCATAATACTTAATAGTCTAATGCCGAATATCGACTTATTGTAATTATAAACTGTAAATATATGTTTTTGTATGAACGAGGGTGGTCCCAGAAGTACCCGACCCAACAAAGAAAACAAAAATTTTGGAAAAAGATTTATTTATTTTTCAACGTAATCTCCTTTCAGCTCTATACACTTTTCCCAGCGGTGTTCAAAAAGTTCGATACCCTTTTTATAATAAGAACTGTCTTGCTCCTCAAAATAGCCATTAACTGCTGACATCACTTCTTCATCGTTGGAAAATCTTTGACCACTGAGCCATTTTTTCAAGTTTGGGAACAGAAAATAATCCGAGGGGGCTAAATCTGGCGAATATGGTGCATGAGGTAGCAATTCAAACTTTAATTAATTAATTTTGGCCATTGCAATAACGGATTTGTGAGCTGGCGCGTTGTCGTGATGAAACAAAACTTTCTTTTTAGCCAAATGCGGCCGTTTTTGCTTGATTTCTTCTCTCAAACGTTGCAATAAGTTTGCATAATACTGGCCGTTGATAGTTTTTCCTTTTTCGAGATAGTCAATAAAAATTATTCCACGCGCATCCCAAAAAACCGACGCCATAACCTTGCCTGCAGATGAAACGGTCTTCGCCTTCTTTGGAGCCGGTTCTCCCTTTTGAGTCCATTGTTTCGATTGTTCTTTTGTCTCGTGTGTGAAATGATGGACCCATGTATCATCCATTGTTACGAAACGGCGCAAAAATTCTGCTTTGTTGCTGTGAAAATTTGCTAAACACTCAATTGAAACATTTTCACGACTCTGTTTTTGCTCGAGTGTGAGCAAACGCGGCACCCATCTTGCACACAGCTTTCTCATGTCCAAATTTTCAGATAATATGCGATGTACCGCACTTTTTGAAATGCCCGTAATGTCTGCTAGCTCGCGCACTTTCAGTCGACGATCATCAAGTACCGCTTTGTGGATTTTCTTCACCATTTCTGGAGTCGTCACCTCATTTGGTCGACCGCTACGATGCTCGTCTTGGCAGCTCGTACGGCCTCGTTAAACTCAGCTACCCAAAATTTAACTGTTGTAAACGAAGGAGCAGGCTCACCCAGAGTAGAATCCAGTTCATCTTTTATATTGGTTGGGTTGAGGCCTTTCTAATAAAAGTATTGTATCACATAACGATGACCAATTTTCTCCATTTTCACAAATTCACTGACAACGTTCACTATTGATGGCTGCCAAACAAATACTGAACAACGTGGCGCTTTCAAACTTGAAACATATGCTTTATAGACTGCGTACTTTCCAATACAGTGATATTTTCAAACAACTACTGCCACCTCTTGGTCAGGTCGGGTACTACTGGGACCACCCTCGTACTATTGATTTCATACTGATCTGGGACAGTAAGGCTAAGGATAGAATAATAAAAAGTAGCATCACATTAGCCTTGCTGTCCTAGATCATTATGAAACCAATAACATATAATAATCACAGAAAAAGACTTATTTTGAGGAAGTTGTTGAATATATTTTTGTAGCGCCCTTCCCCATGCACATCATAAATTTTACCTTGTTTTTTCAGATGAACAATATTTTAAAATTGGCCCCTCCCAAAAGAAAATTCTGGATACGGGCCTGCTTGAATAGAATTCTTAGCATTAATAATTTTTTAAGCCACTTTTCTTTTTTAATTTGTTTAACACTTAAAATATAATTGATTTCATATAGAATCAGTCTCATATTTGTTTTTGTGTCACAAATTTAAGTTACGTTGTTATGTTACTAATAATTGACTGAATTAAAATAACCGGTGAATCATTTATGAAGTTAGAGTTCGGGACCAAAACATTCGTCCACGGCACTATGAGATCATTCTGCACCAATATCGGTTATTTACCTTGCGCCAAGCCTCAGTATTATAGTGTCAGGCCACTGTCAGCACTATATTGGTCTTCAACCATTGCCAAGATGTATTACTAATCTAGTAGGGTCATGACTGATTCACAAGCTTGGCACGAAGTTATCGCAATTTTATTATTCTTGGATTATTATTATGGGTTATCATTCTTGGATTTCAGGCTTGTATGTGAGTTGATAAGCATCGTCCCAAGCCTGAGCCAACCGTGGGCCCTTTGTTATTTCCTATATGCATGGGAAAATGAAACAACAATTGAAAGTATGACTTAATGCTAGCAACACTATAGTTTGTTACGGCTGAAGACTATAAGACTTGACTGATTTGTAAACTAACCAGCTATTTTGTAAGCAGCAAAGCACAAGTAACCTAACAACTTCCTGCGACAATTCTAAATGTCCTTAATTATTAATTACCAAGCTGCAGATTAAGGTGTTAGTTGAACTTTGCGACTCTAGTTTACAAAATACTTAATTTGTTAATTTACAAAGCTGCCAAGCTTATGCCTTTGCTGAAACATATCATCCCCTTCATAACGAAAAGGCGTATCCCATTTTTTACAACTTTACAGGAGAGCCATTGAAAAGGCCCGTAATAAAAATATTCAAGATAAATCGATAAACGACCAACAAAAACATAATCTTATTTCAATAACAAAGAGGTTCTTAGATAAATCACTTGATTATTTGAAGCATGCATCTTTAGAAACTGTTTACAATTACAAACGCACCTTTTCGTTTTAAAGGGGACGATATACACGTGTAGGCAATTTATACTCTCCTTATTGTTCTATTTACTCCAATATTGTAAAATACATGCCTTTGGTATCTTAATTTCTAATACTTTCTGGAATGTCAAAAATCCAAATAGAATTTCTTCTCGTACCTATATTGTTCTAGATGATGCGCTTTTACGAGTAAATTTTCTTTATCATTTCCAAGTATTTCAACACGATCTTGGAGTTCTTTATATTTCTCGTATATTTTTACTTTTCCAATTTAATTTTCTAAACAATTTCTTAAAAACAATTTCTGCGATGTCAAATAATTCACCAAGGTAAGACAAGTGCCATCTAGTAAAGTCAAAGAATTCGCTAACACATACATACATATAGCACAAAAGATTATGAAGTAGCGTTGGCGGAATGAAACAAGAAATGTGTATCTACCTAGGGAACTGAACGCGCAAGACGAGTAGCATCGTCACATTATTACTAGAATAACTATCTTAAACTTACTTCTATTTTATTATTTTACTTGTGTTGCGTTTATATCACATACAGGGTGTCTCACAATGCTGTTTACACGCAATACGAGGTCTGGCTATTAAATAACGAGACTGCGCGCACAGAAAACGTCCTAGAGGGGAGGGGGGAAAACGAATGCAGCATTGGATAGCTGGAAGTGTCTACTATGCCAGTACGAAAACACGTTTTTGTCGCTGTAGTAGTATTTTTTTATAGAGGTTAGAAACGAACGTGTTTTTTTTTCTCGTGCCGATAAAAATGTGTGACGAAAAACACGAGCAACGGATCAATGTGAAATTTCTCGTTAAATTAAAAAAAACTCCGGTACTGAGTGCTATAAGTTGTTGAAACAGACCTATGGTGAGAATTCTCTATCTCGTGCGCGTGTTTTCGAATGATATAAACGGTTTTCTGAAGGCCGAGAGCTCACCGCAGATGACAAACGTCCAGGTCGACCTGTCTTTGTTTCAACTCCGCAAACAGTGACCAAAATGAAATTGTGCGCGGAGATCGTCGTATGAGCATTCGGATGATTGCTGAGACTGTAAACGCCGATAAAGGAATTGTCAGAAAAATTTGACATGGCGAGTTGAACATGAAGAAAGTTTGTGCGAAGTTGGTCCCAAAAAACTTGACCCCTGAACAAAAGCTCGTCCGTCAACAGATCTGCTCAGATTTTCTTGAGAGGTTAGATGAAGAGCCTGAATTGATTGAAAACATCATCAGTTGCGATGAACCATGGATATTCCAATACGATGTTGCAACTAAGCGGCAATCCATGCACTGGAAAACTCCTGCATCGCCAAGAATGAAAAAAGCAACGATGTCGAAATCAAAATTTAAAGCCATGCTAATCGTGTTTTTCGACATCAACGGCATCGTGATGACTGAATGGGTGCCACAGGGTCAAACTGTAAACCAAACTTACTATTTGAAAGTTTTGGTAACACTGCGAGAGCGAGTTCGTAAGAAACGGCCGGAGTTGTGGAAAAACAAGTCTTGGATCTTCAACCAGGACAACGCACCTGCCCATAACGCGCTGTCTGTGAAGCGTTATTTAGCCGCTAGAGGCACTCCAGTGCGCCTGATTTAACACCCTGTGATTTTTTCCTGTTTCCGAAAATCAAGTCTGCCTTAAAAGGAACCCGGTTTGAGTCGATCGAAGTGGTGAAGCGAAACTCGGCGGAGCTCCTAAATGCTCTTACAAAAGAAGACTTCCAGCATTGCTTTGACCAATGGGAAAAACGAATGGTACGGTGTGTGGCGAGGGGAGGGGCGTACATTGAAGGGGAGCATTCGATTGTAGAATAATTTTTAAAATAAAACTCTTTTTCATAAGCAGTCTCGTTATTTAATAGCCAGACCTCGTATCTTCCTTATTTGAAAAGATAAAGAAATCAATCAAAAACTATTGTAAATGACTCAAAATGGAACTTCAGGAAACATCATTAAACGCTGGCTGCATAGCAACGTTTGAGAGATCATTGCAATTTTTCAAATTGCACCCTTTGATTTTTTTCACGGAAATGTATTCTTCACTTCATTCTGCATACGCTAGTATGCCTCAGTTAATTATCTAATGTGCATTTAGGGGTTGAAAAAAATATTTTTTACAAATTGTACACTTCATATGCACTAACTAAATTATTTATTCAAAAATACGATTATAGCCGTGTCTACAAGGGAACTACTGAAAGACTTTAAAGCCCGTGTAGAGTCCACAGGAGGGTATTTTGAGCATTTGCTTTAAGTTTAAGAGAAATTCAATTTATAAAAATATTTTTTTCAACCCCTAAATGCACATGAGATAATTAAGTAAGGCATACTACCGTATGCAAAATGAAATTAAGAATACATTTCCGTGAAAAAAAACACAGAGGGTGCAATTTGAAAAATTAATCAAGTAAAAGTTAATCAATGTTTTCTGAAAGTCCATTTTGAGTCATTCACAATAGTTTTTGGTTGATTTCTTTATCTTTTCAAATAAGGGAGATATTGCGTGTAAACACCATTGTGGGACACCCTGTATATTTTTCTTATCCATACAGTACAGTTTCCAACAAAAAAAATGCAAACGACAACTTGCCTAGTTTGATATCAGATTATTTTAAGTCTTCCATGGAATAATACATAAGACAACATGTATTTGAAAATCTCTTACAATAATAATCCTCGTTTTAAAGAATGCTGTAGTATAAACCCCGTACAAAATGGGAGACTGAGACTTGAGAGGACCGATGCGTTTTGATAAAAGAAATTCTGCAGGTCAAATTAAAAAGAATTTTAAGATTTCTATCAAACAGTTTAATACATTACAATATCTTCAAATAAAAGCGAAATGAAATTGTTTAGATTTCAACATAAAACTGCTTTTAAAAATGTTTAATTGCTAGATCTCTCAAGACTCCCAATGAATAGAAAGATTCATACTTGATACTGTGATCATAAATAAATCTATGCCTTGGATAAGATTTGGTATCCAAGGCAACAAATATAAACAATAGAAGAATTAATTCATAAAACAAACAGTATTAATTCTCTCCCCTTTAAACATTAATAGCTATTTGTGTATCTAATGTGCGAAATGCTACTTTGATGGTCAAAAACTCATTCGAAAAAACTTATTTCGTTGAAACGAAATTGGTCAAATATGCATAAATTGCATACTGATCTTTCGCATTAGAGCGGAAATATTTCGTGCACATTGTCACGTAAACAAAATGTGACATTTTGCATACGGATATTAATGAAAAAATCATTTTTTTTGGCAGCTGTGCAAAAAAGAATAAAGCTTATAAAGAACAATCCGTCTTTTACTCAACGTAATTATTATTACTCAATTGACATAATACTATTATAGTTTATTAGTACTTATCTCTCTTTTGTTTGTTTTTTTGTTTGCCTTTTGTATGTGACGTCACTATGACGGTTCCAATATGTTGTGAAGCCTTAGTTATACCGTTAGTTATATAGTTATACCAGTGCAATAGGATTTCTTGAAGTAAGAGAAAGACGAAATATACAGCGACGAATCGAAACAATTGTTGTTACTGTGCCTACGTATTCGAAAAGGAATTACATTTTAACTGCCAAATTTTACTTCAAATTAGTAATTGTCGTCTTGCACGATGTTGTATACTCAGAAAGAGCGAATACAAATAATTAAATGGGAATACGGTGGTAATTCAATTAGAGATACTGTTTATTACATATGTACATATTTATTTGTAGCAAATTTTGAGAACCGGCCAATTCCACACTGTTCAACACTTTCAAGAATTGTTCATGCCTTTGAACAGACAGGATGTGACAACAGAGAAACTGTTCGACAGGTTCTTAGACGAAATGGGTACAAATCGTACAAGGAGTCAACAGGTCACCAGATATTTCTTCAAGATGAGATCGAAAGAATGGTGTTCTGTAAAACGATGATGGAGCGTGTAAACGAAAATCCCAATTTTTTAAACAATATATTTGTTTTATGGACGTATCGACGTTTCCACTATTAGGAAGGCACAATCCTACTGTTATTAGGTTTTGGAGTAGGGAGAATCCACATCACCGAATGGATTTCCAGACTTAGTACCCACAAAAGCTGAATGTATGGGCAGGTGTCGTCGAAGATCATATTGTTGGACCTTTCTTCATTGAAGGCAATTTGAATGGACGGGCCCAAATCATTCCAGCCTTGAGGCTACTTCCAGGAGTGGACTTTAGCCGAATATGGTATCAACAGGATGACTGTCCTGCGCACGACATGGTTGATGTAGGACAATTTTTAAGCACTACTTTTCCGAATCGTGTAATTGGTAGAAGAGGTAACTTCAGGTGGGCAGCCAGGTCGCCCGATTTACCTGTTATTGACTTTATCCTTTGGTTATACGTAAAACAGAAAGTGTACAACCATGAGAGAGCTGGAAATTTAGAACAGTCTCGCCAAAAGATTATCAATGTGTTTAGAACCATTACACCTATGATGCTTCGTAACGTAAGAAGGAACTCCTACGCCAGATTAGGGCACTGTTTAGCGGCGCAAGGCTCGGTATTTGAATATTTATTGTAAATTATCTTATCCACGTTTTCGGTTGCATATCTTTATTAGTTATTACCAGGGGCAACTACATGGTTGCTGAATGGGTAGTTAATTGCACAATCTCGTGTAGTTGAATGCATAGGTATAAGATTACGGTAGGTTACGGTACGGTTAGGTATACATTCGACTACACGAAATTGTGCGCTTAACTACCCATTCAGCAACCATGTGCTCGCCCCTGGTTATTAGTTATTCTTATTACTAACCAGTTATTTACTATGTTAGTTTTGTCCATGCCTGTTATTTTATGTTAGTTTCTAAAATGTTGTTTGTCCGAGCTTTGTAGTATGTATTTATTAAATTTACCTTGTGTTTTTGCAACAAGCTTAACAATTTGTACAGTATGCATTTCAGTAAATCACTTTCTTCGCCAATTAATCATAATGTCAGGTTATTCAAAAGCACAATTGATAGCTAAAAATACTATCAAGTACTAAGGGGACTCAGGTTGTTGTTTATAATCTATCTTGCTTCCGCCTATTGTTTGTATTGTATATCTATTACTCTCCAACTCATAACAGAAGCAATGCTGCGCGAAATTATTGCAAGGCGGTATAGGTGGTGTTGGGTGAGTTAACTCCAAAGAAGGCAAAGATGATTCCGTCTGCTGGGAAAGTCATGGCTACCGTATTTTGGGATGCCCGAGGAATAATTCTTATTAATTACTTTTAACACGGGAGGACAATAACGGGCGAGTATTATGCGTCGTTATTAGACAGACTGAATAAAGAAATCAAAGCTAAAACGCCTCGTTTGGCAAAGAAAAAGGTATTGTACCACCAGGATAACGCCCCATCCCACAAGTCGGCAATTGCAATGGCGAACCTTCACGAACTACGATTCCAGTTAATTGAACATGCACACTATTCGCCAGACTTGGTTCCGTAGGATTTCTTCTTGTTTCCAGATCTCAAGAAATGGTTGGTTGGAAAGAAATTTTTATCGAATACTGAAATCATCGAAGCTGTAAATGGATATGATACAACTGGTCTAGTAGGCATATTCTGTTATATACCTTGTTATACCTTAGCGACGTGTTTGTTTATATTCATATTACCTTTGATAATGATAGCTTAGCTGTCGAAATAGTTGTCAGGTTATATTTAATAAATATTGTGAAACTTTTTTAATCTTTATTTATTTCAAGATTAAAGGAATTCTACAAAGTAAGGCAGTAAACGCTACTATTGTTATTGTTTATATATTATTTATTTATCTAGATCTTAGACAAATTTATAGATGAAAGTTTTGCATCGACATTGATTCTATGTAGGACTAGAGCTTTATTTAACATAGAGTCTATCGGCATGCGGAATAATAATAATCGCTGCTACCTCCCGCACAAGCTTCATATACTTTACCATATGAAAATAGACGACATTTTTGAAGCGCCATCTTCGCAGATAGGTGTGCTACTAACTGCTGTATTTTCGGTTAGTAACTTGCATGCATCAAATTGAAAAAATAGCACTATTTCTGTTAAACAGTGGTTTATTACTGTTATGCTAGCATATTGTAAACATCTTATGAAATAATACTAAAAATGCTGCTTTAACTGTTTATGGTTAACAAGAGAAATATTAACATTGACACGGATTTAATCTTAACTAATTTCAAACTCAAATTATGAAACAATTAAAGAACTTAAACTAAATTATTTACAAGCTATTTATTTATTTAATTACAGTACAGTGAGATCCAAATTGAGTGAGGATGGTAAGAATTTCGCGCCGTAGATTTTAGTGTATTTCACATTGCTAATGTAGCACTCTTGAAATGTGATACGCCTTCATGTTGGAAGGTTATTGTTTTAATATTATATAAAGAAACCATTTATTTAACTTATAGATGGTTAGATAACTTATATATAAGAAATATGGTAGATATCTCGGATTCCGAAGTTTTTCTCTGATTTCCACACATAGCATAGCGTATTATCAAAATTAATCACGCCTTAGTTTTATATGAATATCTAGGGTTGACCCTAAGAAGTAAATATATGAAATCTATGTACCGGTACACCTATTAACAAAAAGTGTACCTACATAAAGTAGCTTCCATATTAAATATTAAGAATTTACAAATTTGTAGAACGTGTCCTAACATTAGTATATAAAACAAAATTCTTTTCTATAGAATTTAAACGTGAATCTTGTCGTCGGTTTCGACCCAATTTGTTGTAATGATATAAGAAGAAAAGCAACCTGCGATTTAAAAGCTCTCGAGGGACGAATCAATTTACTGTTGCGTCGGAGAGTGTCGCGATACCTCAATCTCTGTAATATTAAGACGCCCACAATGCCAACCATATTTAGAATAAAAAAGTTTCGAGAACGAAAAACATTTGGAATTTCTTGCTTTATGTGGATTTATGAACTTTCCAAAAGGTCTTTCCGCTACATGTTACATGTTAATGTTACGTTATGACGAAATTGGCTTATTTCATTTACTGATTATTTACGGTTATAGGTTTACCAATTCAAAATTATCGCTACGGAAACAGGCGTAACAGCATACATTTAATTAGTTTATAAACATCTAAAAACCAATTGCATCACTAAAAACATACTTTAATATTAGTCCAGTCAATAAAGGTTTTGTTTGTGGAAAAACTCGTAATGTTTTGCGATTTGGAACTTTTGTTTGGGTATCTAGTGATGAATTTATCAGAAGTCGTGATAACTCCGGGTGAGCTAAAGTTGCTACGTCGAAAACAGATTTTACCAAATATCTCAAACACAGTTGGTCATAGCTCAAAAATACTTATGTACTAAATTAAAGCAAAGAAGATTTCCTACAAAAGGGATCCGAATAATTTTGTTCTATCTCCAATAGTTGTCGAGATAATTGAGCTTCGATCTCGAACTTTTTTCAAAAAAGCAATCTTTCAGGTTTTTAATTGTAAATAACTTATAAAGTCTACGCCGTCCGTTTCTCGACAGAACTCTCAGACGCAAAATTGTAGAGTTTTAAGTTAGCCTAAAAATGAGCATGTTAATTATAGTCCAGTTTATAGTCCAGAGCTGTTAGGAGTGTATTTTCGTGTTAACAGCTATTTTATAGCACAAACCTACTCGGAATAGTGTGTAATAGTTATTTATGTACCAAGAGCGTTAGAATGATGATAATGCCAGGAGGGCGACGATGTGATGATGAAATCGCTCGATGGGGATTATCATCTAGTACCGCTCGTGGTTGTTTATATAAGGACGTTGTTTATATATTTATAAAGCTAAGAACTTTTATGTTTGTCGGATGGTAACAACTTTTACTAAATTTACAAAAGTCAAACAGGAATATGGCAATTTAAATTCAAATGTTTTTGTTGTTGTTACCAACATGAAAACAAAAAAGTCCTAATAGCACTAATGTCATCTAAAAAAATAAATTAATTTTATCTAAGAAATTTCAACAGAAGTCGGTACAAGGAATTCGTGGATCACGCGCCCAGAAACTACGTTGCAAATACTTGTTATTTGTTGTGTTGCAACACACTCGTACGTAATCATACAGTTTCTGGCCTAATAATTCAAATTACTATCGACCAAATTACTAGTAATACCGGTTCCGACTGAAAAGTTAACGATAAGCGGCCGTTATAGACTATAACGCCCGCTTATAATGCCCTCATTGTTATGGAGTTTTTTATATAGGTTGTATCACAGGTATAAACAACTCATAATACGCAAGTGAAACATAAAATAATATATGTAGTTGCGTACTAAATAGTAGTGACAGCAGAAAAGTTATTAACAATTTAAGACACGTACAATCGTTTTCGAGGAGTTTTTCTTCCGTAGCTCTTCAGTATGACTTCCTACGAAAAAATGTTTAGTATATAACTTGTTTATAATAAGAATATCTACAAAATGACACCGGTCCTATTGTTATAACTGCAATAATTAAGTTGCAAAATCGAAGAAACTGTCAAAATCGCGTGTTTTGCTAAGTTACCATAAAAATGTAAATAATCAACTAATATTGATGAAACTTATGTTAAATATAGTTTAAATTATGTACAATAAGCACCTAAACCCGTATGCCAGGTATGCAAAACGTTTTTGTTTAACAAGGTTTTATACGTCTACTTCGGCAGTTTGCAAAAGCTGTTTGAAGCTTTGAATAGTATTACAACTGTGCATATGTATAGTATAAGTCATTAGAAATTTAGCGCAAATTGTAAAATTCGATTGCGTTCATTTTTGCAATTTTGGTGACGTTTTACATCCGCTCATAGTTTCTACGTTTATAAATAATTAGTTTTTCGGTATGTATACGTGGTCACTTATAAAATATTTTATCGGGTTCGAATGGACGGCAAAAAAACACGCAATTTGAAAAAAGTTAAAGTTTCGATGCTTGAGTCCTGAGATTTTTTGCTTAAGTATGTTATAGACTCCGTGGTCGAGATCCTACCTCTCGTTCAGAGGGACAGGGGTTCAAACCTCGGTGGCGACTGAATTTTAAAAATTTAGTACTATCGTCTTTGAGCTCCTTAGGTTAAGGTATGAAAGTTGTATGAGTGATAAAGTATGGGGGAGCGTAATGTACTTGCTGCACTAGCTCAATTACCTCCGTTGCACTCCCATAAGAGTTTAGTTTGTGTGGAACCCCGACACTGCAAAATGCGGTAAAAGAGGAATGAATGGAATGTTATAGACTAAGTAGGCGATTGTCCAATGTCTGAGCGCGCGTATAGCTTTATTACAATAATTTCTATTAGAAATATGCAACTAATAATCTTGAGCAATTGCATAATTATTCTACAAGGTTCACACTGTACACACGATTTTGATTCATCTCAATATATTAAATTTACGAGTAGTGCATACTTACGCAAAAAGTTTTTAATATCTCAGGGTCCAAGCATCGAAACTTGAATTTCTTGTTTTTAAATTGCGTGTGTTTTGCCATCCATTCGAACTCAATATAATATTTCATAAATGATGACGTACACGTACCAAAAAACTAATTATTTATAAACGTAACAAAACTATGAAGAGATTTCTAATGACTTACACTATGTATATGTACACTTGCAATAGTATTCAAAGTTTTAAACAGCTTTTGCAAACTTCCAAAGTTTTAGGTGCAGTAGACGTATAAAACTGTGTTAAACAAAAAGTTTTGCATACCTGAAATACGGGTTTGGGTGCTTATTGTACATAATTTAAACTATATTTACGTAAGCTTCATCAATATTAGTTGATTATTTACATTTTTATGGTAAAAAAACACGCGATTCTGGCAGTTTCTTCGATTTTGTAATTTAATTATTGCAGTTATAACAATCGGACCAGTGCCAGTTTTTAGCTATTTTTATTATAAACAAATCATATACTGAATATTTTTTCGTAGGAAGGCATTCTGATGAGATACGCAAGAAAACTCCTCGAAAACGGTTGTACGCGTCTTAAATTGTTAATAACTTTTCTGCTGTCACTACGATTTAGTATGGAACTACATACATTATTCTACACACTATTCTGAGTAGGCTTGTGCAATGAAATAGCTGTTGACACGAAATAATCAAAAACAGATACTTTTGGTTCCCTGCAGTCTGGACTATTAATATTTTATCTCTATCGAGACAATACACACTGCTGCCCGACAAAGAATAGGAAAAATTTGTCCCACGCCAACATGTCATATTTTCATGATAATATTGGTAAAACGATTAAATACATGGCATACATGTACGAATGAATGTATACACACAGTTATGCATTCATAACGAAAGGTATGTACAGTGAAATGACAAGGTTGTTGCTTTTCGTTTCATAAACGCTCCAGCATCTGATTATAATACTATACTTACACCGCGTTAAAGTGTACTGCGGACTGGTGTTAAAATTAATCAGAATTCTTTGATTATCACGTACGACCAGCCACTTAACATTAGAAGCAGATAAGTAGTCGCGGCATCACCTACCTGACTGTCAGCTGTCCAACTGTGTAGTAAAGCTATTCGTGTTTCACTTTTGATGTCTTTCTTGGGGTGCATTGGGTATTTCATGGCAAGTGGTATCAAAGAAATAATGTGCACCATAGTCATAAACTGATTAGAGTCATACAAAATTAGACAAAAATAATACCTATTACGCTACCTGTTTAGCGTTTAATTTTACATATTTAAACGGAAGCTGTCGTAGCACCAAGGTTCGTAAATGTCAAAGCAGGGTTGACATTTACGTCGAAAGCCAGTTGACCGAACTCAATTGACCGAAAAGCAATAGACCGAAACGTCACTAGACCGAAGCAGCAATAGACCGAAAATCACTGGGTCGAAAATACGTTACGGTTAAAATACACATTCGGTAAATGTGCACATTAAATATCTCGAAAAATTACATTTATTAACAATAGCATCAACCCCCCTTCACACTTTATCCAGGCTTAGAACTGGCAGGATAAACTGCTGGCACGTTTAGAAGTTTTTTTTGTTTTTGATTTTAAGTTAGTTCTAATATAATTTGCCTATGAAGTTATTGTTAATCACATTTTGTTAAGAACCTTTTTGTTAATCACTAAGGGGTTATTATTAGAAATATTTACTCATGACCGATTTCCAGAAACGAAGATAAATGTGTCATTAGCAGGATTAACCCATTAGCAACTTTCTCCTATTGTTAAATCCTATTGTCGAAAAATCGTCACAAAGATAGATAAGAATATTAACACGTTGCGCGCCGTGGTGATTCCGCAATACACCCCTGTGGGACCAATTTGTTTTTTTTCAGTATTTTTGTAAAAATGATTTTTTATGATCATTTAGTGGTTTATTTGTGTTTTTTATTTAAAATGTGTGTTTTTTGGCTTTTATTTTTTTGTGACCACCGGTGGGCATGTGGTCCCAGAAACTAATTTTACAGCTGGGGACCGAATGACCCACCCGTGGGCATGCTTTATTTTGAGGTTAGTTTCCTCTCTGTGTACAGATCATAAACTAAAATGGCGAGTCGTGGTCTTACAGACGAAGAATTAGCTGCGGAGCTAGAAAATATATCAGATAATGACGAAATAACGGGTTTCTCAGACGACTCAATAGAAGACAAGGACTTTTCACCTGCTAACGACACTTCCGATTCAAGCTCAGAAGATGATGATGCCGCAGCTTCACCTGAATCCAACGATTCCGATTCATCTGACGACAATGTTCCTCTGGCTAATCTTGTCCACCATAGAAGATGGGAACCTGTGGCTGGTGACAGAAACAATTTTGCTTTTACACCTTTATATACTGGTGTTAACCCAACTATTGTCCAAGAGTTGCAAGGAGAAGACCCGATTGCATTTTTCAAGCATTTTATTGACGACGAAGTGGTTACGTTATTGGTTACTGAAACCAACAGATTTGCAGCCCAAAATATTGCGGCTGGCGCAGCAAATCAAACCAAGTCAAGAATGACAAAATGGGTGGACACAAACACCACCGAAATGCAGAAATTTTTAGAGATCACCATGTGGATGGGTCTGATGCAACTTCCTCAACTAAGAGACTACTGGTCTACCAATATGTTGTATAAGAATGGTATACCAAAAATAATGAGCCGCAACCGATTTGAGATGTTGCTTAGCATGTTTCATCTTTGCGATAATGAACAGCCCAGACTTCCGAATGACCGACTGTTCAAAATATCAAAACTCCTGGCAATCTTACAACCGAAATTCAAGGAGTCATACATTCCGGAAGAGGTAGTTTGCATCGACGAGAGTAATGTGCCATTTCGTGGTCGAATACATTTTAGACAATATATTCCCAACAAAAGGCATAGGTACGGGATAAAAGTGTTCAAACTTTGTGTTAGTGGTGGGTATACATGGTCCTTCAAAATATATACGGGAAAGGAAGAAAGAGCCGATGATACATCTGTCGCCGAAAAAGTTGTCACAGATCTAATGGATGATCTTTTGGACAGTGGAAGAACACTGTATACTGACAACTGGTATACAAGTGTTTCACTCTCAAAGAAACTCATAGATAGGAACACACATTTAGTCGGCACTCTAAAGGCAAAACTAAAAAGAGGAGAAGTTGTAGCCCAACAAAATGAAGATAAAACGATGGTGCTAAAGTGGCGCGATAAACGTGATATTCTAATGTTGAGCACAAAACATGATGATTCTTTAGTTAGTTTTGTCCACAGAGGACAAGAAATAAGAAAACCTGCAGCTGTGCTTGAATATAACCAGGGAAAGGCATTTATTGATCTCTCGGATCAAATGGCAGCATATGCACCCTATGTAAGACGAACTGTCAAATGGTATAAACGAGTGGCATTCCACTTGCTTACCTCTACGACTGTGGTAAATGCTTTACATTTATACAATAAAGTAAATAACAAAAAAATGGGCATTATAAAATTCAAGGAAGCTATTATTCAATCTCTGGTTCGCCCAAATACAGTGCCAATAGATAGGCCTTCAACCTCAAGGCAAAAACATCTCTTGAAAGAAGCTGAAGGGCAAAAGAGAGTTACGAGAAAAAGATGCAATCCATGCTACAAAACGATGTCAAGACAACGAGACGCTGCATTCGCTCGAAAAAAATGCTAAGAAAGTTAACACGTTTTGCGAGACATGTAAAATACCTATGTGCCTGCCATGTTTCCAAAAGCATGAACCAAATTAGTAGTTGTTTCACATTTATTTTATTTTATTTTTATATTATTTCTTGTTATAATATGACATTTTGTTTAGAATGTTATTTTTTTATTATGTTTATTATTTTGACCTTAGGAAGTCTTATATTCATTATTTCACCATTTGTATTGATGACAAAATAATAAAATAAACGCATTACATAAAACCTTAGATTATTCGTATTAGTTTTGCATAAAACAAAATTATTTAAAAAAAAAACGAATCTCCCAGGTCCGCATCAACTTTTGATGTTCCCTGGGACCGCACAATCGACTGGTATACGCAAAACCCATATAAAACGTGTCCACGGGTGTACAGTTTGTCTACAGTTTGTTAAGGAGTGTTGTAGAAAGTTAATATTGAAAATGGTGTTGCAGTACATAGAGAGTGTAAAGGGCCATCGTAAATTGTTATTAGATGGTCATTTGTACATCAAAGACAAACAAATTGATACGAAGATATACTGGAGGTGTGAACGTTATAAAAAACTCAAGTGTAGTGTCCGTGTTATATAAGTAGACAACGAATGACACCTTTCAAAAATGAAAGCAATGAATTGATTACATACCAATTATTATCAAGTAAAATAGTAGAATTGTTAGCTTTTGCGGCATCAAGATTTTATTACAGGGCAGCGAGTTTTTTTTATGTTGTGAATAGTGGTTATATTAAACTTGTTTAAAAACAAGTTAATGAAAAAATGTATATCAGGAAATTCCTCAAATTTTTCCGTGAGCGCATATTTTTATTAGATTTTTATGTTTTCAAGAGCGCTGTGGCACCTCAAGATATTAGTGAAATGAGTTAATATTTTGGGAAATTACTAATGATAATTTGTATCAACTTTTCCAAGCTCATGTATTTTGAAATAAAAAAAAGATTTTCACTCCACCCTACTGTAGGTCGACCCTTAGAATATAAAACTGTAGGAAAGAACATAATTTTCTACCACATACGACCGGGATGGGGTCTCAATATGTCGTAGTAGGTGTTTCCGGTTTTGTAATTAGATATTTCTATTGGAGGTTCTCATTGTCTTGAAAAGTGCACATAAACTACATAACCTTAATTTTAAAACATAGTATTTTGAAATTAATCTTAGAATATAAATTTTATATTTAATATTTTAACTAAGCGAATACTTATGTACTTATGAAATGTAATTCCCTGTTTCGTATTTGTCGGAGTTTTAAAGAGAAAAGCAAATTTAGGTGGTGTCTAATGGCGGTCAGTGTGACGTCGTATCCGTTGCTTTTAAAGCTCATTGCGCTGGGTAGGTACGCTCCTTCCTACAGTTTTATATTCTAAGTTCCGACTACTACAAACTATAGGCCGCATTTTTCTTGAACACAAACAATACAACTCACCTAGGCAAGTGCCCAGAGACAGCTATTAGACCACGTATCGACCATTGTATCGAAATAGATTTATTTATCTTGTTATTGAGTTATGGGAATGGATTATAAATCCAAATTAAAAGGGATAGTTAAATTTTTTCCTCTAAGTTCCCTATGGAAAAGTCTTAAGTTACGAAAGTAATACATTTTACAGAATTCTTTATTAAATTAATAATTTCCGCATTAGAATACTTTTGTAAATTATGTTTTAAATAAGAAGACAAGGAAACTATTCTGGATTATCTACTGCAGCAAATTGTTACAGAATTTACGATGCAAATAATGCACCGTTGAAACAGATCAAGTTCGATTTGTATATCTGTTACCACCCACACCACTTTAATGAACGATAAATTCATTAAAATTGGCCGGTCCAATAATATATTAGTATCTCTACTTCATTATACGTCCTACGCATCTATAAAATATTGAATAATCTTTCGAAAAACATCCACCAAATATCACTTGTTGGTTTGTGTGCTGCAGCTTCTCAGAAATCGTAAAAGAAGGCGTCTCTTACAAAATTTATAGCGTCAATCAGTGACCACTATTTACAATTCAATTTAATAGCGATCTTATTCTTGTATACTTGTATAGAACTCTTGTCTTTACAGCGACTGCGCTACAGGAAACAAACCATACGTCAAATGGCGGAAGATTTAGATAGTGAGCTTTCAACATCCCTACGGGTTCGACACTCGAGTTTTGTATCTCTGATAAAATGTAAGAACTAGAGATGTATTATTAAGTTAAAAACAGTTTTAAATACTTTTAAAAGATAACGATTGATTTTGTGCAATAAATAAAAATCTTCCTTTAGATGTGGCTTCCGGTTTCAACAGTAGCAGCACTTTGCGTGATTTTTGATGCAGCCGATGCAACGATTTCTAGAGACAACGAGTTAGAAGATCTTTTTCGGCAAAGGTAATCTTTTTATAATAACCTATTTTATTTCTATTGCTAGGTATTTACAGAAATGGCAACCATTCATTAATGGGTTAAAAGATATCCTAATTGTTGAAGTTTTTTAAAAATGACTTTTATTGAAATTGTTTATACAGATTTCAATTTTTTTGCCTTAATGGTTTATGATCAAGCAGTAAGATAATTTAATTAATATCATTATTATTAGAAAACGCATTTTTGCTAAAATAAGAATTTATAAAAAATTCTTATGATTTCTCTGTGGGATTTCTCTACTTCCGGTGAGGCAATACAATTTGTTTAATTATTTTTTTTGCGTTTAAATTTAAATACTTCTACTACAGGGTTGAAAAAGTCAACACTTTTATAAAAAAAAAGTCACTATGAATTAAATCAGACTTTTTTCAATCGACTCATTCTTTTCTGTTAAATATAACAAAAAAATTGTAGCAAGCAGAATAAAGTGACGTTCTCGTCACTATTGTCGTATTGTTTCGACTAAATAAAATAAATGCAAAAGATTAGAAAAGGTTTCACAAATTTATTTTATTCCACCTGACAATTGTTTCTACAGCTAAGCTGTCATTATCAAAGGTAATATAAATATAAACAAACACGTCGCTAAGGTAGATATAAAAAACAGATAAGTAAATAAAAAGATAAAAATAATAAAAATTAAATATCTAACACGAGTGCAATCTGTTCATTTATTACAAGTACCCTGAGTTTGTGTTTGTATATCTCGAAAGCTTCGACGTATAACGACAACTTAGCTGTCGAAACAATTGCTAGGTTAATTATAATAAATTTGTAAAACCTGTTGTAATCTTTTTCATTTATTTCATTTCTGGTATACAGTGCGAGTATAAAGTCTGGAACTATAGAAATAAATCTTGTATTCAATGTTTTTGAGAAAAACCTGGATTTTTATCTTAAAGAGACATATTTTAGTGTAATTGTTATATTTAGATTGTCTTTTGTTCCCGAGTTATGGCGATAGCGAAATTCTTTTTAAATGGAAACCCTATTTTTTTATGATGGATTTGGAAAGATAATGCAATTCTAAGGCCAAATATGTTAAAAAAAGTATGATACTGTATTAAGAGATTTTCGAGATAATTGCTTTTAAAGTTTTAAAACAAAAATTCAAAAACAATCAAGAGTTCCAAATTTTAATAAAAATTCTGTGAACTGTCATAATTTTAACGCTAAAGGTAAGTACTCACAGCAGCGGATCCGCAGGCGGATCTCATACGATTGGTCGGTTTGAGTCAATTTGACTCAAACCGACCAATCTTATGACATCCGCCTGCGGATCCGCTGCTGTGAGTACTTACCTTTAGTCACTTGTTACATGGCTACTTTATTTTTTTATTAAAAAAAGTAAACTCTTGATTGTTATTCAATTAAAGTTCAAATCAAGAGTTAAAATAAGCTGGGCCTGAACATTCTGCCCCGCATTGAAGTTTTATAACTTCAAGACTATCTAGGAATTCAAAAAGATAAATAACTTGAAACAATTAGATATAAATAAATTAAACTTTTCTTTTTGTTAAATATACTAACTAAACGAAACATGAAACACATTGAATGGTTAATAAAACTAAGAAATATTTACATTTTTATCTTAAACGGAAGGAGACAAAGTTTTGTTATATTCCGAATATAAGTTCCGTTTTGACATTTAATTTTAACCATTCTCACTTATTGATCGGACCCGGAAAAGTTTCAATAATTCTTGCCAATGGCCATTCTAATGGCTTCATATTGCTTTCCTTAAGTAAAACTAAATCATTAACCTTTAAATCTGGGTAATGTTTGAACCATTTTGGTCTATTTTTCATAGTCTGTTTTGAGAAATATCAGTAACATCCTTTTTTGGAAAAGATGTCATACTATCGCTTATGAGAAAATGCCCTGGTGTTAAAACTGTCAAATCATTGGGGTCTGAAGACATTGGAAAGAGAGGGCGGGAATTCCATATAGCCTCAATTTGAGCAAGAATTATGCTAAATTCTTCATATGTAAAATGGGACTGTCCAACAATTTGATATAAATGACTTTTGACACTTTTAATAGCAGCTTGCCAAATACCTCCCCAGTATGGGCTTTTTGGAGGAATAAATTTCCACTGCGTTTCTTTAGCTGTTAAAAAGTTTTCAATATCTTTAGTATTCTTTTTTTTCATTCATAAAAAGATCATGTAGTTCTTTTAATTGATTTCTTGAACCCTGGAAATTTGTAGCGTTGTTACTGTATATAACTACAGGATTACCACGGCGAGCAATACATCGTTTGAGAGTATTAAGAAACGCATCTGAAGAGAGATCAGACGCCAACTCCATACATACAAAAACAGCGTAATAACTTTTGATCGAGGGAGCTCGTTTTAAATTAGACGATTTTATAAAGAAAGGTCCTCCAAAATTTACTCCTACTTTAGAAAAGGGAGGTGAGGGATCTTTCGGTAAATTTGACATAATTTGCTGACTAGTTACAGCTTTAAATCGAAAACATATTAGACAATTTCTAACAATTCGTTTTGTTTCTTTTAATCCGCTAAGGGGCCAAAATTTTAATTTGAAGTTTGAAAGAACAGTGTGTGGTCCAGCATGGCCAAGCTTAATATGTTCACTTTTTAGTAGGAGCATAGGTAGTAACAATATTTTTGGAGGGTAATAATAATCTCTTCAAATGGCAAATTGCAGTAAGCAAGCCTGCTTCCTAATCTAAGGAAACTATCTTCATCAATAAAGGGACTGAGTTGTAAAATTGACTTGTTTGTTACAATTTTATTTCGATTTAAATCTGAAATTTCCTGGAAAAAACATTGTTGTTGTAAGTTTTTAATAATTAACATTAAAGACTTTTCTAACTCTTTAACATTTACTTTTTCGGAAGTGGGTCTAGTATTGTTTATGAATCTGAGACAAAAAGCAACGGTTCTTTGTAACCTTGAAAAAGAATAAAATTTGGAGAAAATTGAGTTCCAAAAATGTTCTGTAAGAGCATGAAGTATTTTGTGAGATTTATTGATCGATTTTTCTCAGAATTTTTGTTATGCAACATTATGATTTATTTGCATGATCATAAAGGGAAGAGAAATCACTATCGGATTCCACTACTAAAAATCTATATTGTCATTTAAATTTTTTGTGATGACGTCACAGCTAACAAACATTTACAAAGTTCAACTCGATTTTTCTCAGAATTTTTGTTATGAAACCTTATGATTTATTTGCATGATCATTAAGAGAAGGAAAATCACTATTAAAAATCTATATTGTTATTTAAACTTTTTTGTGATGACGTCATAACTTAGAAACAAATAAAAGTCGGAAGGTGAATGCACATATTAATGTGTATTCTTAAAAAACAAAATCGACGTGTTTCAGCGTTTTTAAAAAAACCGGTTGAATTCGCTTTTTTTTAATATTCCATACTTTAATCCCACCCTGTATATTACGGCTAGAAGAAGTAATAGATTTTAGTAGCCACACAAGCATCGTGACGAGTGCATGAAAATGTCGCAGCTAACGAAAATTGAGTATCGCGCGGTCATTAAATTTGAACAAAAGAAGGGCACACGCTTAATCAAAGCAAACAACGTTTAGACGGCGTTTGTGGTAATTTATCTCCTTCATATTCCACTGTAAAGAAGTGGTCAAAATGTTTGCGTTTGGAGCAGGAATCTCTTGAAGATGATGAGCGCACCGGTCGGCCAATTGAAGCAGTAACGCCTCAAACAGTTGCAATCATTGAAGAAATGGTATTAGAAGATCGCCGTTTGAAAGTTAAGGAGTTAGCAGTGATATCTGACATTTCGGAAACAAGTGTTCGCCGAATTCTTGATGACCATTTGGGTATGAATAAAATTAGTGCAAGATGGGTACCGCGTCTTCTTTCTGCTGTTCAACGTCAACGTCGCGTCGAATGTGCGCGCTCGTTTCTAAACTTGAATGGAGACGACCCAAAGCCGATTTTAGAGTCCATTGTCACTGGAGAGTATTATGATCCTTTATCGAAAAGGGAATCGATGGAATGGCGGCGACCCGATGAACCTCGTCCCAAAAAGGCGAAAGTCGTTCAATCGACAAAGAAAGTTATGACAACAATATTCTGGGATTGTGACGGCACTTTACTGATTGATTTTAAAGAACGCCATACACTGTTAACAGTACATATTATGCGTCTTTATTGCATAAATTGAGAAACAATATTCGTGAAAAACGTCGAGGAGAATTGACAAGAGGTGTTTGATTATTACACGACAATGAACCCGTTCATACTGCCGCAATTTCACAATCTGCCATTCGCGAATGCGGCTTTGAAGCATTGGATCATCCACCGTACAGTCCGGATATATTAGTCCTAGTAACTATTATTTATTTTCCAATTTAAAGAAAGACCTTAGGGAACGTCGTTTTAAGGACAAGAACGAGTTGCAAGCAGCTGTAATTGAACATTTTGAAGGAAGAACTTCAGATTATTTTTACAAGGGCATTGAATTATTAATTTCACGTTATAATAAGTGTATTGACATTAGGGGAGATTATATTGCAAAAATAAAAATTATTATATTTCACCAAGTTTATTTTTTCTATATCAGGCCGAGAATTTATGGCGCTTACCTCGTACATTTTAAACAATTGAAAAAGTTGAAGCGAAAAGATAAAACGAAATTATTAAAATACAGTAAAGGTAACACATTAAAATTATCGAGCCGTATTCGCATGTCTCTGTTAAATTAACAGCATGTTTAATTACCATGGTGACCAATTCTAATCTTTTCCCATCTATTAAAATTAGATAAAGCTATCTCTATTCTTGTTCATTTTAAACGAAACTTTAGTTAGAGACACCAGTCCATCGTCTTTATCTAGTATAATCTAATCTCTGATTTTTTTTCTTTTAAATATATATTTAGCATGCGATTGATAAGTTATTAAAGATCATTTTCTGGAAATTAGAAAAATATAAAAGATGAAAAATTTATAACTGACGTATTTAGCAAAAATAGCTTTCTATTCATGTTATATAAGTTTTAATATTTATGCATAAATATATTTAGGACAAAAATATAAATGCTAAAAGTTGCGGTTTCTGAAAATAAATATATAACAATCAAACCTATTTTCATGAAGTAATAATTGACATAATCCTCTGTTACGGTAACTCTGGTTTATTTGATTCAAGCAAATGGGCGAAATCCCCCTAACAATCAGTCTTTTATTTTTGTCTCTAATGATTTTATTTATATGTAATATAGCAAATTACGTATGCAAAAATGTATATACACGTAGGGGGTAAATATACAGGTTGGAAATGCGTTGGCTTGGTATAAGGATATAGAAGCGTTCATAAAAGACGAGAATGGAATAGCGAAACGTTTGCGGTAAAAGGGGAGTCTTGACTATTCTCCCTATTTACTATCTAGCATTGCTGTTTATTTAGCAACATACGAATACGGCAGATACCATTTGATCGACCGGTGAAGCTATCACGTTGGTTGATAAATCTAGTAATATTTTCTTCGCAATGACAATAATGCTAGTAATCGTTAAACTTAAAATCACAAACTACTTCTCCAGTGTTTCTACTACAGACACTAAAATTAAAGACGTTTACAGGAAATTCTAAACATTAACTTTATGATAAAAAAAGAACTACTAATTCTTAAATAAAAACATTAATTATACATTTTGGTTAAAATATAGTATATTTTATTTTTAAAACAAAACTGTCTATTATGCTTGGTATAATCTTCACATTTTAAGATATCTATATGCGAATTATCTTTTAAATATGCAATATCAGTATTTATCTTTATGTTGAAATTACTATTTTAAAAATACTGTAAAATAAATTTAATTTCTATCAGTAAACTAATTGTTTTTGTCCGTGGAATGTGCGTGTATATCAACGTCATTCCTAACGTACAACGGACGTTACTTTACCGCATTGTTCCATTTTCGCATGTTTTTTATGAATGCATTTATTTTTCTATACCAAGCCTATACGTTTCCGATGTGTATACATATAAATACGTACCTATCAAACTTGTAGTTCCTGAAGAATTTTCCAATTCCCAACCGTATAGAGAACTCTATTGAAAAACAAAAGTATTTTTTATTTTTTGACCTGTCCAATAATTTCAAGAAAAGAAAACTTTAAAATATAATTTCTTTAACCGCCATAAAGTGTAGTAATAAGTGATCGCTTGGAAGTCGTGCTCCATTGGCAGTTTCCATTGTGACAAAAGTCGGATAATTAATCAAAGCAAACGTAATTATGTCTTTTGCATGTCTTTCCAAGTACTGATTTAATTCCTTATATGCAACGTCAATTTGTTATATAAATTACTGATGTTCTTACATGGTGCCTAAATGAGCTCACTTGAGTTAAAATGTTAGTTCTATTCTTAGTTACAGTAGTTACTGCCTAGTAATACTATATTTCTGGTATTAAATGAATTAAATTAAATTAAATTAAATTAATATTAAAATGACTTCGTGGAAATTTAAAAAGGGTGAAATAATTCAATAATTCTTGGAACTATTTTATAGTAGTATTCAATTGAAAGAATTTTTTAACTCACATTTTTACTTACTAACCTTTATTCATTGTTCTCAAATATTAAAATGAATTCGTGGAAATTTAGAAAGCGGAAAATAATACTTGAAACACTTTCTTTTTCTATTAACAGGTTTAACTTTCTAGTAGTAGCAAGGGCGTACCCAGCAAGGGGCAGGGAATAAAGCCCTCTTCAAATTGATGCGAATGTGTGGCGGTGCGGGTTGCAAATCATCTAACTTAATAAACCGAAGCATACCTAAGCTAGGTGTTAGGAAGTGAAATTGAAGTGAAAAACTGATAGATAACATGAATTTTATCTATAAAAAGAAATTCATACGATGTTTTAAACAGACAAAACCCCTGTATTTTTGTTTATAATCTAACCGATTTCAAATTTTTGTCAGGTATAGAACCCTTTAAAATAAATGTGTGGGCTATATTAAAAACCACATTTATTATACTACGATCGAAGATAAATGCAAAAAATCAAAAAACATATTGTTACGTGTGTAATGGCTCTTAAACGAAATATTTCATTTCGCGAGTGCGTATCATGCTGCCCTCTCCAAGGTACCTGTTGTTGCGTTACGTTCAACGGACGATTGATATATTAGCTCTCCGTGCGTACGTTTGGTTCCGCTAGCTTCAAGTTCGAAGCTTCCTTATGAAATTTGTATGGACCTCGTTCGTAAATTATTCTATTGAATAACCACTTTAGGCGGATTTGATTGCGGAAATTTTCTTTTAAAGGCGTCTTCAATCTCAGGTGAGATTCTTTAGATAATCAAATTTGTGGGTAGTTTGAGTTAAGACTCGTTTTTCTATTTCAGCCTTTTTTCCTTTTTTTTACAATACAATATTCATTAAGAACTACTGTCGAGTGGACTGGTTCCATCCTCCCGTATTTCTGGGTGTAATTTTTACACCGTTCGTAATTTTTGGTGTAATAGCAGACTCGCTGATCCAATTAGTGCTGTTGTAATAAGTAAGATCTTTCCTTATTACATGTTAATTACTGTTGATATATTGATGATTACATCTGAAATATTAATTTAGTGTAATTTGTATAATTTGTTTTGGCGACGAATTCTCGTGTCAGTTACCGCCGCATCTGCATGTGTTATCACTCAAGGTGAAATATTTTTGTATAGAGAACATAAATATTTTGAACTTTTAAATTATCTTTTGGAAATTTATCTATAAATAGTTTATTAACTTAAAGAATGAATGCTTAGTCGAATTAGTGTTTATAGATTAATGAACTAATTAATTATTTGAGGTTTATTACTATATTTATGAATTGTTATTTGTAGAATTAACTATTAGATATCATATTTTTTTCTTTGACTTTTCGGGTCATTAATTCAATTTTATATGTATATTTTCAACTGTTTTGATTTAGAATTATCACGTTTATTCATTTTTTGCAATTGTTAGGGGTACAGCAAGAATACTCTTTGTATTAAATCACCGAATGGGTTTATTGTAACAAAAGAGGCCTAAATCTAGATTTTTCTTCCTCTGAAATAACTTTTTGTTTTTCATTTAATCGTCGAAGTTACTTGCCGACTTCGAAATATTTAACCTTTTCTTTTATTAGGGTCATATTATTTGGGGTTTAATTATATCCTGTTGATTTTTATGTTTTGCTTATTACTGTATGAAATTATATATTTATCTTTTCTCTTTTGCAATATAAACAGTGTTAAGCGTGAATTGAGTTGGTTTTACCCACCCCATACTCTATTATGTTGTTTAATTTTTCTTTATTTCAGCTTGAGCTATGTATAATTAGTTATATAAATAAATAGTAGAGGGAATCGCCGAGATCTCCCCTTACAATATCAGGCCTTGTTTAATCGGAAAAGTCGTTTCGGAAATTTGTTCCAGGCCACTTAAAAGTCTCAAGACCAGATTTTGATTAAAGAATATTGACTAATAATTATTTGAAATTTTAGCTCGACACTTCTGCATCTTTTTATTTATAATCAAATCAACTCCAAATTCTTATCAGGTGTAAAACCCCTGAAAAAAGTTGTGTGTAATTAAAAACCCCATTTTTTTATAAACCACTAGCCTACTATGATCGGATATAAATGCAAATCATCGAAAAAGCATAGTAGGCCTTGTTTAAAATAGTAAAAGTTGTTACAAAAGGAGGTTGACCTACACGATTTAAATCCGCGTCCGGATCTCAACAAATTTTTCTTAGCTATTTCATGACTAACTATTTGTGGTCTTACATTCACGTCCAAAAGTTCCTTGAGCACATTTACTAGTGCAAATTTCTGATCGATGTATGCCATATTTTCTTTCTTCGATAACACAAAATGAAGGCGATGTACGAAAAAGACATTCCAACATTCTTGGTGGGAAATTAAATAAACTTTATTTTAACTAACCTCCTTCATCTCGATAAACCTAATAGTTTCCGGAAAAACGTTAAAAACCATTAAGGGGAGTGGGTTACCTTCATTATCTTTTTGAGCTCACCTACAGGTGGTGACTTTTAGGAAGTTATTTACAACTCATAAGGAAGGCCAATGCAAAAATCCAAGGACGTACCTCAACTTTCCTCTATTTCTTTTCTAATTTGACTGGACTATAACGACTTTTCCGATTAACCAAGGCCTAATATGCATTTTCCTACCTTCACCTAGAGGTCAGGTGTTGCGTTATGTCAAGGTCCATTCATGTGTATGTATTATACTGTAATAAATGTTTAAATAAAATAATTTTTATTTATTTTTATTATATCCAAATCCTAATTGCTTTTAATAATTATTTGACACAATTTTTGTATCATGAATAGCAGGGTTCACTCTCTTCTTGAACAGTGTCAATTTCATCAGTTACAAGTGACAACTTCCACACACTTAGATCCCTTTTCGACGTAAGTATTTAAAATTTACTTTTAACCTTAAAATATTTTTTTATTATTAGTGTGACAGGTAAAGTATTACTTTCCTTTATGAGTTTTATCTAACTTTACTTTATCCCTTTTAGGCAAATTCTAGAATCATGGTTTGCGACTTACCAAACACATTATTGTTACTATTAATTAAAACAACCTCTTCTAAAAGTTTTATTTTGAGTAAGTAAACTTTATCTGCTTGATTTGCTTATATGGTTCTTTGCTGATGATTTTTCTTTTAACCAACTATGTACACTTTTACTCTGCTTTTATAACACACATATATTATCACTTGATTACCTTTTTTTCCGCTCTTCTTACCACTTATTCCAATTTTACCTTATGTTTCTTTTAGATATGTCGTCTCCAAAACTCACATGAAGGTTAATCCAGATATGATTTCCTTTTAAGATACCTATTCCTCGATTTTCTTAATGATATTGATAAATAATACACAAGATATACTTTACAGGTACGTATTATTATTTTATTTCCAAACCTTTTGTTGTTAATCTTGTACAACCACAATAGTATTTACATTTTACACATTTTTCTTTCAATAAACATTAATTTTACATTTAATACATAACTTTTATCATTAAAATTTGTTAATCAAAATTTTTTTTTCAAAAATTTTTATCTTTCAATTTTTCTTGTTTATATCCTTCTCAAGGAAACGATTATTAATATTTTTTACTCATCCTTTATCTTTTATCAATATGGTGATGTTATTAATAATCGTTTGCCTCTATGTTGTCTAAGTTTTATCACTTTTGTCAAAACCTCTTATGATGATTATTTTATTTGTTAATCTAATACAATTTCTTTTTTTTTTTAGTTCGTGGCAAACCCAAGGATGATTCATATGACGTTATATTCATAAAGAAAAGTCAATTTACAAGATACCTAATCAACAATGATTATAGCTGACTCATCCATACTGTCCCTACAATATTCTTGTATTATTAAATACCATCACCCTTTTTTTATTTAAAATCTGGAATGTATCCCCTTTTGATTAATTTTGATTAAAATCTTTAACCCTTTGAACAATCATTTTTACCCTTAAATATCATCACATAAAAGCCCTCACTATTTAATAATAAAAAATTCAATAAGTTGAATAACATTATTAAAACTACATTTTATAAACAAATTAAAATTTTTTATTATTAAATGAACTCATAACTAATCAAATTGACTTTAAATTAATTAAAGAATAACAAATCAACTCAATAAAATGAACACATTAACATTTTCTATCTAAATGTATTTCTCATTCTTTTAAATTGAACATTATAATAATTATTTTATCTAAACTTCCAATTATCAATTAAAATTAAAATTATATCAAACATCAACAAATGTCATTATAACAATTTTAGGTTACTTGTCAGAAATTATTTTAAATAATCCGTAGTTCTATTAAAACGCCATCGATGTCACCACTTGCAATATTTATAATATTATTAATTATTTGAAATATAAAATGTTATAAATTTTTTTAATAATAGCTTTATTGCCCAACAGATAACTATTTACAGGACAATATTAAATATAAACTTACAAACTAATATAAAGTACATGCAAAATGTATATTATATATATTTAACAATAAAAAAAAATTGAATAATAAAATATAAAAGTAAATAGTAAACATAGATATCTTGATCTAGCTACATATATAATAAATAGATACAAATTAGAAAAAATCAAATACATAGTTATAAAAATCTTCTTAATGCTAGATCTCTAAGTTTGTTTAAACTACAATGAAAAATATCACAAATACTGTTAAATAAATTGCACATAACATTAATCGGAGCATTCGACAACATATTGGTTCTTGCTCTCTCGCAATAGAAGAAGTAGTTTTGTCGCGAATTAATTCTAGGAACAAAAAAATTTATCTGAGCAAGCAACTCCATACAGTCTATTTCACCATGCAAAAGCTTGTATAAGAATACAACAGAGAAACATTGTCGTCGTGTTTCTAGCGATGTAAAGTTAAATCTTTGTAAGAGTTGATTATTGACTGTACCTCTTTCAGGATAAAAACCATCAACTTTATAAACTAAGTATTTTAAAAACTTTCTTTGTATTTTTTCTAATTCTAATTTGTGGCATTGGTAAAAAGGGCTCCAGACAATAGAGGCATATTTGAGTTTAGAACGTACATAGTTATAGTACAGCTGATATAATGCAGGAAGATTATTAAAACTTTTGCAATTGCGTACAATGAAGCCGAACATTCGGCTTGCATCGGAAACAATGATTCCGAAGTGATTAGAAAAAGTAAGTTTACTGTCGAATGTCACACCTAGATCTTTCGTTGTCACAACGCGAGAGAGGACTATACCGTCAATAGAGTATGGATATTCAAGCGTGCATCGTTTTCTAGAATATGTTAACACTTTACATTTATTGACATTTAAATCCAATTTATTAATGACACACCAGGCCTGTAAATTATTAATTTCCTGTTGTAGAGACAGACAATCTTCCAAGGTAGATACTGAAGCATAGATTTTCAAGTCGTCAGCAAAAAATAATCTATTGTATTTAAAAATAGTACTTAGGTCATTAATGAACATAAGAAACAACAAAGGACCAAGATTGGATCCCTGAGGTACGCCCGAAGAAATAGAATAGCTTTGTGAGTTAAAGCCGTTGTAAGACACAAATTGTTGTCTTCCAATTAGATATGATTTAAAAAACGATGTAACTTTAGGAGTAAAGCCAAATTGTTTAAGTTTACTGAGCAGAACAAAATGGTCAATTCTGTCGAACGCCTTGGCAAAGTCAGTATAAACCACATCCACTTGTCCTTGATTATCTAATACCTTTGAAACAAATTGTGTAAATATTGTTAAATCTGTGACGGTAGATCGATTACAAACAAAGCCATGTTGCAGAGGAGAAATATTATTGTTAATAGAACATTGTATGCGAAATTTTAGATAAAGGTTAATTTATTTTGTTTAATTAATATTTTACATTAAATTATATTTCGAATGGAAATCCATCTAGAAAAAAAACTAAGGTCAGACCAGGGGAATTGAACCTGGATCGCTCGGTTAGTAGCTACAGCGTAACCATTGAGCTACCGAGACGCCTTTCAATGATGTTTTTTCTCATTATATAAAGTTACAATGATTGTTATTCAATTAAAACGTAAAATTAATTAATATTTTACATTATTATATAATTTTTAATGTAATCTTATTTATTATTATTGCTAAATTACAATAAAAACATTGAAAACATTTATAATTTGCTACATAATGCGAGAATATTTGACATTTTGCATAGAGGTTAATAACCTTGACAATTGAATTGTGATTTTTGTACATATAAATTATTTTTTGAAAATGAGTACATAATTATTTAGCTGTAAGTACTAAATAGTAGATTGACTGAAATTATACAAATTGTAAACGTATTATTACTATTGTCTTTACAAATTTAATGTTTACTTTTGTCGTTTTTAAAATTCTAGATGTATCATGAGTGAATCCGATGAAGGAAAATTGGGGTGTACACTCGTACACCTCCAAACATCGTGGAAGCGGCTCACATTACATCTCTTAATTTATTGCCAAATATTTCACGTAAAAAATATGAATGCGAGTATAAATTCTAGGTTAAAAAACTTTCTTAGCTGTTGGTGGTTTATTACTTTTTTTGTTGTCGTAGATAAAGTATAGTGTGTAACGCGTGCAAAAACACCAATTTCTCACTCGTGTGATTGCTGCATTCGACTACGTCTGATGCCGCAAAATCTTCATACTCGTGAGAAATTGGCACTTTTCTGCACTTGTAACACAATATACTATTCCATCCACCAATTCAAAAGTATTCCCATCTGCAAATATTTTTGAAATAACAAAAGGTCCCTGAAATGGTATATGTAATATTTAGTTATTGGAATAGGAGTAATAAATACAGCAGCTTAACAGGACTAATATTTTATTTAAGGAATATAAAATCATTGACATGTATTTTATAAGTCTGTTATATTGTTATTCTTATTATCTAAGCCTACTAGCTATTATCACAACATGCCCCTTTTTTAAATGAACTATTTGTCATTTTCAGAAAATGAAAACCTTTTCGGAGGGATAATATGCCTTCCACTTCTTGTTATAACAACATGAGTTTGTGGTGTAACAGAATTTGAACTTGAACTTAAGTTAGCATCAGGTGCACATTCAGATGTATCATTAGAAGTATTAATTGGTAATGATTGACTTGTATTCAAGTTTTTACTAACTTGAGGTTCCTTAGCCAAATTGGTTTTTAACAAATGTTGTCTGTTACGACGATAGTTAACTCCTTCTGAATTTCTAACAATAAAAGATCTCGGTTCAGGTCCGACTTGTATAATAGAAGCTGGAGACCAATGTGAAGAAAGATCCTTTTTATAAATTACAGAATCTCCTACTTTTAACTGAGGCAAAGATTTACAATTTATGTCATGATACTTTTTCATCTTCTTTATTTTCCTCTTCATAAAATGTGTGTATTTATCATAATTTATGACGTTAGGTTTTAAAACATTTTCACTAATAGGTAATTTCATTCTTAATGTTCTCGACATTAAATAATTGTGCAGGAGAATATCCAAGGCTTTACAGTCCTCGTTTCTACAGTCCATTAAAAATGCTGATTTTTAAAAACATTATTTAAGGATTAGGCTTCGCTTTAAAACAAATGTCGATAGATAAAACGGTTCTCGATAATATTCTTTAGTTCGGAATCATGTTCAAATAACTAAAATACGAAGGAATTTGCTCTAATTAAATAAAAACCTTCAAACGTTTATGCCATATTATATTGTTGCTTTTATGTTTAAAAACAAAAGGTATTATGCAACTGTTAGACAATTTAATGCTCTAACACTGTATCGTTTTGGAATTTTTTCCTCATCAATAGCTTCGCGAGTAAATGAGATTTATTAATTAAAGTATAGGCAACCAACACTTCATCATACTGTTATTTGAAAGTAGGAAATACGAACAGTGAATAGGTATAGGGAACAATAGAAGTAGCAGGTAGTCGGTTTACCTTTACTTAACTTTTCGGACAATAACAAGATAATCCCTATTTGTCATTTCAGTTTGTGGTTTTTACAATAAGGAAATGTAAATACTACTCAATGAATTTGGCCGAAGAATTAGTAGTATCCGAAATATAATTTTTTGGTACAGCATTACGAACAAACTCGTCAGCTGATATTATACTATGCTTTTTCTAGAAAATAAGGTAACACAAATAGCTGCACATATCAAACAGAAAGTGAAGAAATAAGAATGCATCCAGCACAAACTGGGGTACCAGTCACGGCAGATCTACAGTTTGTAGATTAGAAACGAATAATCGTGTTTGAAATCAAGTCAATACGAAGTTTATATATTTTCCGTTCTTTTCTACACCGCTTACGTCATCATACTATTCAAGATGCAACGCGATTAAATACAATGCATGCAAGAACGATGACGTTGTTGTACTAGAAAAGGACAAAAAAATTTAAAATTGTTAATTGAATATCTCGTTAACGGCTGCGCTAAAAATTTTGAAAAAATTACGTAGAGTGATTACTAGTTCTGTAGAATATACAAACGTTAGGTTTCAAAATTGTGAAACGACCCTATTTCAAACACATACTTACTTCATATTGCGTATTATGGCGGTATAGCTATTTTGTAAAAGTCAAAGTAATAAATGAAACCTATAATTTGAAATTTAAAACATTTACTCAAAGATTCAAAGTCAGTAATACACGTATATAGGTATTAATTATAATTAATATACATATGTACACATTAACATACTTAAATATTAAAATAGTTAGTACAACTATTATTAATAAAAGTAACTAGACAGATAAAAACAATAAATAACTTTCAATATAATTTAATTTCACAAATCGTTTTTTATTATTTTTCGAACTGGCATATTTCTGCTTTGCCTGGAGTCTACAATCTCCGGCAGCAGCGTTGCCAGATGATTTTTTATGATAGCAGTAGAAGAGGACGTAAAATAGCGGTAGATAGCGGTAGATTGAAAAAACGAGCGTATAAAACGCAGTTAAAATTAAATAGGTGTAATTTACGCCCGGGATATACTAAGTATAAAATAATACCAAAATAAATAAGAATAAAGGTTTCTTTACTAAAAGAAAGGCAAACAAGAAACACTACAACTATATTAATTAATAAGTTTAAAATAATCATTCCTTATAAATATCTTTAGTCATTAGACGACGTAACGTACGACCATCGAGTATGGCAAGGATGTAGTATTTTATAAGCTTTGGTATTGCAAAAGTTTTGAAATGCTTTAAATTCTAAAATTCTCTTAGGACTATTAACCTAAAATAATTATATACATTTTTCGTAAAAGTTTCTACAAAATTGGGAAGCTTATTGCATGCATTGGAAGCACACAGAGCAAAACTATGACAAATACATTTTAAAATAAATATATTTGGACTGGCATCTGAAAATCTAGATGCCACAGAATTGACGCCCCATCATGTTTGAGGCACCGTCTGCGGCAAAACCGATAACATTGTACATCGTTTCTCATAACATCTTTTTACTGGTAAATTTCTTGACCAAATTTTTCAGCAAAGAAAAGCATTTTTTTGTTATAAATACAAAAAACGGTAGATCGGCATGCTAAAACGGGAGAACGGTAGATGGCAAGTGAAAGCGGTAGAAATACCGTTTTAGCGGTAGATCTGGCAACACTGTCCGGCAGCAAAGCAAATAAATAAAATGTAATTAAATGATTTTTCATATTTTGTACCCAGAAATCGTGGTTGTATAAAATATTCTCAATAAATAAGTCTTTGGAAGTATACACCACAAAATAGCAGATACTTTTGTTCGATACGTGTAGCTGACCCTGAATCTGGTACATATAATTATGGTTATTTTTTAATTTGAAGGTAACATTTCCTTCCACTGGTGAGGTTTCTAAATAAGTTATTGTTTTTTTTTCCACGGCTTCTGTATAGTATAATCTCTAGACGCGTACGGACATTTTACTTCCAGAATGGCGCTGTCTTCTACTAATCCGTCGGTAGAACCTCCAATAAATGCATAATGTTTATCAATAAAAAGTCCACATTCTTTTACTTTTAAATTCGTTTTTATCATGAAAGCTTGCTTTGCTTCTTGCTCTTTTAAAATGCCATATTCCAAGGATTTAGATTTCACACTTTTTGAATTGTTCAATAAATTTTTTACTAAATTACTTGTACAAGTACTGTTCCTCATTTTGCATACGGCACCAAAATTACTAGCAGTAATTCGATTTATCCTCTCTTGCTGCCATATAGGATTTGTATTTTGCCCGATAGTATTTTGAAAAACTTCCTTGCGGTCAACTTTTGCTAATTGTATCACAAACTTATTTTTAGCTGTAGCCAGTCCGCACTCATTTTTATGGCGTACCTCTTCTACTGCCCCATAATCCTCGTCTTCGTTATAAATAATTTTTGATTTTCTTTTCTGGCTGTGAATTCTATTTCTTACGGATTCTGCATAAAGTTTGGTATATATACCAACTTCGCCACCAAAACGTCCTTGAACAATATCTACAAATGCACAATGATTGTTGTAAGAAATGGCAGCAGCTTTACATCTAGCTACATATGAACCTCGTTTAGAAAAATTAATTCTTTTTCCACCCACCCACTTATTTACAATTGAATTATAATTTTCTACACAGTTTGTGTCGACGTCAATCAGCAAGCTAGAAGCATTATTAACAACTCGCATTAGGGCAGTCTGAAATTCCTCAAAAATTGTTGAATTTTCCAGGTCGACATAATTATTAGATTCTCCAATTTTTTCTCCTTTACAAAAGTATTTATTGGATCCATCGTTTTTTACGCACCCCTGGTGGTCCCCAAAGATATGGCGTGGCCCGTTGATGAAATCCGTTTTCAGATCTGCTATTTTCTGTGTCAACGAGGTATTTCATCGCGTGTACCTTAAATTATGCATCTCCATTGAGTTTCGAAATCCATCTAATATAATAGCCACTTCCATAGACGTGGAAGTACCAGACCAATTCTTATAACATTTGTGTTCTGGTATTCCTTCCGAATTTTGTTTATGTTTTACACAAAAAGAACAATACTTATTTTTTACACCTATATACAGAATCTTCTTTGTTCTGGTTCCAATTATACAACCTACACCGGATAATGCATTATAATTAGTCTTATAAGATCTTTTAGCCCAAGCTCCATCCACAATTACAGTTGTAAAAGGTATTCCATCGGGACCAGCATCGCCCGCTTCTATGGCTAATCGCGATTCTTCTGCGCCGGCTAACAACAATTCATTAAAACAAGCCTTATCTGTTTCTTCTTCCACTTCACTGTGATACTTTAAATAAGTTTTAGACGTAATAGCAGGTATATTTAATGAAGAACATATTTCACTTAATTGTGCGTGACCAATGCCTACTGAAATTGCACCACAAACAGCAGATTCATTAATATTGACACTATTGTGCCCTTCCGTAGAAACTGTCTCCTTTTTATGGCACACTTCACACTCAAAAGTCAAAACACTTTTCAGTCCTATCCTCTTCTCAGATATTAGATTCATGTTATAAAAACTACAGTCGAATCCAACATGCTTTAATGATTTTAATTGATCTAAAAATGCGATTAGGTCCACTAATATTCTTGTGCAATTCTTGGGTATTGTTGCTTGTGCTTTCTAGAAACAAATCGGGCAATTCTTCGAAAGTGGGAAATGCGTAGTAGGATCTTCTCGAAAAATCTTCAGAGTTTCTACAATAAATTTTTTAATGTTGCTTAATTTTCAGTTTTCAAACCATTTAATAAATTAACACGATTATGTATAAACTTACCTTGCTTTAGGAATAAACGGATTTATTTTTTTTAGCAGTTTTCTTCTACTTTTTCTTCATGCAGTCCCATTTTCTAGTCAATCCCACACCCACTAATTTAAATACAAACACACACTAAACTGAAGTACGCGAAATAACAATTACTAACTAATCTAAATTACATTAATCTACTAAATACTACACTATTTTAAAGTAAACTGATAAATACAAAAATACCGAAAAAAATATACGCGATTATAACAAAACCAACAATTAGGAGATGCCGAAAAATGATATGTACAATATCAATATCATATTATACGAGGGTGGTCCCAGAAGTACCCGACCCAACAAAGAAAACAAAAATTTTGGAAACAGATTTATTTATTTTTCAACGTAATCTCCTTTCAGCTCTATACACTTTTCCCAGCGGTGTTCAAAAAGTTCGATACCCTTTTTATAATAAGAACTGTCTTGCTCCTCAAAATAGCCATTAACTGCTGACATCACTTCTTCATCGTTGGAAAATCTTTGACCACTGAGCCATTTTCTCAAGTTTGGGAACAGAAAATAATCCGAGGGGGCTAAATCTGGCGAATATGGTGCATGACGTAGCAATTCAAACTTTAATTGATTAATTTTGGCCATTGCAACAACGGATTTGTGAGCTGGCGCGTTGTCGTGATGAAACAACACTTTCTTTTTAGCCAAATGCGGCCGTTTTTACTTGATTTCTTCGCTCAAACGTTGCAATAAGTTTGCATAATACTGGCCGTTGATAGTTTTTCCTTTTTCGAGATAGTCAATAAAAACTATTCCACGCGCATCCCAAAAAACCGACGCCATAACCTTGCCTGCAGATGAAACGGTCTTCGCCTTCTTTGGAGCCGGTTCTCCCTTTTGAGTCCATTGTTTCGATTGTTCTTTTGTCTCGGATGTGAAATGATGGACCCATGTTTCATTCATTGTTACGAAACGGCGCAAAAATTCTGCTTTGTTGCTGTGAAACTTCGCTAAACACTCAATTGAAACATTTTCACGACACTGTTTTTGCTCGAGTGTGAGCAACCGCGGCACCCATCTTGCACACAGCTTTCTCATGTCCAAATTCTCAGATAATATGCGATGTACCGCACTTTTTGAAATGCCCGTAATGTCTGCTAGCTCGCGCACTTTCAGTCGACGATCATCAAGTACCGCTTTGTGGATTTTCTTCACCATTTCTGGAGTCGTCACCTCATTTGGTCGACCACTGCGATGCTCGTCTTGGCAGCTCGTACGGCCTCGTTTAAACTCAGCTACCCAAAATTTAACTGTTGTAAACGAAGGAGCAGACTCACCCAGAGTAGAATCCAGTTCAGCTTTTATATTGGTTGGGCTGAGGCCTTTCAAATAGAAGTATTGTATCACATAACGATGACCAATTTTCTCCATTTTCACAAATTCACTGACAACGTTCACTATTGATGGCTGCCAAACAAATACTGAACAACGTGGCGCTTTCAAACTTGAAACATATGCTTTATAGACTGCGTACTTTCCGATACAGTGATATTTTCAAACAACTACCGCCACCTCTTGGTCAGGTCGGGTACTTCTGGGACCACCCTCGTATATATCTCAAATTTTCAAACGTTCAAAGCAGTAGACACAGATATGATACGTTCTTTCAGAATCGCACGGTTTCTCTAGTCGTAAATTTTTAAAAACGGCAACTAGAATGGTAAACTAGTGAAAAAATTAAGGATGGCTCTTTACTTTGGGGTAGGCATATTTATATTTCTCGCATTTCTAAGAAATTGGATAGTTTGAATACCGGGATTTTACAAAGAAAACCATGTTTAATCCTTTTGCTTAATTCTAGATATCAGTAAAACGTCATGGTTAACAATAGTAGCACCTTCTTAATCTTTCCGGCAAGTTTGCAAATGTTTAAATTATTACCTATTGCAGTAAGATCTGGGCACTTTTAAGTGACCCGACTATAAATAACTGAGCATTATTATACTGGCATGAAATTTTTTAGAAATTGGAACCTTTTAGGTGAAGTAAACTGCTACTTAACGTAATGCTTACCAAATGTTTAACCCTCTCTGCCTACAGTTCAGTTATTCTCTTTATAAATAACATTATTAAAACTTTACATACACCAAACTGAAATTTTTAACAAAGAGTGTAAAACCTAAGGAGTATTTCTATATTGAAGTAAAGCAATGTAAGGATCTGATTTGGTTTCGTAACATTTATTAAATATACTTTTAATTATACCCACGGTTCTTTCTGCCAAACCATTGCTTTTTGGGTAATAAGAACTAGATGTTTTATGTACGATTTCCCAATCAGCAAGGAATTGCTTGAATTCTTGCGAATTGAAAGGAGGGCCGTTATCAGAAATGGCTTCTAACGGTATTCCGTGACATGCAAAAATTGATTTTAATCTAATAATAACTGCTTTAGCGTTATTTGTATTAACTTGAGCTACTTCGAAAAAATTCAAAAAATAATCCACTACTACCAAATATGTTAAATTCTTGTAATAAAAAAAATCCATGGCGACCTTTTGCCAAGGAAGATTAACTGGGTCGTGTGGTAATAAAGGTTGAGATGGATTCATTTTCCGAAATTTAAGACATGCACTATATTGTTCTACTTTATTTTTAATATCTAAAGTAATGTTAGGCCAAAATACAACAGTACGTGCCTGCCTAAGACATTTTTCAATTCCTAAATGTCCTTCATGAAGAATATCTAATATTCTTGGACGTAATTTTAATGGAATTATTAGTAAATTTCCTTTAAAAACAAGCTCATCGATAACATGTAACTCATGACGAAAGTTAAAGTATGGTTTAACTTCTGGACAAACCTTATTTTTTGAATTAGGCCACTCATTCTTACAGTATTTTATAATGCTTTGAAACTCATTATCCAACTGAGTTGCTTCCTTAATTTCATTTAACATTTGAGGAGAAACAGATAGATTAGTGACTAATAAATTAGCATGAATTCGTAATTCTTCTTCTAACAAGTCATCATCTTTAGTTTCTATTGGTGCTCTACTAAGAGTGTCTGCAATATGTAGATATTTACCAGGAGTATAGTTGACAACTATATCATATTGTTGTAAATTTAACATCATCCTTTGATTGCAATCGTGACGGAACTTCTGATAAAGGTTTTTGAAATAATGTTACCAGTGGTTTGTGATCAGTTTCTACTTTTAGTTTAATTTGTCCATAAATATATTGATGAAAACGTTTACAACCAAATTGAATTGCATAAAGTTCTTTTTCTATTTGAGCCCACTTTACCTGACATTCTGTTAAAGACTTTGACGAATAGACTATTGGTCGCTTATCATGTAAAATAACTGCCCCTACTGCAAATCTGGAACTGTCAACTGATAGCGTTAATGGTAAGTTTAGACTATAGTATGTAAGAACTGGTACTTGACTTATTATTTGTTTTAATGTGTTAAATTCTGACATGTAAGAGTTTTCCCAATGAAAAGCTATATTTCTTTTCAATAAGCTGCGTAAAGCTACAGTTCGTTTGGCTAAATTATTTATATAAGGACCTAGATAATTAACCATACCTAGAAAACGTTTCACATCAGCAACATTTTGTGGAACTGGTAACTCTGTAATTGCCTTTACTTTATTATGATCTGGCTTCATGCCATCAGCATTAAAAATATGACCTAAATATTTAATTTCTGACATTAGAAAATTGCATTTACTAATATTAAACTTTATATTGACTTGACGAGCTCGACTTAAGACTTTTCGCAAAATTTCATTATGACCTTCTAATGTTTCACTAAATATAAGTAAATCATCTATGTATATTTGAAAACCCTTTATATCAGCAAATGTTTCTGACATAACTTTATGAAACATTTCAGGCGCACATGACACACCGAATGGAAGTCGAAGAAATCTAAATCTTCCAAATGGCGTAGAGAAGGTACATAATTTAGAACTCGGTTCGTCTAGTTTTATCATCCAAAATCCAGACTGTGCATCAAGAGTTGAAAATTATTTTGATCCCCAAAGTTTAGACCTAAGCTCTTCTAGTGTAGGCAATTGATAATGACAACGCTGAATAACTTTATTTAGATCTCGAGGATCTAAGCACACGTGAAGAGATTTGTCTTGTTTTTCGACAATGACAACTGGATTGACCCATTGACTAGGTTCCTCGACTTTAACTATTACATCGATAGACAACATTCGTTCAATTTCAGCTTTGAACCTATTTAATAACATAAAAGGAATTTTTCTTGGTGGGACATTCTCCAGGAAGACAGCCTAAACCTTTAAAAACATCATTATACTCTTGTAATAATGTCTGATGACCAACTGATGCAACTCTTTTGATTAATTCTAGCTTTTGACATGTAAAAAGACCTATTATTGCTTGACAGTCAAAATCAGCAATTATAAATTCAATTTTTACAGAAACATCATTAATCATAAAACTGGTATGAACTTTCCTGTAAATGACGTAAGTTTTACAGGAGTAACCAATATTTTACTATTAACCCCTAAATATTTAAACTTATTTATTGACATGACATTTGCTTCTGCTCCGGTATCTAGATTACAGATCAATAACTTATTATTTATTTTTATATCTTTTATGTCCAACGTTTATTTATTGTTTGAAAATCTTTTAAAGAACGAATAATAAACATCTCATTAGCTAAATCTTGTTTATCTATTTCATTACTATTTTGAACATTGACGACCTTAATGTTTTTATTCAAACAGCATTTAGCGTAATGGTTATATTTTTTACAATACCTACACACTATTCCTATTGCTGGACACTTCCTTCTATGGAATTGACCACAACGATGACATTTTCTATCAGCTTGACATTTATTTTTATTTAATAATGTATCTGACAAATCAGACGTAGACGGTTGACTGTAGTGACTTCGTAGATTTGTTTTTCCACCGTACTTACTTTTACTACAATATTGTCCTGTCTTCTGCGATTTTATTTCATGAACTACTACTTCAGTACCTTTATTCAACTGCTGGGCCTGTAACTGCGTAATCTCGATCCTTTTGGCAATTTGAACAGCTTTTTCTAAGGTTAAATTGTCTTCTTGGAGAAGTCTTTCTTTTATGCAGCGATAACTACATTTCAGTCCAACGATAAACATATCTCGAATTAAGCCTTCCCTTAATTCTCCTAATTCACAAGATAAGCTCAAATTTTTCAAGGATGTAACAAATTCATCGATATTTTCCCCTGATTGTTGAAATCTTGTAAGAAAGTTATGTCTTTCAACAGCTAAATTGGTTTTTGGTTTGCAATGCATTTCAAATTTTTGCAACAAATCTTCATACTTACAATTTTCCATTTCCATATTAAACGAATTGAAGACTGTAAGAGCTTCAACTCCAATGTAATGTAAAAAAATAGCTACCTTGCGACTGTTTTCTTCTTCATCTAGACAACTCGCTTTCATGTATATTTTAAACTGTTGTAACCAGGATCTCCAGTTTTTAGAAAGGTTACCTTCAAAAGACAAAGGTTGGATCATACTTCCAGATAATCTAGAATTTTTCATTGGGTTTGTAGTTTGACTTGACGTTGGTTGCGTGCTTGAATTTGCAGAATTCATTTTTAAACACCTGACACCATGTAATATTTAGTTATTGGAATAGGAGTAATAAATGCAGCAGCTTAACAGAACTAATATTTTATTTAATATATATTATGTAATTAGGAGATCAAGCGATACTTTAAATCCGAGAAGATGTATTATAACGCCGAGGCGCCAGCCGAGGCGTTATAACATCTTCGAGGATTTAAAGAAGCTTGATCTCCGTAATGCATAAGTTGTTTTATTTTATTTCGTATTTTAATCCTAATTTCTCCCTTTTAAAATTCATCCGAATTTATTGTATATTGTAGCAAGTTGCCTTGTCTGTGTCATCATATGCGTAACCAAGGAGATAAAAAGCAGCATGTCACGTGTGGCTGTTATGCAACATCAAATGATTTTTACGTTGCCAACAACAACGGAGATCAAGAACGTCTTGAACTCCGGTGTCATTGACAACGGAGATCAAGTTATACTTTATTTTACTAATTGTAGTATATAAACAATTGTTTGAAATACGAAATGAAATAATAGTATATTATATTACTAGGAGTAGAAGGAGCTCATTATCTGTTGAGCTCAGAAGTTTGCTGCCGAGGCGTTAGCCGAGGCGTGCAATTTGAGCGAAACAGATAATGAGCCTTCTACTCCGAGTAATATATACTATTTTTTCTTCAAGCATACAAAATATGTTCTCCGAAACTATTTACTCACAACTTTAATATTAAATGTACAATTTTGTAAAGTACAATTTTGAAATAAACCACTAGCATTAGTAGGCATTCCCTCAATGTTTACAATAGCTTGTTTTACATTAGAACTTACATTAGTACCTACAACAGTTTCTTCTACATTAGTGGTAACATTTTCTTGATTTTCATTATCTACAGTGTTAATGGCTGAAGTACCAGGATCCAGTATTTTCATTGCTGTTTGTTTTTTGTGTGTAATAGATTCTTCAATGTATCCCTCCGCAACGGTGGTAGATTTCCAGCCTCCATGCCTTTTTAACGAAGTTATATCTGCGCCATTATCCACCAAAAGTGTTGCTGAAGTTCGTCTTAGACAGTGTCCAGTATACTCAGCTGGATTTGGAAGTTTCAAATAAGTGGCCACTTCTTTAGGTACATTTGAAATCTTGTGAATACCCATAACAACTCGATGGCATTTACCATTTTGATATTTGATAAAAAATCGGGTTATATTCATATCTGTAGGACGCAGTGAGATATATTGTCTGTATAAATTCAAGTAAAAGTCTCCGAGTATAGTGAATGAGCGTGGCTTTTTTGTCTTATTATCAGGAATTTTCACTAATATCAAATTTCCTAAATCTTCAATGTCATTCACATTCATATGTAGCAACTCATCACAACGGCAAGCTCCTGTGACCCCAAATAACAAAATGACCTACAAATTTCACATAATTAATTATTTCAATGTTATACTGTATGCAAAATTCACCTTTGTAGCCAAATATGTATTATTGGGTGCATTTTTCATGAAGTTGTCAAAGTGTTCTTTACTCAAAACTTTTGATTTCTTTGGCTTGTAGCCATCACTTTGGCGTTTTAAAAATGCTATTAGTTTCGTATATCGGTCAATATTTACATTATGTTTGATGTTAAGTTCTGACTTGATCATTGAATACTGGGCCCACAATGATGAACTCTTCATTTTTTCTGCCAAATGAGAAAAAAACGCCAAAAGAACGTTTTCGGAAAAAGTGTGCGCATTTTGTTCCCTGGTCCATTTTATGAACCTGTCATATGCAAAGTCGTATAATTTTCGAGATTTTGGTGGTATTAACGTTTCAATAGCGGCGTTTGCTACTTCCGCTAGTTCAGGTGGGGTACACTGCATTATTTCTTCAGACATTGTTTTATGTTTACATAAAAACACAATAATTATTCACAACCACGGTCGTATCACAAGCACGCGTAAATTGTTTGTTTACTGTCAGCTGTCAAAATATATCTAGTGAAATTTGTGCTGCCAAAGTAGCCATCCCTAAAGTCACTTTTATTATTATATTAGTATAATAATGAAATTGCATTATTATACTGCCAAAAATATTAAAATAATGCCACTGTTCTATGCAGTTGGCGGTGTAAAATAATAGTAATATTATTATACGCTTGAAGAAAAAGAATATAAAATCATTGACATGTATTTTATAAGTCTGTTATATTGTTATTGTTATTATCTAAGCCTACTAGCTATTATCATAATAGTATAGTCAGCTTTTTACATATTTTATTTTGTCTATCTCCTACCTTCAAAGTTTTTACTGATCATTTATTTTAAATCTCTTTTATTTTAATCTTCTTTACCTGTTTCTGTAAATATCTTCTACTATTCTTCTCTATTCTTTTTCTTGCCTCTTCTAGCACATTTGAAATGTCTTCAATACTCTCTTCGCTCCTCCACGGTCTTTGTGGTAATAATTTTTTTACAATAGTAACAGGACATATCTGTGTCACCGTATTAGGGATATTATTAATAAAATCTTCTATTTTCGTCAAATAACTGACCCATTTATTATGTTGATGCCATGTTAGAATCCTTAAATATTTTATGACTTCTTTTATATACCTCTCTGATGGATTTGCTTGAGGATGTCGAATACTGCAGAAGTTTACTTTAACTCCTTGTTTATTAAGGTGCGAAACAAATCGATAATTATTAAAATATGTGGCATTGTCGGCCAATATTGTGTCTGCATTTCCTATATCTTTCTTGAACTTTTCAATTGATTGTATTGCATGCTTAGTGTTGCATCTTCTTGATGTATACAATTGCACAAATTTCGAAAATACATCAGTTTAAAATAAAACATGTTTAAAACCAAATTGTCCAGGTACTAAATTGCTAATATAATCAATAGATACCAATTGTAAAGGTCGTTCTACCTTTATGCTCATCGGACTATTTTGATTCTTGTAATTTTTCTCTTTTGTGAGTAAACAGGTCTCACAGTTCTTTATAAATCCTTTGATTATTTTTATGTCATTCTTAACATAGAAAAGTTCTCTAAAAATCAGAAATGTTTTTCTGACTCCTACATGTCCAAATTCTAAATGTATTGCTCTAATTATTTCTTCTGCTATTCTTCTAGTAACTACTATAAGTTCAGCTGTACCAATTCTTTTCCATAATAATTCTTCATTTATAAAATATCCTTTGAATTCTTTATTTTCCAAGTTTATCATTCTTCTTGTGCTTTGTATTTCTTCTTCTTCTTGCATTTCAACAAAATTTTCTTTAGTGTATAATCCTTTCTTCTCAAACTTATGTATTGCTAATAGAATTTCACCTTCTTTTTTCATTTCTTGAGTGTCCTTTCTACTAAAATAATCCGCCGTTACATTTTCTTTTCCCCTTTTATGATGAATGTCAAATGTGAACTCTTGTAAGAATAAAGTCCATCTATATAATCTATTGTTGAGGAAATTCTTCTTCTTCAAAAACGTTATTGGCGAGTTATCCGTTTCTATTATAAATTTATTTCCCATTCAATAAAACTTTAGTTTCTTAACGGCAAACATTATGGCTAACATCTCTTTCTCAGATGTTGTAAATCGCTTCTCAGCATCCTTCAACACTCTTGATACGAAGCATATGGGTACTTCTTCCTTGTCTTGTACTTGCACTAGTTCTGCAGCTATCGCTCCTTCTGATGCATCTGTTCTCAATATGAACTGCAGATCACAATTGGGATATCTTAATAATAACTCTTAACAAAATACAGCTTTTAGATTTATAAACGCTTGTTCTCTTTCTTTAGACCAATTCCATCGCTGATTCTTCTCTAATAATTCTATTAGTGGTACACACAAATCTGAATAATTATGTATAAACCTTTTATAATAGTTTAATACTCCCAAGAAACCTCTTAACGTTTTGAGATTTTTAGGACACTGTAGATTCTTCAATTCTTCCAATCTGGCTTCACTAATAAAGACACCATTCACACTAATTACATACCCTAAATAATTAACTTCAGTTTTGAAAAATTCACATTTTTTTCTATTTAACTTTAGACCATTTTCATCTAGCTTTTTGAGTATTTTCTCTAAATGCAGTAGATGCTCTTCTTCACTTCTAGAAAATATTAAAATATCATCAATATAATGAGTACAAAATTCTTCATGCTCGTTCAAAATTTTCTGCATGGCACGTACTAAAGCTGCTGATGATGTTGATATACCAAACGGTACTACTTTGAATTGGAAGATCTCTCCTTCAATACTAAAACCTGTATATTTTCGACTATCTACATGTAAAGGTATCAACCAAAATGAATTCTTGAGATCCAGTTTACTAAATATTTTCTTGTCCCAAATTTTGCTTAATAAATTTTCCATCGATTGAGGTTGTTCGAACTGTGGTTTTGTGATGGAATTCAACTTTCTCGCGTCCAGACATAGTCTAAGTTCGGTTTTATTTTGTTTGGGTACCACAACGATTGGATTAATAAAATTAGTTTTTGAAGTTTCTATAATGCCATTGTTTAGCATTCTTGCAATTTCTTCTTTAACTCTGGCTTGTGCGATATCTAGATAGATTTTTTCAAAAGGTTTTGTAGCTGTAGTAGTGATTTCCATAGGCATCCGGGTTTTTTTCGAATTAATTTATTTTTTTGACAAGACTCGCATTGTTTAATAAATTCTTTTATTTCATTTCGTATTTCAAACAATTGTTTATATACTACAATTAGTAAAATAAAGTATAACTTGATCTCCGTCGTCAATGACACCGGAGTTCAAGATATTCTTGATCTCCGGTGTTGTTGGCAACGTAAAAATCATTTGATGTTGCATAACAGTCACACATGACATGCTGCTTTTTATCTCCTTGGTTACGTGTATGATAACACAGACAAGGCAACCTGCTTTATTATACAATAAATTCGGATGAATTTTAAAAGGGAGAAATTAGGATTGAAATACGAAATAAAATAAAACAACTTATGCAATACGGAGATCAACGTTCTTTAAATCCTCGAAGATGTTATAACGCCTCGGCTGGCACCTCGGCGTTATAATACATCTTCTCGGATTTAAAGTATCGCTTGATCTCCTAATTACATAATATATATTATGTCCTTTTTCATGAGTGGCCAATTATAATTTTGTTTTATTCTTTTGTAGGTTTTATTGAACCCTGAATGTCCTGAGGCAGGCAATGAATGATTTTCTGATAGTATGATTTGTATTTCTTCAGGATCCGGATTTAGAATAATATTATGGAATATTTTCACTTGAATATTTGAATTTTTAAAAATGTATCTAATCATAGTACGAACTTTATTCTATTTTAATTTATCAAGTCCGCAACCTACTTTAGGCAAGCTGATAGATGTCTGATTTTCTGATATCAGGTGCGTTTTTAATTTGAGTAGGGTTGTAAACAAATCTTCATAGGATGGTTTATCCCAATGGTTTGATTTAGTTACTAAGTAATAAATTAATTTTCCATTTTCTTTAGCGATGCCTACATCATACAATTGAAGGTTTTGAGCTTTTAAAATTTCTAAATGATTAAATTTATTTTTGAAATCTAATACTAATCCTGAGCTCATTTCTAGATCTTGGGAGACACAATGAGCCATGTTATCTTTACTTGCAAAAAGTGATTTGTTATATTCATTAAAATTTCCGTTGGTTATTATGGTACTTTCACATTTTTTTAGGAAATCTTGGTATGGTTCTGAATTTTGTGTTGTTATGTTGACACTTACTTCTTTGGGTATAGATATTCGACTTAATGCGTCTGCATTCGCATTTGTTCTACCTGGGCGGTAGTGGATTTCATAACTGTACTCTTCGATAGCCAGTCTCTATCTAACTAAACGGGAACCTGGATCTTTTATATTGAAAAGCCAAGTCAGAGGTTTATGGTCGGTGTAAATTTTGAAAGTTCTCCCGTAAAGGTACGGCCTAAAATGTCTAATAGCCCAAACTATTGCCAATAACTCGCGTTCGATCGTGCTATAATTACATCAGCTCGTATGCGAGTTCTCTTCACATTTGTAAATACTTCTATGGCTTTGAAAAATTGAAGGTTTTAATATTTATTAATAATAATGATAATATACTTTATTTATAGCATATAACTAGATAAATTCCATATAATACATTATAATTTCTTAAATATTAATGTAATTTATTACATATTTTTTACACTGTTTCTTAAATAATGTTAAATATATACAGTTTTTTACATTAGCTGGAAGTGAATTATATTCAACTAAACCATTATGTAACAGATTATTTTGTCCTATATTTGTTGTTACTGTATGAACATAAACATTATTTCTACTTCTAGCATTATCATCATGAACATCTTCTACGAATAGTAATTCATTTAAAATGTGCCCTGGATATATTCGGTTTTCTATTTTAAATATTATTGTCATTGTATTATAAAATATATTTTGCTTAACACTTAACGAAGATGTAACTTGCAACATTCTTCTTATGCTAGTATACCTACTACATTTTAATATTATTCTTAACGCACAATTTTGTTTTTTTTGAAGATTGTTAATTTCAGTATTATTTAGGAGGTAAAGTATACTAGCACAATAATTAAAATGGGGAAGTATTATTGTTTTATACAGTAATAATTTAGACCACTTGCTAAGAATTTGGCTTATTCTACACATGAAATTTACTTTTTTTGCAACTTTACTGATAACATAGTTTGAATGACTAGAAAATGTTAAGTGACAATCTATTATTACGCCTAAGTACTTCCACTCATAAACTTGTTCTATTTTTTGACTATTAATTTTTATTCCCACATGACTAGATGTATCAATTTCGTTAAACTTATTTTTTATTATCATGAATTTTGTTTTATTTTCATTTAAAGAAAGACTATTTTTACCTAACCAGTTATATACATTTACTAATTCATCATTGATGATATGTATTACTTTTTCAACATCTTCTCCTATAAAATATATTAAAGTGTCATCTGCAAATAATTGAATGTTACATTTTTTAATTACATTAACAATATCATTTATGTATAGTACAAATAAATCAGGGCCTAATACAGTTCCTTGTGGAACGCCAAAGATAGTTTTTTTAGCTGAAGATGTACTATTGTAACGTTCTTTTTAAAATAATAACAAAAGTGCTGTTTAAATCGTCTATTCACCAAGAAATATTTATTTACAAACACTAATGAATACACTATAAATTAACGCTATGATTATAAACCATTAAAACTATTATTTACAGACTATGAATTTCTAATACAACATTTATCTTTACATTTACTATTTATTTCGTGAAACACAGTTAATGACTCGCTGTTGACTGATCCTCTTTTTTCCGCGAAGTCGATTTTATACCCTCATATAATCGTACCAGAAGCCGCTGGAACCTACTATGTATTTCTAGAAGGCACTAGATAAACCGCGTCTGGTTTACATGTTTAGTGCGATGCGTCATTCTCTCGAATGCTGTAGAATATTCCATTTGTTGTGTGAAGAAGAGGTTCTTTCTTTTTCTCTCTTGTTACACTGCCCCCCTCTTCAAGTCTGTTCTGTCCCAGAACAGGTTTTATGCTCTGGTTCCTGTAGAACGGGTCATGACGATATCGACAGTCTTCACCTCGATTACACGTTCCATTACGGTAGAAGTAACAGTCTACACTCTTCGTTGGCCTTAATGCGGGCTGTGGGTCAAAACTGCAGACGAAGATCTTGACGTACCTCTAAAGACAACTTCCAGCATGTTTCTAACGATTCTCCAATCCAGCTGGTCCCGCCCACAGCCGAGTTTGGGAACTGCCAATTTGTTAATGCCCCTGGTAAGCAACTCGATCCTCAAATTCCATAATGCCCTCCACAAGTCGGCGTAACTCGGTTTCTGGTAGTAAAACTGCTTGGTTACCAAGTAGTAAATGGATCGGTCATGATCAGGCAAGCGTAAGAATTTACCAACAGAGGGATTCTGTTCTCGAAGTTCATTCAGCCGTCCAAATTTATTTCTAAACACTACTGCGATCCCCCTGGACATACGGAGATCCTCGGAGACACGGTGGGCAATGGAATAATCACCAGGGACCCGGAAGAGATCTTGTTGCATCTCAGTCGTGACTCCGAATCGCGCTTTTCTAGTTCCAGAAAACGCAGCCATAAATTCTCTGAAGGTTGGCTGATCATCTCCAGGCCTTACGGTATTGATAGCCACCTCAGCTTCATCTTCCCGATCCGGGACTGCGTCATTATTTCCCTCATAGTGCGCCAGACGATTGGAGTGTACCACCTTTGGTTTCCCTCTTGGCAATTTCTGGATGCGATAAATCAAGTCATTTATTCGTTTCTTCACCTGGTATGGGCCCTCCCAATTCCGCTGTAACTTTGGAGAATAGCCACGACGTCTTTGCGCGTTGTATAACCAGACAAGCTCTCCAGGTTGAAACCCTCCTTCTTGGGCTCTCACATCGTACGTAGCCTTCATCCGGTCACTCGCGATTCGACTATTGTTCCGGGTTCGGTCGTGAATATCCTCCAACTTCTTCTTTAAGTTGATGACATAATCATTCCCGGCTACCTCCTGCTCTATAGGTGGAGACCCAAATTCCAGATCACACGATAACCCTAACTCGCGTCCAAACATCACAGACGCTGGTGACTGACCGGTTGTTTCGTGGACCGATGCACGATAAGCCATCAGGAACAGATGCAGGTATTGGTCCCAGTCTCGTTGATGATCGGAGACGACCTTGGCCAAATATTTGCCCATTGTACGATTCATGCGTTCTACCATTCCATCGGACTGCGGATGTAACGGTGTGGTCCGAGTCTTGCGAATGCCCAACAAGACTTCTCCAAACAGTACAGACTCAAAGTTGCGGCCTTGATCCGAATGCAGCTCCATGGGCACTCCGAAGCGACTGAAAAACTCTTTGACTAGTACGTCAGAAACAGTCGCAGCTTCCTGGTTTGGTAGGGCATATGCTTCTGGCCATTTGGTAAAATAGTCCGGCAATATCTATAGCTATTCTTTCCAGAGGACTACCCACATTGTACTGCCTCATAGGTGCTCTTCGTTTCCCCAAGGGTCCGTTACCAGTGGCACATAGTTCACATTTCCGGCACCACTCCTTCACGTCTTCTTTACAGTTGACCCAATAAAAACGCTCCCTAACTTTCTCCAAAGTCTTTTTCACACCGAAGTGTCCTCCTGAGGCACCGTCATGGAGATGTCGCAATACTGTAGCCACTCGGCTTCTTGGAACCACGAACTGAGACCTAATGGTGGTGCCATCTTCACTCTCCAGTACTCGCTTCAGGAGATCGTCTTCCACCTTCAAGGACTCCCATTGGGCCCAATATGCTTTGAGCGTCCTGTTGAAAGGGCTGATGGCCTCCCAGGCAGGCCTTTGTCCCACGCGCTTCCATTCCAGTACCATTTTTAGTTCGGGAGCAGCCTCCTGCTGTCGTTGCAATTCTTCCGGCAACCAATTGTCGTTGACGATGGTAGTCCTTAATACTTGGCAAACCCTCTCTTCCAAACGAGAGCAATGACGGCAATCCGTTGGACAGGGTCTTCTTGAAAGAGCATCGGCATTTCGATGACTAGTGCCCGCTCGATGTTCGGTGTCAAAGTCGTATCCTTGTAATCGTTCGATCCACCTTGCGACCTGGCCTTCAGGATTACGGAATTGTCGAAGCCATTTCAACGCTGCATGGTCCGTCCTCAATAAAAACTTCGGTCCGTACAAGTATTTGTAGAAGTGCTCAACGGACTTCACGACGGCCAATAGTTCTTTTCTGGTCACACAATAATTCCTTTCGGCTTTCGACAAAACCTTACTAAAATAGCCGATGACCTTTTCTTGTCCATCCTGTATCTGAGAAAGTACACCCCCAATGGCCAGATTACTTGCATCTGTGTCAAGTATGAATTTCCCTTCTGTCCGTGGATAGCTCAATATTGGTGCTGTTGTCAGGGCACACTTCAACTGTTGGAAAGCTGTTTCACATTCTCCGCTCCAAACATACTCGCGCCCATCTTTAGTTAACCTTGTCAGGGGCTTCGCTATATTGGCAAACCCAGGAACGAAACGCCTGTAGTAGGTACATAACCCAAGAAAACTACGAACTTGGTGTTTATCTCTCGGTGTTGGCCACTCTTGAACTGCACGAATCTTATCGGGGTCGGCTGCCACTCCATTTTGTGATACGACGTGCCCGAGATATTTCACTTCCTTTCTGAATATGTGGCACTTTTTCGGACTCAGTTTCAGATTGGCTCCACGTAGTCTTCGGAACACTTCCTCTAGATTTTTCAAATGTTCGTTAAATGATTTTCCGACTACAATCACATCATCTAGGTATACCAGGCAGGTCTTCCACGACAGCCCTCTCAGGATGGTCTCCTTTAGACGTTCAAAGGTGGCCGGAGCGTTACATAGACCGAAAGGCATAACTGTAAACTGCCATAGTCCGGAACCAATAGTGAACGCGGTCTTCTCCCGGTCTTCAGGTTCCATTTCAACTTGCCAATAACCACTCTTCAAGTTCAAAGTCGAAAACCATCGTGAACCAGACAGGGTATCTAACGTGTCGTCGATGCGTGGTAAGGGATAGCTATCTTTCTTGGTCACGTCATTGAGCTGCCGATAGTCCACACAAAATCTCGTTGACCCGTCCTTCTTACTGACCAGGACCACCGGTGATGCCCATGGACTGTTGGATGGCTCGATGACCCCTTGTTCTTCCATATCGGTAATAATCTTTTCGGCTTCTGCTCGCCTTGCTAGAGGTAGACGCCTCGGCTGCTGACGGACAGGCATAGAGTTGCCTGTATTGATTTTATGTTTTACTATATTTGTTCGTCCCTTCTGGCTATCGTCAAGAGCGAAGATATCTTGGTATCGGTGAACCATACCCACTAATTTTCCACCATGGTCTTTGGGCGCTGGTTTTGGAACATCAGCCATACACCTGGCTACTCGGAATACTGGCACACACTGTCCCACAAGGGTACTCTTCTTCAATGTCACCGGATCCACATTAACGTTCATAAGCCTCACCGGTACAGTCTTTCCAACCTTGATCAGCGCTTTTCCCACCAGTATGCCACTATGGATCTTCTTATCACAAACAGGCTCCATCATTCGCACACATCCTACCCGAAGATCTCCATCCAAACCTGCCTCGACAACCATCTCGCTTTGACCCGGCAATATCACATCTTCTATCAGCAAAACCCTTACGACAGGATCTTCTCGTGGGTGCAGCGGAAGTTCTTCGTTACCAACCTTCAAAACACCCTCCTTCAAGTCCAATGTAAAACCAAATATTCTCAGGAGGTCCATTCCCAAGATGAATTCGTCAACAATGTCGGCTACCAGCACCTCATGATCACGTTCTTCACTTCCAATGCCGATCTTCATCTTCACCACTCCGCGTGTTGGTATCACTTCACCTGTTGCTGTACGGAGTTGAGTAGTTGTCTGTAACAGCTTCATACTTGTTTGTAGAACATTAGGACGTATGATGGATTTTGTCGCCCCCGTATCAATAAGTAGTGGAACAGTTCGATTAGCAATTTTTCCATCTACGAACAAACTACTGGTACTATTCTTTGATGTTACGGCATGAATGGTGATCTCCGGGGTTTCTTCACTCATGGTCAACGTTCGCCCCCCTCTTGCCAACCCCCTTTAACTTTTTCGACGGTTGTACTTCCCTTATTTTGGGTTTAGGGCAGCGGCGTCGTATGTGCCCTTGTTCACCGCAGTTCCAGCAACGGGGTCCTCGAACTTCTTGAGAATTCTTTTTACGGTTCTCTTCCTTCTGAAGAACTCTCATTAATAATTCTTCTAGACGATCTTTAGAACCTTCATCTTCTTCCACAACGGTCCGAACACGCCCGTGACCTCGGGACGCTTGTTTTGCAGCTTCAAATTCTAAGGCGTGGGCGAGCGCATCATCAGTTGTTCTTGGTCGTGCCAGCCTCAATGATTGTTGTGTTTCCCCGTCTCTTAACCCATCAATGAAGGTCTCCACAGCGAGTTGTCCCAGAAATGAATCGAGTGCCGTAGGGTACGCCAATCGGACAAGCAGCGCAACATCGGCTTCAAACTCCTGCAGGCTTTCTCCATTCTTCTGGATACGATTCTTCACTTTCCACATTTTCACATCATTTTCCTGTCCTGCTGGGATTGTTTGCAGGACGTTCAACGCGTCTCCACGCAAAGCCACAGTTAAAGAAACGGCCTTTTCCTTGCCTGTCCATCCGTTAGCCCCAGCGGCTGCCTCAAATTGTTTGTAGTAGGTAGACCAAGGTATCTTTCCATCGAACGTGGGTGGTTTTACTTTTATTCCTACGGCAGGACCCTTTTCTTCTTTAAATTGCTTCTTTACTTCATTAAACTCAGAAGTTGAGGGAAACCGTAGTTGCCTCATTCTATCTTCTAGCATTTCGGTTATGTCGTTTTTCTTAGTTGTTGGTGGTAATTGCATTTGGGCTATTTTCTCTTCTACCATTTTTATTACCCTATCTTGTTCCGCCAATCTGCCTTCCAATAGTCCTAGCGCGCTGGCATTCTCCAAAAATTCTTCGAAAACTTTTTCTTCCAACGATTTAACATTGTCCTGCAATTCTTCTTTAAGCCTTCTAGAACTGTCTTCGGATTTCCTGGAATTCTCCAGTATTTCTTCCTTTAGCATTCTAACATTTTCTTCTGCCTTTTCTAGTAATTCTGTAAACCTTCTAGAATTCTCTTCGTGTTTTTCCAGTACTTTTTCTTCCACTGCTTTAGTATTTTCAAGTAATTCTTCTTTAAGCATTCTAGTATTTTCAAAAACTTTTTCTTCCAGTGCTTTAGTATTTTCAAGTAATTCTTCTTTAAGCATTTTAGAATTTTCAAAAACTTTTTGTTCCAGCACTTTAGTATTTTCCATTAGCTTTCTAGCATTCTCTTCGGACTTTTCCAGTAGTTCTTCTTTTAGCATTCTAACGTTTTCTTCAGACTTTCTAGAACTTTCTTCCATTTTACTTAACAACAAATTAGTATCAATTGCGGGTCCAGGTATTTCGAAGCGGTAATTTTCAGGATCTTCCTTCTGTTCTAAAAGCCATTCTCTTAGCCGATTTATCAAAACTTCTTTTTTCCCATTACTATCTAAGTCTCTCTCGTCCAATTCCCGTTTTAAATCCATCACTAAGAGATCTTTCAACAATTTCATCACCATTTTAATTGTTTGTTGAAATTATTTTTAACACTAAAAATTTATTCTCACAGCACTTTATTTAATTATTACGCGATTTTATTTATTTTAAAACACCACACCTGACAACACTGTAACGTTCTTTTTAAAATAATAACAAAAGTGCTGTTTAAATCGTCTATTCACCAAGAAATATTTATTTACAAACACTAATGAATACTATAAATTAACGCTATGATTATAAACCATTAAAACTATTATTTACAGACTATGAATTTCTAATACAACATTTATCTTTACATTTACTATTTATTTCGTGAAACACAGTTAATGACTCGCTGTTGACTGATCCTCTTTTTTCCGCGAAGTCGATTTTATACCCTCATATAATCGTACCAGAAGCCGCTGGAACCTACTATGTATTTCTAGAAGGCACTAGATAAACCGCGTCTGGTTTACATGCTTAGTGCGATGCGTCATTCTCTCGAATGCTGTAGAATATTCCATTTGTTGTGTGAAGAAGAGGTTCTTTCTTTTTCTCTCTTGTTACACTATTAAAGTATCTAGTTTTTTGAAATCTGTTTTTGAGATATTCACTAAACCATTTTATAACTATTGGGCCGAACCCATATCTTTTTAATTTCAATAATAATAGATCTCTATTAATAGTCTCAAAAGCACGTCTAAAGTCTAGAAAAACTACACCTATCACCTTCTTCTTGTAAATAGCGTTTTTCCATTTCAAAAGAACTGATTGTATTGCACTTTCACATGAATTATTTTTTCGAAACCCTGATTGAAAACGTGTTAACAGTTTGTTCACTTCAATGTAGTCACGAAACTTTTCACGAAATTTTTCATAAGTTGGCACCATGTTGATCGGTCTGAATTCTTCACATTTGTTACTGTTGGTTATCTTCTCAATGGGGATAATATGGAATGTCTTCAAGGTTTCTGAGAAGGATCCACTTTCTAGACTCATTTGAATTAGATGCAAAAATCTCTGTCCCATTACATTGAAAGCTAATTTAAGAATCTTTACTGTAATACGATCGACACTACTATTCTTATTAGGTAAATTGTTTATAATTTTTTTTAACTCCAAAAACTCTATTGGTAAAAATTTTTCGAACTTGCATTGATGTACATTAATGTGGCTTAAATCAGTTTCAATTTGGGTTAAATTTGTTAATGTAATAATTTGTTGTATGCTGTTAATAAAGTAAATATTGAATTTTTCTGCTATTTGAATTTCCTTTTTTCTAACTCATTGTCAAAAATAATACCTTCCTTTTTTGTCTGTTATGGCCTCCTTTAATTAATTCTTTAACTGTTTTACACATTTCTGTTGAGTTATTTTTCATATCATCTATTTTTTCTTGATAATAATTTCTCTTGTGGTTCCTGATCAAACTAACAATTCCATTTCTTTGTTGTCTATACCTATTCATATCACTTTCTTCTTGTGTAAAGATTGTTCTTTTATATAATCTGTCCCTTTCTTCAATTTCCAAGGCTATTTCTGGGGTCTACCAACGCTTACAACTCCATTGACATTTAATGGTTTTTTTAACAGTTGGAGCATGCCTGTTTAGTATGTCCATTATGGTTTTAACTAATGTTTCTGCTAGTTGATTGGTGTTTGTACAGTCCGGATTCCATGGTTGATCCATTAGATCTAATTGAAATTGCATTTCATTGAAGTTGCTCATGTCTCTGTGTTGTATTGTATATTCTTCATATTTTTCTTTCACTTTTGCATTTACAATTATTATTGAGTGATCGGTTATTTTTGGAACATGGTGTACCTGGGCATCAATGGTTTTTTCATTATATACAAGAAGATCTATGAGTGTAGCACTGTCCTTAGTGATTCTTGTAGGTTGATCGATAATCTGGTCCATTATTTTTAATTAAAGTTCTCAGCCTATTTTCATAATATGAATCCTTTAATAGGTCAATATTAAAGTCTCCGATAATTAGTAAGGTCTCTGATCTACTAGCATATACATCAAACAAATTTTCAAGTTTCATTAGAAATTGAGCATCACTAGAGTTTGGAGAGTGATATAAATTTATAAAGTTATATTTGTATGATTGAAAGCATATATTAATGCCTACAATCCATGTGTTCATATCAATGGTATCTTTAAGTAGGACTTCATAACTGAATTCATTTTTTATATAAATGATTAGAGTAAGGTTAACAGGATTTTCGAACAAGTGAGACAACGCAACATAATACGGAAAAGACAATTTCTGGGGAAAGTGGATGGTTTCCAAATAAGGTGGAAAAGTACATATGTCATTTTCCGTAGTAATCAAACGATAAATTTCAAGAACTTGATTAAATTTTTTAGTATAAAAGTACTGTAATATCTTCTTTGTATGTTTGTTTGAAGGATTGTTTGTGGTTAATTAAAGCTTTATTCTTTTACTGTTAAGATGAGAGAATGAATGCTTGAACTATTTGGTTTCTGAATTATTTTCTGATCCTTCGTTTACATTCGTTTCCTTGGATACTACAAAGTATCCAAGGCAACGGTGATCATCACATTTATTGCTCCCTTGTTTTTTAGAATTTTTCCAGCAGAAAAGTCTCCATCAGTTTGCTTGAGGACAGGATTGGAAAGAACTAGTGAATGTACGCATAAGATGCGGTTGTGATTGTAAAGCAACGTGATAGATACGTAAAAAACGGCGTTTTTTTTCTTTGGCTGGTTTTACAATTGATTAAAGTTAGTACAGGGCTCTTAATGTTAATGTTCGTTACAATGATAAAAACTTAACCTATAGAAATGAGCTAATAAGAATAACGTGAGAATCGAATGAGATAATTGAAAACGGTTAAAATTAAGACAGCAGATTCTTAATTTTAGGGCTCGTTGCAAAATGTAAATAACTAAAAACTACAAAACTTAACCTAAGAGGAACGCATGAGGATTGTGTTGGACTTGTAGGTTGTTGGTTGGATAATAATCGTATATGCAACATAAAAGGAAAATAGTAAATGTATGTACACAAATATGTCTAACAGGTAACAAAAAGTAATTGCGAACGTTCTATACATAAACGGCACAAAAACAGATAAGAAGGATTTGTAATGAGCTGCATCCGAGTTTATCTGCTATGTATTCCCTGTGTTCCCGATCACACGAAGTAACGAATTTTTGGTACGACCGTTTATTGAAGTTCACAACAACCGATTTGTAATTATACGTTTTGCGACACACTGTTGTGTGGGTTTCTTGTAGGGTTCTGAAACTTTTTCTGGAATAAATAGGTTTAGCTCAGGTTTAAATCGACAATCTATGCCAACGAAATGGCATAATTCTTGTTGCATTCTAAGGATTGGAAAGTTATGAATAGCTTCTCCTTTTGAAATTTGCGGCGTAACTCCATCACTGTTCATTGTGTGGTCGAGTAATTTGATAGTAAACCGTAATGATATAGGCGTTGAAATACTTTCTTTAAATGCTGTAGATAGTCTGCTTTGATGGCAGAAAAATTTAGAACAGAAAAAAACTTTATACAACCGTGACTTCAGATAGATACTTCAGCGATGGAACTGCTCCATGTACTGGTAGTGGTGGTGCTGAGAGAGTATTGATCCTCTACTGGAATTATACTAATTGATTTCTCGACATCTGCTTCATAAATAGGATCCTGGTATCTTGAATGGTATGCTTGCAAGAGTAAGTTTCTTGACAGATTGTTGCGTGTTTAATTAAAGTCGGCGGTCACCACATGTAATATCTTCTGTGTTTGTTTGTTTGTTTGGAAGACTGTTTGTGGTTAATGAATGCTTTATTCTTTGACTGTTAAGGTGAGAGAATGCATGCTTGAACTATTTGGTTTCTGAATTATTTTCTGACTCCTTGTTTATATTCGTTGCATTGGATACTACACGCACACATACATATCACTGGATCACAGTACTCACTCATACATATCGTCGACGTTAATGCATACTAGCGGAACTATTTTCTAGCAATTTTCCAGGAGCGCGGTTTAAATGCTTATAAAAACTTTGTTACAGATGGCATGATGAATTCTTTGAAATCGCAACTAGCAACATAGCTAGTTACAACATTTCAAAGAATTAAGTTCATATGCATTAACGGTTACGATATGTACTATATACCACCAATAAATAACAACGTCGTAGACCATTCGCGAGTATTGAAAGAACGCACACTTATGTTATGCGATGTACATTCAGCCAATAAGGGCCGACCGTCGAACCACGCCTTGCGCTATTTAAACCACAGAGTTCTTAAGAGTAAAGTATACGAAACACCTTTTCAAGACATGGAGGCCATGAAAGAGAAGATACGTGCAGTTTGTAGGGAAATAACACGTGAAACTTTAAACAGGGTTCCTTTATCCTTTATGAGACGCAATAGAATCTGTTTGGAACATGATGGACAACACTTTGAACATTTGCTTGGTTGAGTTGGTTAGTTTTAAATTAATTCTTATTTAAGCTTCTACTCAAGTGGATATGTAGCAAATTTTTCTAAATAAAATTTTGATTTTCATTTTCTACTTGATGCAATTCAGTTCTTAAACGGTCCTCGAAACAAATATCTACTATATTCTATTATCAGTGATAAATTTCCTAATGACTTTGACATTTGTAAAGGATGTCCAAATTAAACACAAGTTAAAAATTATTAATATTATGAATCTAGTTATAAATGAAAGCAGTATTACTGGTTTGCAAAAATAATTGCAATAATTTGCAAAAAAGATTAATTTTACCATTACACTGTTTTGATTTAAATCTGCATTTTAATTATGTCCTGCTACATACCTATGAAAATACCATATATTTAACGAAATAATACGTAATGCAAAATATGTACCTAAACGGTAGCCACTTTTTATGGCGAAATAATAGTCATGTCTTTGGCGGCTATATTTTGAAGTTTTGTACACGCCCCTTTCTTCTCTATTGGCCAATAAATAGTCCCATAACAAAAGTGTGCGTTGTTTCAATACTCGCAGACCATTCAGGGTAAAAATCGTGAGGTGTTTGTTATCAAAAATTAAAATGGGCGAACTAAGTTGAGCATCAATTGTGACTTTTTTGCTAAAACGCTGAAGGAAATCTTTCTCGTCTGTAATTTGTAAGATTACTTAATGGAACTTTTAATGGAAACAGGGCACTCCAAAGGTTCGGAGGGGCAGTGTATGTTGCAACCCCCAATTGAATTTCATGAACATTGGTATGGGGTAGATGCAGTAGCAGCACTTCACTATAGCAACAAGAAACGGCCACCTCATAGAACAAAAGATAAACGGAATAAATTCTGTGGGACGTTCTTTAACAAAAATGAAACTGGGTGGACTAATATGATTTGCGCCTGGTATATTTAGAACTACATATATTTCAAATGTAATCAGAAAATCTCTGGTGTACAATTCGTCACTAAGAATATAATACATATTCCAATTCACAAATAGCTATTTCAGAATACAATAAAAATTGATCTTTATCTTAGTACAAGTGCAATATAACGGAATTGAGCAAGGTTTGAAAAAACTTCTTCTTTTCTTCGTTACCTTTCGACGTTTCTGTTAAAGGCACTTAACCACCATATAGTGTATACTGTTTTATACCTTCAAATTCATTAAACAGAAAGTAGGGATCGAACATTCCATAATTTTCTTGTAACTGTACAAACGCACAGTAAAAATAGAAACTGCTATTTTTTTAATCCAGGTTAAACTAATCAAATGTAGTGTATTTTGGTCAGCTAAACTTGAAAATGACTTTATGCTTGATTTGTTCATGTTTACGAGTAGATAATATCCTGAACTTTGTAAAATATCAATATTAAACCACGCCCCCAGATGGATTTTGTCGTTTTATTTTCAAAAACTGTTAGGTTTATGGACTGGTTGTTAAGTGGGTTAGATAAAATAAAGCTTATTTAATTGGCGCATGAATATATATTATACAGGATGTTTATAACAATTTTATTTTAATTTTAGAAACCGAAGTAAGTTCTTTAAACGGAAATTTATTTAAGACGTTGGGGATGTAATAACTAGACTGAGCCATACCGTAATGATTTTTTATACCAGGAGTTAAATACAATCTTGTTTGAGGTCTATTATGATAACCATGTTGGGAATGAATTAAATAATTTCTATCAAAATAAAATTGTAGAATAACTATTGAGTTTCTAAGTTTAAAGAACGGTAGTACATCTACTGTACTATAGCAATTATTCATAATTAGATTAAATGATTCAGGATTTTTAACATCAATTACGATTGACTTCAAAATGTTATTTTGGACCCCAATTACCGTATTTGTGATAGGTATAACTAGCACCGGAAAATTAGTTAATAGTGCCTGTTCTAAAGGTAAGGTATTTAATGCTGATAATTTGTAAAGCAGACCGAGTAAATGTTTCGTCGAATTTCTTTAAATAAATTAATTACAATTTTATTATTGTAGCGCAGGAAGAATTTAGAGTTGTAAAGTATTGCTGGAAAGCCATACATCAATTTCGAAGACACCGCATGTTGCGAGGATACAATTTGAAATTTTAAGTCAGGCCAACCAAAAACAAAACTGTGTCCAAAAGCAAAAAAAGTTATATCAGAAAGTTAACAAGTTAAAACAAACAATCAATAGACAATTTATTATACGTTTTGTAAAAAAATCAGGTACATTTCCTTGTAGTCATAAAGCTAGTTTAAAAGATAGCATTGTTTGCAAGATAGTTGGTTTAAACAACAATAATAAGACAAATGTGGTAGAAATTGTAAATACAATCTGAACTATTTAACCAATCAAGAAAAATGTAAGTATTTGTTACGATGTAAGAATAAATTAATTTAAATAATTACTTGGATTTCTTTCTAAGCCAAAAGGAAAAAATAATTTAAATTCTTAAAGATGAAACCGTACAGGTAAAATGAATTTAAGATACTTAGCCCCAAAAATACAGATGGCGCACGAATTATTCATCGAACAATGCTTGGAGTTTACATTCTATATACGTAGTATATTATTATATTATCTATGTACGAATCTGTAATAATTTTCAACAATGAAAAAACTGGAAATGAGACGGCCGTATATAAGCGAAGCTTTTATGAATCTAGTGGGTCGTGCTATAAACTACATAAGGGTATGACATCTATTGTCAAAACATTTAATCGAACAATTATTCCTGTAATTATTTTACTAATAAATGGAAGACGCTTACGAAAGTAAAATAATACGTAAAACTGACGGTGTTTTAGGACACTTTATAATAAAGGGGTTAGAAAAAACAGAAAATTTAATTTTGAATTTCAGTAGTAAAAAAGGAGAGATTTTGGAATTTATAAATTTATTACAAACACGTAAAAGACTTATTGACCTTAAGAATTTAAATTATTTAGATTTTATAAAATCTTCTGTTTTAGAAGAATTGAGTGATACTATGAGTTTTCTTAATGAATATCAGGATCCTTCTCCTTAAAGCGGTATGTCGATAGTAGTCGAGTCTGTTACCACCTTGAAAACAAGTGATTTTACTTAAAATTAAGCTTTTTAATATTACGTGAGAAAATTTATCACGTGCAATAAAAAACATCAAAAATGCCTTATTTTAGCTTCCTTTACTTATTAAAATAAGTAAAAAATCAATAAAATACCCCTTTTTAATATTACGTGAGAAAATTTATCACGAAGTCATTGAAGAATAAAAAGGAAATATAGTTGAATCAGGATTTTCTCACACACCTATACCTACCTGTTTATTTTGTTTGAAAAGATTTGTCCTAAAGTAGACGTCGTATTAAAATAAGCAAAAATCGAGAATTAACCCTTGTTTTTCATTTTGTCCCAAACAAGCCCACTTAAAATAAATAATCAAAAATCAAACAAATGACCCTTGTTTTTCATTTTGTCCCAAAAAAGCCCACTACAAATCAAAAAGAAAATAACCCTTATTATTTTAGCTTGCTTATAAAAATAAGCTTAAAATCGAGATGACCCTTATTTTTTCATTTGTCTCATTTGTCCCAAACCGGCCCAAGCGTAAAAATCGAGAAAATGACTTTTATTTTAGCTTGCTTATTAAAATAAGCACAAAAATCAACGAAATGACCTTGTTTTTCATTTTGTCTCAAATCGGCCCTCTTATGTGTTACGTCGAAAGGTGCATCAGTTGTAACGTTCACTGACCTTATATAGATTTTAAAAATTTATTCGCTATTATTTTGCACAAAGCTTTTTGTTCAATCTAATCGCAAATAAGTAAAGTGAAATAAATGATACAAACGGAAAGGTTATACCTATTACTGAAAGTGACAGGAAAAAATGATCAGCGTGTCACAAACTTCCGCTTTTGATATTAATTTCATAAATAGCTGAATGTGATAATAACACATATAAGGTAAATTCATTTAAAACCTTAATATCTAATTACTTAGAAATAATTCTTAGATTTCTCAATATTATGTAATTACTCATTAAGTCATTATTATGTAATTCTTATTACTTTTTTATTTAATAAATAGATACTAGTCCCACAATTACACCCTCAATCTGCTTTACTTATTGCTAGCAGTTTTTCACATGGCACTCGACACCCATATTAAAAAGAGACACAAACAAAAATACAAGATTCCTCTTTACATAGTGAGTTGGTAACTAAAAAACGCAGCACGAAGTAGATGGCAGAGATCACAAAACAATTCCGGACGTATCCATAACCGATTACGACGAAATCTACACAATTCTTGGCAGTGGCGTATTTAGGATTTTTCTCGGGGGGGGGGGGGGTTACTTAAAAATTCCGAATCAAAATACTGAAGTTTTCGCATAGCATAGATTTTGACACTACATATTACAAAATTCTCTGGGGATGCTTCCGTCCGATAGCACCCCTACTAAATACGCCAATGAATCTTGGTTTTTATATTATAAAAACTGTACTATCTATACACTGTCCAGCCAAACAGAAATAGTTAAGCCACGCCCTACAAAAGTGCGGCATATTTGAGGCGAGCTTTTTTATTGGTCGGTTTTATAAAACCCGTATCACAAGCATGCGAAAAAAAGTTGCCTAATTACATTATCTAATTATTACTTTATTTTATAACTTGGCAATCAATTTTTACTTTTTATAGCAACATATTTAAATTATTTTAATAATCATTTATTAAAAGAAGATCAACACCATTTATTTAAAACGAGAAAAGTATAGTAAATGAAAACGTGGTGCGCTTTTATTAATTTGTACCGTGTGAAACTGGCTTTACTCCCATTGGTCTACGCAAACATACATTTGTGGGGGAGTGGCTTAACTATTTCTGTTGGCTGGACAGTGTTTAGTCGGGGAGCAACCTGCTTAAATTTGACATGGTCGTCCAGACTCGATGACACACACCTTTTGAAAACTGTTTTTTATGTAGACTTTTCTGCTGAATCCGAATCCGGAGGGCACCCGTCTATTTGATTTTGAAAAATCAAAAGCGCACTTCTTTTCAGTTTGCAACGCCATAAGTTCGCCCTGGATGGAGGAGTTAGAAAGTTAGTTTTTATTTAGACAAATTCTCATAAAGTTGTAGATTGCAACGTACTACTACGCGGGCGACGATGGGTCTCGCACTTTAACGAGGCAACTAAACCTGCTAAATCCTATCCTGCCCTTATTATAAAGTCCCCATCTTCTTATTAGTCGGGGAATAGGCATTTCAAACAACGCTTATTTAAGAAGTCCGTCCGGACTGTGTGACACACACGTTTTGAAAACTGTTTTTATGTAGATTTTCCTGCTGAATCCGAATCCGGAAAGCCCGTCGATTTGAATCGCATTAACCCTTAAAAAGTCAAGCAGAGTTGTAAATTGTAAGTTTCGGGAATGAAAATCTGAGAATTATAATTTTGTTGTACTCTGGCATATTTGTGCGAAAAAGCTTTTCATTTTAAAAGACTAGCATAATACCCGTTGAAAAATCAACGATTCCCTTCTGATCATGTAAGCTATCCACGAAGTAAGAAAACAGCTTAACTTATAAAAATTAATTTTTTGGGATCCCGTAGCTCAGGATGTGCTACTGTAGTGGAGTTTCTATTTTCCTTAATAATAATGTCAATCGGATCATAACATGTAACTATAATTTAATATAATCACGTTTGATGCATAATTAGCAATGCCTTTCTTCGTAATTACTAATCTGTCCCACACTTTTTTTGCTCAAATAAATACTATAAAAACACATAAGTTGGCCTTTTTTCAAAATAACTTTAAACGAATGGTAGGCGTGTTCAAAGAGAATACATATTATAGTTATTTTAATTATATACCTATATAGTTTATTATTAATATATTATGTACTTTATATAGCACAATATTGTAAGTAATGAGTAATGAGCAACGTATGAAATACATAATTAAAAACATTGGCTTCGAATTATTTTAATCTATATTATAGCACTTAGTACTAAAAGACTGTTTGGACACTCATTATTCTATTTACTTGTATGAGTTTATGTAGAAACGTATTAATAATATTTTTTTAGGTCAAGATCTGATTGGGAAGAAGCATGGCATCGAGAGAAGTACACAAGATGTCGAGAGACACTTCTTCAACACTTGTATTGGGCTTGCGAAAAGGATATTTATCGTATAACTCGAAGAAGTCAACAACCTAGTAGTATCAATTTATACGATAGCGAAAAACAATATTGTAAGTTTAAAATATTCTTTCAAAGTTATGTTCAAAATATTTTGGTAACACCAAATAAGTTCCATCCATTTTGCTTTGGCTTTTAATATTTAGGAAGCTCTATATAAAAACTGTACTTTTTACTAGACAAAGAACAACTTCTGGGTTTGGAGTTGGACCGTGTAATGTAAGGAACCACCCACAGTTGTATAGGGTTTCTTTATGGGAGTAATTAAAAGCGCCTGAGAAAGTAACTACAAATTAATAACAAAAAGAGCGAAACAAATGTGACATAAAACTAAGCTAAAAGGTCAGGAAAAAGTTAGGACAGAGAAAGCAGAAGAGCACAGTAATTCAACATGTGAAACATGTCAGAGTTGGAATTCTTCTACGATGTTGTTCTTTGTCAATAAATTTAAACCGTGAAAGTGTGCATGCTTATTTGCTATTCTTATTTGATATAAAAAAATGAAATGCAATACAAATTTGAGAAGGGTGATTTGTGACAAAAACATATTCGGCATGAGCATTCCTATATGTCCACTATTAATTCAGACATCGCGCCAGCATCTTCTTTTCACCACTGTCCTTTATTTTAAGTTGCATATTTCTAAAAGAGTAGTTGTAGAACATATAAGGCAGCTGGTGCTTTCTCTACCAGGTTTTCTCTGACACAACTAAATAATTGCGTTGTCTCCCAATCATTACTCTTGGGTACAGTTTTGTTACAACTTCCCTATTTATGAACCTGGTACCAAATGGTTCCTTAGACATACTTTCTCACACTTCTTTAACATTTATTTTTGCAAATCCAACACTTTTTGTTTTTATCGCAATTTTTTCCATATTTCCGGTTTACTTTATGAAAGATTGAGCAGCATATGCGAGCTTATGAATGCACAATGTGCATTGTTAAAACTTTAATTGCAGAAATGATACACTCGGCCACTTGTATATCTACTACAATCATCCCAAGTAGCGATATTACATGAAAATTACGTAAAATTTACGTGCCTGAAATTACATCCCCAGAATTTCAAGAAAGAAATGGCACGTAAAAATGATGTAATTTTTACGTGCCATACAGATGAAATGTCCGTCTATTTTGTATTATTTTTACGTGCCAAAGTGATGTACAAAGATGATCAAAAAATGATGTATTTATTACGTGCCATCGGGCATGCCAATGGCATGGGTTTTTTTCGTTTTGCAATTAATAGCAGTGCACAGCAAAAATACACCGTACATTTGTCCTTGAAGATCTAAGCATGTATTCCAATAGTTCTTTGATGCTGAATGCAAATTGATTTACCAAACTGGCCAATTCATCGATTTTTTTAGATATAACGACTAAAAGTTACTAGTATTTGAAAATATTAAATTTGTAATGCAATCGCAATATATGCAGCAACTAAACAGTCTGACATTTCAAATTGTAATGTTTTTCAAAATTACTAATTTATGTTTGTAGTGAATCAACTTTATTTTTCACTCTATTACATGATGTCTATAAGATAGATGAGATTGTGCATTTTGATAAAATAAATTCGAGGAGCTTCAAAAAAACTATAAGAATTAACACTTTTAGATCTTCAAATGCAGATGTAGAGTTCATGTTTGTTGTAAGTGAACTAAATAAATTACAATTTTCAGATAAGCATAAGAATCAAATATTAGCTCAAATTAGTTTATTTGACAAAAACGTATTTACAATACTGAAATATTGATTTACAGAATACCTAATTATTAATTCAAAGGACAAATGATTAATATAATTATCTTATAATAATATCTTAAAATATAAATAATCAATAATAAACAAAGACAACAAACGTGCAACAATACTAACAGTAAATAAACTGACGTACTAGTACCAAATCCTGAAATTTTAAATTTCTAAAGTTTCATTTTTTAGAATTTGTCTTAAATGACGAGAATTATACATTTTTTACCTCTTTTCATTGCACTAAACATGAGACCAAGCGTTTTGACGACACTATGACTAATATAATCTGTTAGGTTTGTTGAAACTGTGGTAATTTATTCACAATACCTGATGAGGATCTTGCTCAGTTTGATTTATTTTTCTTCCTTTTATTAATTTTTAAGACATTTTGCACCTTCTGGCAATAGCTCGAAGATGCCGAACAATGCTGTCTTCACCTCCCTTTTTATTTGTGTGTAAGTCCTCCTGTAAAAAATATTTAGCAATTTTTTTCTGAATATGTATACCATCTAACATATATTCTGATTGATAAAATTTAAAAATATTGGAATCTCCCAATTTTTTCCTAAAACATTCAAACATTCAACTCGTATTGAATTTTTTTCTATTTTGTACTATTGTACTCTGAATGTTCTGAGTAGCACACTCTGTTTTAAATGCAGTTAATGTGGTAGACAAATGGGCAGATACTTGATCTGATTGACTGTTATAATCACGATTTCTGTGATAAACAATTATGGCAATATTATTATACATATATATTTTGAAAATGATGCAATTAATTGTAACTTACAAATGTAGAACTCGTGTTTGGAAAATCTCACTTTCAGACTGCTCTATCTGCAAAGCAGCAGATGATGAACTGAAATTGTCCGGCTGATGATGAACTGATTGCTGCTCGTATGTATGGCTGCTGAATAAACAGCCCACGCACACATCTTTTTCTGAAACCAAATAAAATCAAAATGTTTCTTTTATGTCTATGAATTATTTTTTTGCTTAAAACATCTTTTAAAATTATAAATATAATAAGTAGTATGGAATAAGTTTAAAGTTTAGTTTATCAATATTATATTACTAAATCTTGTATTCGTATTTTGTCTTATTAATTTGCTAAGGGAAAAATTAGAACATCCTACCTTATAGTATGTGGTTCATTAACTTGTAAAACCGGAATTAGACCAGCATCTTTTCTCCAGAATCATTTCTTTCTCTCCCCTTTTAACTCTCGAAATCACACTCTGCAAAATATGGGATGAGCAAATACGGGAGTTCTTTATGCACCTTTGAAATGCAAGATTTGTAATCATTTTTGTTTTACGATACATGAAAAACATTATTAATTATTGTTCCTCATAATTTTTAATATTTGCAGACTATTTTCGGTTAATTAAATGATTAAATTTACAAATACTGAAAATCTCAATAACAAAGCAGTCAAGAAGGAAAATTTAATAGTTCTTAATAACATTTAAAGCAATCTTCTGAACCTTAGAAATTTCTAATAAAATAAAACTTATTACTCTATCTTCATTAACCCCTAAATGTAGTTGTTTTTTCGACGCCTATGGCATTTTCAACGCACATGTTTATCTGGCGTCAATTTATTGTTTGGAAAAATATGGCATTCATACTCACCAAAATTTAAAAATTTAAATAATCCAATTTTTATTAATTGTTTGATATCGTGACCCTTCTAAACCCAGGTAAACCACTTATACTAGGTTGTAGGGAATAACTCGGAGAACAATATTCTGAGAAAATTTCGCGGTGCTCGCCCGTAATTAATGAGAAAAACAATGTTAAAATGGCTATTTTGAGGTTAGAATGTTATGATGTTAGGTTACAGTTAGTAAAAAAGTTGGCTGTATTTACGTGAAAAGGGCTTAAAAATGGTGTTTGTGTCATCTGATAAGAATATTTTATAATTTTTATCTGTTTTTATGACGTTTTTCGAACGAAAATCCGTAGCGCTTGGTATTTCCGTACGTATGCATGTACGATAGGGGTCAGTATATCAAATAATTACCATTATAAGAATAACACCGAAAATGACGAGTGTATAATTTCAAGTTGATGGTGATGTCACATATACACCACTATATCAGTGATGGCGAACCTTTTTGAGAAGTGGGTCAAATTTTGTTTATATTTTTTTTATAGGGGGGGTAGAAAAGGTACCAATAATTTGGAAACACCGAAAATTTGTTAACAGAAAAACTTGACAGTTGACCCTTTTTTTGGTTCGCACTTTTAAAATCTTCTAAAAAGGTTTACGTTTCCTTTTTATTTCACAACTTTTACTTTTGCAAGTGAAGAACAAAATTCGACATTAGATATTTATACTTTAAATTTTTAATATTTTCGATTGTCTGTTCTCTCTTTTATGATATAAAAAATAAGTTTATAAAAGTCAAGGCGTGGGTCACTTAAAGAGCCTTCGAGGGTCAGTGTCTGACCCGCGGGTCATAGGTTCGCCACCACTGCACTATACATTTAAAACTGCTGAAATTGCGTTGCCCTTGGTTATCCGTCGGGTGTTCCCAGTACTTTATTGCATAAACAATTTTGTCTATTTCGCGTATACAAAGGTTACTTTGTGACACTGTTTTTGCGAAAAACAGTTACACAAAGTGCTACTTTGTGCAACTGGAAGTAGTGATTTTTTTATTTGTAAGGCTGGCAGTAAGTAAATCTTGCTGCCAGCCTACTCTGTCAGTCTGTCTGTGATAGGTACTAGTATTCATTAACTGGCGCCGTTTTGAAAATTTGAATGTTATGATGCTCAGGAATAACAGCGAGAATAATGAAACATACTTATTTTTATTATAAATAATTATTTTGATAAGACAATCATGTACTCAATCAAGGTTTTACTGTTTCTATTACAATAAACATTTTTTATCTTATATCAGAAGAAACAACTAAGCTGTCACCTTTTTTTAAACTTGAATTTTTTCCTGCCTACGTGATTTTTTCAAAATGACAGTGGATGTCATTGTATGCGTTATCAGTTATTACCAACATTACCACATCGAAAATACCCGCGTGTACATTTTCCCATTTCTTTAAAGTAAATTGTAAATTAAGGCGAAATAGACAAAGTAGTATGTAAAACACGTGTTACAATTCCTTTTTGTAATACTCGTATATTGCTTAACTCGCCGCCTCGCGGCTCGTTAAACAAACTTATACTCGTATTACAAACATCGTCATTGTAACACTAGTTGTACAATATACTATGGGGATTCGAGGTTGTTTGTTTAATAAAATTATACATATATTGTGTTTCTTTAAAATGTGTATTATATCGAAATGAAAGAAATAATTATTGCGCAGATAATAAAATGTCTATTCTTTAATTAGAAATATTTAGTATTATGCAGTCAATATAATGTCTTTCATTGTGATAAATATGTTTTAACGAAGTACGATACGACCCCTATTAATAAGCAGTAAATTACACGAGCAAATTTGAAATAAAGTAATTCAATTAAATTTAACGTCATTTATTAGTGAAACAAAAAATTTACATAAGAAATAATTCGAGTAGTAGGTTAAAATACGTTTATCGGAGGTAAAACTATATAGCAACATTATTTGCAGTGTAGGGATTCTATAAATTAAATGTTTTGTTCAATTATTTACATACTCATCAAAAGCATGTGAAGGTTATGGTAAATGACAAATACATGAAAAGGACGTATTATTTAGGTAATAATCTTAACGTTCCAAAGATATACCGCGGGGCACGTAATTATTACGTGCCATTGAGCATCGCTTTGGAATATTAATTTGTGGCATTAAAAAAGAATTGGAAGCACGTAATTCTTACATGAATTTCTATTCCAGCGCTACTTGGGATTAGGAAAGAAATGTATAATATATCGTGAGTATTTCTTGAAAGTATACGCCACTTGTTATACAAACATCTCATTTACATGCCATGCCTTTCCATGTTTTGCTAGGAAACCGTTGTTGTCAACATGTTAATTGTTAAAATGTATACTTTTAAGAGATACTCACAGTATATGGTACAGTTCAAGCATCTTTATTATATTCTAAAACAAATACTTTAATATTATTCATACCGGAAACTCCATAATTATACTTTACCATATGAGATTAGGAGACATTTTTTGAAGCGCCATCTTCGCAGATGGGTGAGCAACTACTAAGTGTTTTATCGGTGAGAAACCTGCACCTAATTAGAAAATAATATTATTTTCGATAGGCAGTGGTTTATTATTTGTATGCTAGCCTACATCAGCCTTACTAAAACTTATTTTGGGCCGGCGGTGGACGAGTGGTGTCAGTGCATCACTCGTGTTCCAAGGGTCGTGGGTTCGAATCCCACTTGGGGCGGCGGGATTTTCCTGATTGGAAAATTCCGCCACCTCAACTATGGATGTGTGTATTCGTGTTGCATGTTAGATGGGGGACAGATGACCTTAGATGTTGGTTCCCCCGTAGTGTAGGCGTGAAATAAAAAAAAGGAAAATAAATTAAAACTTATCTAGACTAATCAATCATTCATTACAATGACTATTTTTTAATACCTAACTTATTATTAATAAATAATAACTAACACACCACACTGCAAGAGGCGCTATTAAATTCTGTCTCCCAATTTTCAAAATAAGTTTCTGGTTTTAATAATATTAAAGTATTTGTCTGAAATGAGGTTTGGGCTAATACGCCGATTTTTTAGTAAAACTCATTTTCGTTAAAATTGCAATTTGGACTCTTTTCTGAAATCATCAATTCATTTTTTTTACCGAAATACTATTTTTGAAAATAAGTCAGAACAATGGAGGTCGTTACACATAATAATGGACAATTAATCCTAATTTAAGTGCGACTTCTTTTCCACTTTTGCTGGCTTTTTGATGTTTTGATGAAAGAGCTAAATATACACCTACGAGGTAAGTGCTATAAATTCTCGGCTTGATATAGAAAAAATAAACTTGGTAAAATATAATAATGTTTATTTTTCAATATAATCTCCTCTAATGTCAATACACTTATAACAACGTGGAATTAATAATTCAATGCCACTGTAAAAATAATCTGAAATTTTTTCTTCAAAATGTTCAATTACAGCTGCTTGCAATTTTTTATTTATTTAATAAGAAATTAATGACATCGTCCACAAATCTGCTTATTCTCAATAAAACACCACTTTTTTCCAATTCTAAAAATTGGCAATTTTAAGAATTCATTGTAAGAAAAATATGTGGTGTTGCAGGCAAGTAGATAAAACAAGAAGACAGATAGATGCATTTGTATTATAAAAAAATATTGTCCTTCATTTTCAAAATTGCTAAAAATCTAAACAAGTTTTTAAAATAGTACATCTGGACTTAGGATCAAGATGGTAGTCTTTCCTCTAATAATAGGTAGCACCTAGTGTTAGTAAATTCTGGCTGTGGGTTTGAATTGTGGGTTTGTGTGAGGAAAGGAAAAATAGTGAATAGCAATCTATCTGAGAAAGACAGATATTCATTGCATCCTTGTCAGGCTTTATATACCTTATTAAGAAGAACAACAAACATCAATTATTTATAAAATTATCAAACTAACAAAAAAGGTTATTATTGCCAGTATGCCATACTATCTATCTTTCTTAAATGTACTGCTATTTGCTGTTTTTCCTTTGCTCACACATGAACCTTCAAATCCAAAGCCAAGTTGTATTAACACTGTACAGTTTACAGTTTAACAGTAAGAATGCCCAAACTAGATTTTAGCAAGAAGACCATAAATTTGTAGCAAAGCTACTATGATTTACATTTTTATTTTTAGTGGATTTCCCATGGTTAACTCCGAATCAAGCCCAACAGATAGTTAGAAATCGCAGAGGAGGATCTTCCATTACATCAGAATGCTGCAGTTCTACAGGATGTACCTGGGAAGAATATGCTGAATATTGTCCAACAAATAAGCGTCATACAGTGTATGCAGATTAATTAAACAATATGTTATATAAAAAAATATGCATGATGTGTGCCATTTTGTTTTGAAAGGGATTAGATAGTTAGGATAAAGGTATTTTTGTATCACTATTTATGTTAACACTTGAGTTAATAAATCTTTCTAGACTTTCACTGTAATTTAATAACAAATAATATATTTTGACTAACTACAACAAATTTTTACAATAATGATGTAATTTATTAGCAATGAAGAAAAGAAATGGTGTTAAATCTAGCATAATAAGTAAATGATTATTTGAACTTTCCAGATACAAGACTCATTTTTCCACTTTTTTACAAATCTGGATATCGAACATTTGAGGACTTAATATAATTGATTGATACAGTTCTAAAGATTGGAGAATGGAGTTTTGTATCTAGTAGGCTTGTTTATTATTTCTTTTGCCAATACTTTTATCCTATTTCTTCTATTCTCTAAGAATATTGATTTCTTTCCAATAAATACATCTTTTTATTAAATTCTTTAGGCATATATAGTGTAATATTTTCTTGATAAAAATAATTTAGTAATATCTTAATTATATGTTTGATATATTTCCCTATATCAGGTACATACCACATCAACCATATTTAATAGTAATAAAAGAATAAAACAGAAAATCAAGAAAATAGTACATAAAATATAAAGACAAGTTATATAGTACTACAGCTTCTTAAATTCACCATCTATAATAGAATTTGCACCACAATGTAACACACATTTTGGCTTTTACATAAAATAAACTATAAAATATAAAATGTTTTTTCTTACCCAGAAATATACAGTGAGATCCAAATTAAGTGAGGACGGTTTGAATTTCGCGTGGTAGATTTTAGTGTATTTCATGTTGTTAGTGTAGCACTATTGAATTGTGTTGCATCAAATTACAGCGTCCACTCGTCACTTTCTCGTTTACATCGTTATGCTTTGCCACGTTGTTCCGGGTTTTCATTAAATTTTTGGTTTATTTCGCTTCTTTTCTTATTTTACAAAGCAGTTGTTTTCACATCTACAGTTTGTTGGACAATTTTATTGTCAGGTAAGTTTACTATTTAAAATTAATGAAGTTTTATAAGCTAGATTATTTTTGAGACGCCACTGTAAAATAACAGAAGGATGAAAAGTATTCGTGTCGCCAACGTAACAACAATTTCACATAGCGGTAAATTCAAACTGTCTTCAGTTATTTTGGATCACCCTGTATTCTCCATCACTAAATGGATAATAAATTAGTGATAAGCTATTCTACAGTGTTTTTTGTAGACAATAATATAGGAAATCCAATGGAATTTCATCATTTTCCTCCTAAATTTGTACTCTTGCAAATGTAGGTAGAAATTTTGGTAAGAATCGAAAGAAGAATTTATTTTACGTCAAAAACATATTAAACTATGAAGAAAACCAAAAACTATTTAGAAAAATACTTAAAAGACATAAAGAAAAGCTGGAACCTGTATGCTGATTGGCCTAGCATGACAATCACAACAAATTGCTAGAAAAATACATGCAGCATTGCCAGAATATGACAAAGCAGAATACAAAACTCATGACAACGCAGCTTAAAAAATACTTCATTTAAAAGAACATTTAGAAAAAAATGAGGTCCTCATGCATGTAGACTTTAGCGAGAGCTTTAATGCAAAAGGACTAAGGCACCACTTAAATGGAAATCTAAGGACCAATCGATTTTGTTTATTTTTATACCATTGGATAGATAATGAAAAAACGAAAAATTCATATCCGTGGCCCAACACGGAGAAATTCATAGCAAAGCCGCAATTCGGGATTTTAGTGTAACATAATTCCATTTAAAATGCATTGCTGTCAATAAATTCGTCTCAACAATAGAATCTGATACTAACCCTGTCAGTAGCTCTAAAACTTTTTAACATTTTGAACGTAACAATATCAAGTTTTAGTAAGTTCTGTTTTCTTAAGTTACACATACTTGAAAATTTCAAAATTTCAATGACATTTGTTTCACAATTTATTCTAACCTTTTTGGAATAAATATTCAAAAATAAATAGGCTTTCTTGGCGTAAATGCTCATGAAAGAAATGAATACAGCCTAAATAGAAATCAGGTAGGTATTTACTTATACAAACATGCAGTTTTTGTAATTGTCTATTGCAAAAAGTAGATTTTAAACTACAATTTGTGTATTTTCTTTTTCTTTTTAGCTTTTGTATTAAACAGAATGTAACTGAATTTAAATCAATTGAAGATATAAAAATATTGCATTCACAAAAGGTATTTGCCAAAAATAATATTACAACTATTTTAGAAACCAATGATTTAAATATTTTCTGCTAATGGCATTGTCAAAATTATTGAATTATACCTATGCTAGTAGTGCTGTTGAAAATCGACAATATCCATTTTTAACTCATTCTATTTAATACAAGTGTTGTAAGATGCAGTATTACAAACGTCCAAAAAGATTAAATATTTATCCAGAATATCAACAACTTGCAACCATACATCGGTTAAACAATGGATTACAACCCAGAGATGTGGACAGAAATGATGACGTGTTATTATTCACTTATTATTTACTTTATATTTTCCTTTTTATTTCTATTTATTACATGTACCTTTTTAATGACCTAATTCTTCTGGGTCTCCATAACCTATTAAGATTTTAATTATTAGTCAGAGTTTTTATATTTTTATTTCATTTCGTATTTCAAACAATTGTTTATATACTACAATTAGTAAAATAAAGTATATCTTGATCTCTGTTGTCAATGACACCGGAGTTGAAGGGTAAGTTCGGCATTCAGATCTATTTAAATCGAAAAGCTCGGTTTCTATAGTGTCCATTATTGCAAATAATTGTAACTATGATAATAGAGCATTTGTAGCAAAAAGAGTTGCAATGTCGAACTTACCCGAAGACGTTCTTGATCTCCGTTGTTGTTGGCAACGGAAATCATTTGATGTTGCATAACAGCCACACGTGACATGCTGCTTTTTATCTCCTTGGTTACGCGTATGATGACACAGACAAGGCAACTTGCTTCTTTATACAATAAATTCGAATGAATTTTAAAAGGGAGAAATTAGGATTGAAATACGAAATAAAATAAAACAACTTATGCAATACGGAGATCAAGCTTCTTTAAATCCTCGAAGATGTTATAATACATCTTCTCGGATTTAAAGATCGCTTGATCTCCTAATTACATAATATATATTATTTTACAAGTTTTAGCGTTATAAAAACATATCATCAACTCTTTACATTCAAACTTATTGTTACCTAGTAACTGACGTGCTAATCTCAACAGTGCCTAATAGTCCTTTGCTGAAGAGATTCAGTCTGTTTACTTTGGTACAGAGTAAGTAAAGGTACAGAGAAACCGGAGTGCATCCGCTCAATTTTCGGACTATTTGAAACAAGACCCACCTGCTATATGGGTCCACTTAAATCCGATGCTAAAATATATTAAGGAGTATATAAATATGAATGGCATTCATTTTCTGAGTGACAGCCCCTCTGACAATACATAAATACATAAATAGAATAAACGTTACTTATTAGAAAACTTCGATCTTTTAGACGGAGAGCCAGCAACGTATTTCGAGTTGTCATTTCAACAGTCGTGAAAATTTGGGTACTAAGTCTTATATACCTGCTGAACACTAAAAGTCGATTCTGGCAGCCCCCTGCGGCCGGGATACTACCCCAAAATTACTAAGAAGGTGAGAAATAAGATTCAATTTATTTAAAGTAACAGTCATGAAATTTCAGGAGGTTACTTTCGATAGTATTCTTTATTTATAAAAAATATTGTCAGAACATTTCCTTCCCTTCTAAATGTTGCCAGAACTCTGTAAATGTTGATTTAAAAAAGTGACATTTTTGTTATTTTAAAAGTCTTGAAATTCTGACACAATAAATAAGGTAGATATATAGAAGTAAAGTGTATTAGAGAAAAATGTTAAGAATTATGAGCAGATTTCGAAAACGGAATAATATACAGGGTGTTCTATTTAAAAAAGTAATTCAAGAGGGCGCTCAGCCGCCATTTTGAAACTTTTAGCTGTCATTTTTCCATAAAAAATTAGGTTCTTATCAAGATATATATAACATATGGTATGTCAACTCGCCGTCATTTCGTCAACCAATTTTAACGCGAGCAAAATTTCTGATAGATGGCGCGACGTGCGCAAGCATGATTGTCATTCTACAGCAACATAACCTGTAATAATGAATATTTGCTTTTGGCGTATTTTTCGTAATACAAATTAAATAAACTTTTTCATGATGATAGAGGTACAAGATTCTTTGGCACTATTAAAATGCTAAATTGTGACTTCTTTATTTAAAACATCTTTGGTAATAAAACTAAATTGAAATTTTATTTTTTACAGCAAACTAAGCTAACACCTTTTTTTATTTTCATTTAACTTAAATAATAAGAATACAAATTGACCTATGCAAACATTTCTTTTGAGAATTGTAATTAAATTCATCAAAATTTTGTAATATTTTATGGAAAGCAGATAAACTGCAAGCATGGATTGATGCAACAGGAGTTTTATTAACAAGTAAAGACCTTGTATGCCACTATAAAAAAATCTATATGCGAAATTCAAACCTATTAGACGCTCTAAAGATTTCAAGTATTAAAAAAGGGTAGGTATAAGTCGAATTATATATACTTAATGCTTAAACATGCTTTTAATTATATGCATTAAGCAGGTTAAGTAAAACTGTTACTGGTAATTAATAGCAATAAAGCACACATCTCAGCATAATTTTTATAGCAACAAGAAGCTAAATAGCAATATAAACATGGTCCACATGTGAAAGGGACAAAAATATTAAATACAACAGCAGAACACAGACTTTTGTACTGAAAAGCAATAGTTTTTTGACTTGATAACAATTATATTATTGTGCATCTAACACTGTAACAAACAAGATCAATTACAGCAAAACTATCCATGAAATATTTATATTTTAAAAATTTAATTACAAACATTTATAAAATAACAAGTCCATCGATGATAACAACGAAATCAATGATATACCAGACCAATTGTGGCCTGGCAAGGAAAGTGAAGTCGACATCGATCACTATTACAATAAAATCTAAACATAAATGTAATGTACGTAAAGATTGGTTTGACCCTGTAGTACAAACATATTCATATTTTGGAAACAAAATTCTTTCTGGTAACCAAATTTTGAAGTTATTTTAAGAACCTCAGTCACTTCCATGAGAATCCACACAAGACCTTCCATGCAATGTCCCTGAAAATATAAGAGGTTTAGATTAAAGCGATTTCATTTTATGATAAATTTAAAAATTACATTTTGACAACTGATTTTCTAAATACCTTATATTGTGATTGAGAAATACATAACGGCCCTCACTCCATTACCATTAGCCACATACAGAAAGGTGGAATCCCTAAAAAGAGCAATTTTAATAGAACAATTAAACATCAAACTATTTACTGGTAAAATCTATCACATGATACGAATGGCGTTTTGCTATCGGAAACAAACCAGAAAAATTAGTTTAGAAATAATAAGTGTTCATTTATACTTACCTGTATATTTGAGAACGCGCTATCTTTTATTAATTCTGGCTTGTTAATTATAATAAACAGAAACAAAGCTGCATAAGAAACATCAATTAAATTCTCGAATGACAATAATAAAAATATAAATTTTATTATTATTAAAAAAGCTTAATAAATTTTGAAGGTTAACAGATGTGGTTTGGTTTGACACTCACGTTTCACTGTTGCGGCATCTAGCGGCGACTTTCGAACTAATGATCTCGTTTCAATAGGGAAGACGCACGTATTTTTTTAAATTTTAGTATTCGTTCATTTTGGTTAGAAAAATATTTCCAGATAAGCGAAATTTCTAAAAACCCTCAATTTATTTGCAAAAATTAGATTTAAAAATTCTCCTCATTTAAAACCGAATTTGGCCTTGAGCAACTTCCCTCAAAGCTATTTGATGTAAAAAAGTAGGCACCGCTGTGAATGAGAAGAAGCAACATTGACGATCTACTCAACGTTAGATGGCGCTGATGAAAACCAATAAACTGAATTTTGAATTAATATTACCAGAAATATTTTACACCACTTTAATTATGGCAGTTAATTACACAACAGCATAACGTACATTATTATATTAATTACTTGTTAATAAGTAGACGATATTTAAACTTGAAAATAAAAGATTTTGCAAACTGACGGGTAATACAGGACTCTTAACTGTTTCATTAGCACCAACAGTGGGTCGTCTTTGGAACTGTAAGAGGTAACAAAGTTTCATCCATTAGAGGACACCAGTATTGCATTTTAAATTTATTTAAATTTTCAAGGTTTTCAAAAATTAATTACTTAAAATTGGTAATTGTTTAATGCATTTATAACTGATATTCTAACTAATTTAGTAATGACGTTTATGAAAATGGAAGAATCTCCTCAATTGACGACATATGCGTCTTCCCTATTTTGGGTGAAAAATTTATCATGGCAAGCATAGGGGAGTTGGCCTACCAGTGTTTTATATATCTTGGTTCTTATCTCCTGTTTAAGCCCTCCAAATTTCGTTGCGATATACCAGGTGGTTCAAAAATTAGTAGGGGGGGAACGGACTTTAGACGCGCACTGTATGTAGGTTTACATGTTAGTGCGAGCGAGACAATTATATAGCGGCCTGCGGGTTAGAGAGAGAATCTTATTTCTCATCCTCTTAGTAATTTTGGGGTAGTATAACCCGTACGCAGGGGGCTGCCAGAATTGACTTTAGAGCCCGGCCAGACGAGCGACTTTTAGTCGCTTTGTCGCTGCGACTAAAAAGTCGTTCAAAATAAAACAACAGTATTTAAACGGAGCCGGCCACACGAGCGACAAAAAGATGCAACATGTTCCATTCTAGTCGCTGATGCTGGCGATTAAATTGACGCTGGCGACTGTCGCAGCTAATGGAACACACGGTCTCATACGTATGCGGACAGACGGACGACTATTTTGTCGCAACTACACTCAGCAGTTCTCGTATTTTTGTCGTTATTTTGTATTTTTTGGACAAAATTCGGTAGAATGACAGAAATGAACACGGAAGCATTGATAATCGAAGTGGAAAAACGGCCAGGTGTATTAAGGTGTGTTTCTATGATTAGAATAATAATAAATGGTTGAAAATACAGTAGAATCTCGTTATAATTCGAATTCGAAGGGAGTTAATAAACTTAATTAATAAATATTCGAATTGAGAATTTTGTGAAAATGAATAAATGGATCACTAATGTCTAAGCTAAAAACTTAATTTTCTATAATCGGCGATATTTTTTTATTTCAAAGGCCTTTAGGAGACGGAAGGTTAAAAAAATAATTCTTAACTCTTCTGTGGACTAATATTTTGATTTATTCTAACATTAACTGCTGATGATTCGGGACGTTTACCGACTCATTATCAAAGTTAAAATACACCACCAATTACGATTATGAAATTGGACAATAGCAAAAAAAAATTCGCTATCATTTCTTAAGTCACTATATATTTTATGAAACTGTCCCTTTTGTAGCCCTTGACAAGAAGAAGCGAAATCATATAAGCTCCACAAAATTCATTTTTTAGATCAAAAATTGGACAGGGAAGTCTCGTGTTACAAGCTATTTTTTAGTCGCAGCTACATATTTGTCGCTCGTGTGGTTGGGTACGCGATTAATCGCAAGAAGCCGCGACTAGCGATTTTTCTGTCGCGCGTCTAAAAGTCGCTCGTCTGGCCGGGCTCTTTTAGTGTTCAGCAGGTATATAAGATTTAGTACCCAAATTTTCACGACTGTTGAAATGACAACTCGAAATACGTTGCTGGCTCTTGGTCTATTTATTATAAGAACATGGAACGAGCTACTTGAATTCAGTCACGGAAAGGGTGATCCTGATGGAGCCGGTGCTCTATTGAAAGAACTGCTAATCGGGTTATCCCTGAAGGAACAGATATTACCAATGTATCATAGTTGATGAGATTTCAAACATCACTCTAAAGTAATAAAATTATGGCACATCATTGAAAAGTATGTTGAGAAAGTAACTGAACAAAATATTAATTAAAATACCCAAACATATTGTTCCAATTAAAGGAACAATGAAAATCGATCAAGTAATGGTGGCCTACAAGGACAGTAACATCTCCACTATTGATTTCGGAACATAAAATTATATTATAAAATTTTATATTACATAAGTATTTATTATATTTCAAATATATAACCTTTATTAGAACTAAGTTATGATTATGACATAGATGAATAGCAGTCGAATATGCTAGAAGAGTGTCTATCCTGGAAAGATCTCTGAAGTTAAGAAAGTTAAGTTAAATCTTTGGGTTAGGTCGGAAATGGTCTTATTTGTACGTACTCGATAACGGATAGTAAGAAAAAAGTGGATATGTCAAAAAAACTAGCTGGTAAAATATTCTATTGTGATGATGCTCTTCCACAACAAGCCTTGTATTCTAATTCATTTTTCTTTTCTTATTTTTGGTATTTATAGTTATTTATTAATTCATGTGTTATTGCTGTTATTTCTCAACGATAATGAATTTAATATTTTAGTTTTATTTTTACTCTAGTACTGATTGTCTAGTTTCCGACATTTGTTCTGGTATTTATTATAGTAATAAATTACTCCTACTTTATTTTAATTTTAATGTTATTTTAACCACTATCAGAAAGTATTGTTTTTTAATTGAAAATGATTACTTCTTGTTATAATATTAGATATAAAATATTCATCACATTATTATTTATTTTATTATTTTCCATCATCTTTGTGAGAAACACAATTGAATACAAATTTGTGGTTATGTTATGTGTTTCTGCTTGTTTACATCAACATGTTAAATTGTACGTTCTTTTTACTTTTCAATGGTTTTAGTTAATCTCACTTTATCTTAGCTTAGTACATCTTGGTACTAAGACGATATGTGGTAAAAAGACATAGTACAACTAATATGTAATTCAACAAAGAAATGTGGTTTAGTTAATTGCAAACTGCCTACCATTTTATTAATACGTCAGTGGCGGTTCATGGCTTCCTAGGAAGGTGAGGCTCGAAAAAAACTCCTGCTGCAAAACCCAATTTAATCTGTGGGCTGTGCAATGTGTAAATAATGCTAAAAGTGCACCAGATCCAATTTTCGGCAGTTTAACTCTCCGGCCATAACGCTAGCATCATCGTAACATTGAGCAACTAATTTTTGTTTAAAATTAAAGGGTTATAAAACGTTATTACATCAAATAATGCATTTGCAGTTCAGCACTTACATCAAAAACCCCTACAATATGTTCTTTTAAAATTCCATTATTTACAAATCGGACAGTAATGGGGCATTGTGATTTTTCACTAATGTCTGTTGTATCATCAACAATTATTGCAAAATAATTTGCATTATTAATTTCACTGTCAATGGATTCTCTTAAATAATTCTCGCAACAAGAAATTAATTGATTTTAAATAGTTTTTGACCAGTAAAAATGTTTTTAACTTCTTCAGCATTTAGCTAATTTCTACATTGCGCTTAATAAAGCACTCAAACATTTATTTAAAATTGCCACGATTATCTAAAGTAGTCGATTCATCATAGCCCCGAAATGGTAATTTCTGACTGCCCAATAAAATTGTAACGTCAATTAAATAATACATAAGTTGCCGATTTTTTTACATTCTCATTGTAGGTATGAGCCCTAGAAAATTTTTAATACGTTTTTTGAATCGTTATATTTTTTTATTTCATACTGTCCGGTAAAAGGGTATTTACCGGACTCATTTGAGTCCGGTAAATGAATTATTACGTTACAAGGCCGGTAAAAAATTTTACCGGACTGAAAATCCAATTTGAGTCCGGTAAAAAATTTTACCGGACTGAAAATTTTAAATGCATTTTTTTTAAAAATGAACAATGTGAGGCAGTATGAAATAAAACGCCTTACGTCATACTTCCGGTAAACCATTACAGTAGCTCGTTTCAACATTCGAGACTCGGCTCCTTCGTCGCCTCGTCCCGAAACGTTTTCAACTCGCTACTGTAAACTTGGGTTTACCGGACTTATAACGTAATATACTATTACGCATCTGGAAAATGTTTTTAATCATTATAACCTGTACTGTTTTACCATACATTTTTAAGTGTTCTCAGTAATTACTGCCACAGACCCACTTATGCATTGCCTACCAAAAATTATAAAAAGCCCGATTTTGTAATTTGTCAGCAGACATAAAACATCGATTTTTGGCATCGGACGTTGCTCTAAAACAGTGATTCTTAACCTTTTTGAAGTCAGGGAGCACTTTTGATCATAAGAAAAATTCGCGGAGCACCAAAACCAAAGAGTCAAAAAACATCAGACATAACAGTTAAAAATAACCAAGATATATAAAACACTGGTAGGTCAACTCCCCTATGCTTGCCATGATAAATTTTTCACCCAAAATTGAAAAGAGATCATTAGTTCGAAAGTCGCCGCTAGATGCCGCAACAGTGAAACGTGAGTGTCAAACCAAACCACATCTGTTAACCTTCAAAATTTATTAAGCTTTTTTAATAATAATAAAATTTATATTTTTATTATTGTCATTCGAGAATTTAATTGATGTTTCTTATGCAGCTTTGTTTCTGTTTATTATAATTAACAAGCCAGAATTGATAAAAGATAGCGCGTTCTCAAATATACAGGTAAGTATAAATGAACACTTATTATTTCTAAACTAATTTTTCTGGTTTGTTTCCGATAGCAAAACGCCATTCGTATCATGTGATAGATTTTACCAGTAAATAGTTTGATGTTTAATTGTTCTATTAAAATTGCTCTTTTTAGGGATTCCACCTTTCTGTATGTGGCTAATGGTAATGGAGTGAGGGCCGTTATGTATTTCTCAATCACAATATAAGGTATTTAGAAAATCAGTTGTCAAAATGTAATTTTTAAATTTATCATAAAATGAAATCGCTTTAATCTAAACCTTTTATATTTTCAGGGACATTGCATGGAAGGTCTTGTGTGGATTCTCATGGAAGTGACTGAGGTTCTTAAAATAACTTCAAAATTTGGTTACCAGAAAGAATTTTGTTTCCAAAATATGAATATGTCTGTACTACAGGGTCAAACCAATCTTTACGTACATTACATATATGTTTAGATTTTATTGTAATAGTGATCGATGTCGACTTCACTTTCCTTGCCAGACCACAATTGGTCTGGTATATCATTCATATCATTGATTATCAGTTATTTTATAAATGTTTGTAATTAAATTTTTAAAATATAAATATTTCATGGATAGTTTTGCTGTAATTGATCTTGTTTGTTACAGAGTTAGATGCACAATAATACGAGGATGAATTGATAAATCTCCGGCCTAACCCATATGGGATACAAATTTTTGCAATGTTTTTACGGCATTTTATTTTTTCATAATTTATCAGTATGGCTGTGAAATAACAAAAATTTCTGTCAAACAATAATTGTTTGGCAAGTTGTCAAAGTCGATAAAGTTTTGTGTGGTGTTAAAATGGAAAAAGCTGAAATTCGTGCGGTTATTAAATATTTTCACATTAAGGGTTTATCCCCAAAAGAAATCAAAGCTGAGCTAGACGGGACATTAGGCGAATCTTCTCCTTCCTATAGCACAGTTAAAACCTGGGTTGCGGACTTTAAACGGGGTCGCAAAAGCACAGATGACGCACCGCGTTCAGGAAGACCGAAAACTGCCACCACAACGGAAATTGTCGAAAAAGTCCATAGAGTTGTGTTGAATGATCGGCGATTGAAGTTGGCTGAAATAGCAGATACCCTGGGCATTTCAACGGAACGAACATATCATATCCTAACCGAAATTTTGGGAATGAGAAAGTTATCGGCACGTTGGGTGCCGCGGCTGCTCACAGTGGAACAAAAGCTGACTCGCAAAACAGTTTCAAGTGAGTGTTTAGACTTGTTTAATCGAAATTCAGTGGACTTTCTGCGACGGTTTGTAACAATGGATGAGACGTGGATTCATCACTACACACCCGAAACAAAGCAGCAATCAAAACAGTGGACTGCCAAAGGAGAACCTGCTCCGAAGAAAGCCAAAACAGTTCCGTCAGCCGGAAAAGTTTTGGCTTCAGTCTTTTGGGACGCCAAGGGAGTACTTTTCGTTGATTATCTTCAAAAAGGTAAAACAATCAACGGAGTATACTATGCTACCTTACTGGATGAATTAAAAAAAAATATTGAAGAAAAACGACCTGGATTAGCAAAGAAAAAAATTCTGTTTCACCAGGACAATGCACCTTGTCACAAGTCGGCAATTGCCATGGCAAAAATCAATGAATTGCAATTTGAATTATTACCCCATGCCCCTTATTCACCAGACTTAGCCCCATCGGATTTTTATTTTTTTCCAAACCTAAAAAAATTTCACGCTGGAAAGAAATACGAGTCCGATGAAGAAGTGATTGCTGCCACAAACGCCTATTTTGACGAGTTAGAAGAAAAGGCTTATAGGGACGGTATAAGAGCACTTGAACAAAGGTGGACCAAGTGCATTGAACTCGATGGGGACTACGTAGAAAAATAAAATTTTTGTTAACCTGATATTCTTTTGTTTTATTGCCTAGGCCGGAGACTTTTCAATTTATCCTCGTATAATTGTTATCAAGTCAAAAAACTATTGCTTTTCAGTACAAAAGTCTGTGTTCTGCTGTTGTATTTAATATTTTTGTCCCTTTCACATGTGGACCATGTTTATATTGCTATTTAGCTTTTTGTTGCTATAAAAATTATGCTGAGATGTGTGCTTTATTGCTATTAATTACCAGTAACAGTTTTACTTAACCTGCTTAATGCATATAATTAAAAACATGTTTAAGCATTAAGTATATATAATTCGACTTATACCTACTCTTTTTTAATACTTGAAATCTTGAGCGTCTAATAGGTTTGAATTTCGTATATAGATTTTTTTTATAGTGGCACACAAGGTCTTTTACTTGTTAATAAAACTCCTGTTGCATCAATCCATGCTTGCAGTTTATCTGCTTTCCATAAAATATTACAAAATAATCGATGAATTTAATTACAATTCTCAAAAGAAATATTTGCATAGGTCAATTTGTATTCTTATTATTTAAGTTAAATGAAAATAAAAAAAGGTGTTACCTAGCTTAGTTTGCTGTAAAAAATAAAATTTCAATTTAGTTTTATTACCAAAGATGTTTTAAATAAAGAAGTCACAATTTAGCATTTTAATAGTGCCAAAGAATCTTGTACCTCTATCATCATGAAAAAGTTTATTTAATTTGTATTACGAAAAATACGCCAAAAGCAAATATTCATTATTACAGGTTATGTTGCTGTAGAATGACAATCATGCTTGCGCACGTCGCGCCATCTTTCAGAAATTTTGCTCGCGTTAAAATTGGTTGACGAAATGACGGCGAGTTGACATACCATATTATCCGTCCAACTAAAGATGAACTCTGGTCATCGATGCTCTCTGTGTGGTATAAGATTAAAAAATTCCTAGTCAAATCAGCATCCATAGTTTGACAATTATTGATTACCGTGTTTACGAAAATGTCATAGCAGGTGATTTTTTGAGGTTAGGGATAAGGAATTTTGGACGTTTGTAACCTTCTTTTAGATTTTAACATTGATACTTGTTGTTTGGAAAGTTTTAAAACATTTTCAGTAGGAAACTAAGAATTAGATTTTCGCGAATACCTACCTATTAGTACTGTACGTTCTCTAGTTTTACAGAACTACCAAGTACTAAAAAACAAGAAATCGCTTTTACTTATATTTAAGAAATTAACTCATTTCTAACAATTGTAAGTATAATACCTTCAATATGGAGAAATATATTCTTTTCAAATACAGTTTTACATTTAACAAAACTCGGCTATTTAATATTTTAATCAACTTAAATGCTATTAAAGTACTACTTAATTATAATAGAATTAACACTATTTTTGCTTATCCATCTCTTCTCTTGTATATTTATTATGCATATCAAGTACACAAAACGCAGCGTCTATCTGTCTGTCGTTCTGTATGTTCGCTTTTTCTGAAACTATACAAAACATAGACTTTATAAAATCAAAAAATATCAAACGACCAGTTTAGAAGAACTTGCTAGGTCTGCAGTTTTCAACTTCTTGCGTTGTCTTTTTTTACCAGAACTAGATAAAACTCGCTGGTTTCTACTACGGCCCCCTTTTAACAGTTGAAACACAAATTTTTAAAGCCTTAGCTGCTCGCTGCAATAAACAAACAATTGTAGTACAATATGATCATAAATAATAATTAACGTTTCTTACCTCTTGTACACAAAATAAAGGAAGTAAATTTCCACGGTTTCCCTTTTCCCTCTCGAACTAGTTTAGTAAATTCAGGAATAACTGATGAGACTGCGAATGCAGTGTCTTCCCTTATACTGACATATTAATATGTATTATATTAGGTAAAATTGCGATTTTCTGCCAGTTCTGAGAACTGAGATGCTTATTATTATTATTGAAACACTATACCCACTCACGAAAAACATGTAAATAAGAAATAACTTTAGCAAATGTCACCTGTACCAATGCCATCTAGATAAAATATTTAGATGGCAATACCAATCAAATCTACAGTCTGCAGGTATCAGAGATACCTGTGACATGTTTTACAATAAAGTCACATGTTCATAACCTCATTCAGCAATGCCTATAATTTTGGCATTTTCTTTCAGAAATCTGTGAAATACCTTAAAGAATCCATAAAATTCATCAACTTTATCTGTAGTGACGACATTCATTAATTTTTTCCATGATAATTTTGCCAATAAATGTAGTTATTTTTACTGTTTTGTGGCAATATGTTAATTTGATCTAGGAATTTATTTGTAAGGTTGGCCACTCCCTATTCTACACTCTACAGAGCTAGTCAAATCAACTTCCAACGACCCAGAGAAGTGCTAATCTATCTTCGTCATACTCGTAGATAATGAGAGTAAAGCACAACAAAACGCTTTCTGTGATAATTTCTTGCAAAGATGATGCAGAGCTCATCTTTCGGTGGACGGATAGTATGTTATATATATCTTGAAAATAACATTAATTAAAAAATATATACGAGGTAAGCGCCATAAATTCTTGGTCTGAATAGACAAAATAAACTTGGTAAACTATAATAATTTTTATTTTTCAATATCTCCCCTAATGTTAATACACTTATTACAACGTGGAATTAATAATTCAATGCCCTTGTAAAAATAATCTGAAGTTTTTCCTTCAAAATGTTCAATTACAGCTGCACAGAGAAAAATGTATTTAAATTTCATCAACAATTGTGTGGTATTGTAAAACAAATTGGTCTTAAAAAAGTGACAGGGACAATTTGTGTACAATTATAAAACAAGATTGTGCCATTTAGTTTGTCAAGATTTTGTGGAAGTCAATAGTAATTTTGTAGAATCAAATGAATAGTTGTGTATAAGTTTCCATAACAAATTGTGTTACTTATTAAAACAGAATGTGTAATGTTATTGCATACAATTTTATACAAAATTGTACAATTGTTGCGCTAGTGTGTGCCACAATTGCTTAATAGTATTTAACACAATTACTTGTTCACATTTATACAAATTGTGCAATACTCTGGCACAAATATTCTATACAGAAGGCTAGATATCACAAATAAAATATATATTTTTACATATATTAAAATATATGTAACTAATATGTATATAGCTATACAATGTATAGTATTTACATACTATACAACGTGTAGTATATACACGTATAACACTAAAATTTTCTTTTGCCGTCAGCTGTTTATATATAAATCTCGAATTTACATTAATAGCGACAATTACAAGTGGTGAAATCTATAGGATGCCATCCATAAACTTTGCGAAACACAATAATTAGTAGCAAGCAGTTTGAACACTGGATTATGATTTCATTCAAACAAAATATTGTATTTTTCTAAACATTTTTTACAATTATACTTCAACATAATATGCTAGCTTATCCTCTACAACATTGTTCCAAAGAATGCAGAACTAAATCTGACTGTGTTAAATAATTGTCGTAAGTTCCTGTTAGACAATTCAGTAACGAAATCCTACACAACGCTGGACAATACGATTCTACAATTATAATATAAATTTCTCCAACACCGTTTTGAACAATATTGTGCAAAGCTCTTATGAAGTATTTCTCTCTGTGTGCTTGCAACTCGTTCTGGTCCTTAAAACGACGTCCCATAAGGTCTTTCTTGAAATTGGAAAATAAATAATAGTCACTAGGAGCCATATCCGGATTGTACGGTGGATGATCCAATGCATTCGCGAATGGCAGCTTGTGAAATTGCGGCAGTATTAACGGGACCATTGTCGTGTAATAATCGAGCATTTTTATCGAACATCGATTTTCTTCAACGTATTTCACGGATATTGTTTCTCAATTTATGCAATAAAGACGCATAGTATGTACTGTTAACAGTTGTATTGCGTTCTTTAAAATCAATCAGTAAAATGCCATCACAATCCCCGAATATTGTTGCCATAACCTTCTTTGTCGATTGAACGACTTTCCCTTTTTGGGATGAGGTTCATCGGGTTGCCGCCATTCCATCGACTCCCTTTTGGATAGTGGATCATAATACAGAACCATTATTTCATCTCTAGTGACAATGGACTACAAAATTGGCTTTGGGTCGTCTCCACACAAGTTTAAAAACGAGCGTGCACACGACGCGACGTTGACGTTGAACAGCAGAAAGAAGACGCGGTACCGTCTTGCACAAATTTTATTCATACCCAAATGGTCATGAAGAATTCGGCGAACACTTGTTTCTGAAATGTCAGACATCACTGCTAACTCCTTAACTTTCAAACGGCAATCTTCTCTAATACCATTTCATTAATGTTTGTAACTTTTTGAGGCGTTACCGCTTTAATTGGCCGACTGGTGCGCTCATCATCTTCAAGAGTTCTTGTCCCAAACGGAAACATTTTGATCACTTTTTTAAGGTGGCATATGAAGGAAATAAATTACCATAAACGCCTTCTAAACGTTGTTTGATTTGATTAGGCGTGTGCCCTTCTTTTGCTAAAAATTTAATGACCGCGCGGTACTCAATTTTGGTTAGCTGCGACATTTTCATGCAATCGTCACGATGATTGAGTGGCTACTAATAGTTATTTACGTGCCAAGCTTTGTAAATTAATCTTTACGGGCGAGCTGTAAAGTTTATGGGGCGAGCGACGAAGGAGCGAACACACGACTTCACTTACTGCCATCTAGCCATTATTTGTGCAACTCAAATCACATACAGTAGATGAGCCAAAATCCAATTTCGGCTTTCATAATTTCGCGGAGCACCGGTCAAGAACCACTCTAAAATGTGTTGCTGTTCTATTTCATTACGTCTTAAAAATGATGTTTCTATTAAACACATCACACGATCATATTGTGGATCATTTCCTTGCGTCTAAAACAAAAATTTGTTACTAGCTGCTTAATTAAAATCCCCGACTTTTTCACTAATATACCTAAATGTTCCCATGAATACCTCATAAAAGCACCTTATATAGCACACAAGTTAGTCACGTTAAAATATGATTTTGAAAAGTAAAAAAAAAACATGAAAGAAATCGTCTTCAGTAGTATTCGGACGGAAGTCGCGACGGTAAAATAACATTATACGAATCTCGATCTTCCATTGATTCACGAAGCTGTGAAATCTGTCTCAATGCTGCCTATAGGAAGACTATACGATCGATAACCATGCCGCTGCGCTGTAACGAGCTAGCGTATGCATACAGATGCATGAACTGAAGCTTGAAATTTTGAGCCTCATCCATTGTTTATCGTGTTGCGTTGGGTATGCGCATGTGAATACATTTTATTATAAAATCAGCTTATTTATATTAAATTCAATATTTTTAATCTAGAAAGTATTGATAGAATAAGTTTATTAGCATAGTAATAAAAAAAAATAATAATGACGGTAAAATATTTAGATCTTATTTAGTAATTATTTGGTTTCGTTTAGCTGAGGCTCAACCTTACCTGCCTCACCCGGTGAGCCGTGCCTGATACATGTCGATCAATTTATAATTACCTATACTTCTCCTGGTTCCCAATGTCATTCTCCTGGATAGTTAAAAACAAAATGAAGGCTAAAAGCTATATATGACCACAATTTAAAAAAGTATTTATACCATAATTTAGTACCTATTTTGACATTCAAAATATTATCTTGATTTTTATATTCTTCTAATGCAAAAGTCGCAAACTTTTTTTAAGATCACCCATTAATTGAATGTTAATACTTCCTTTTTTTATTTCTTTACTGTTTTATTGAAAGCTTTAATAACCAAATTGAACTTCCTTCTGGATGAGGCAGAGCAGTTATACTTATCTTTTCCTGCCTACTTTTAAAAAATTAAAAAAAAAGTAGTTTTTTGCTTGTTGTGTATTTTTAATGTAATGTATAGTACAATGGGCGTACTTCAAATTTTAAATGTGATGTTCTCTCAGCATGAAGCGACTACAAGTTGTATAATTAAGTACTTCTACTAATAATAGAACATATTAAATGATAATTCATTAAATCTGCAATTAAGACTCTGCTCCGTTGCGTACTGAAATGAATAAACTATAAAATGATATATGTTTAATATTAGTCAATACGATTAGGAAATCAAAAGGAATTTTAATAAATTAGAACACTTGCTTTTAACAATATCTGCTAATCATTTATTTTTTTCTCTTTTTCACAGACTTAATTGGCATATCACATTTATTTAAAAAGTATAAATAATATTTCAACCATGAATACATTACACCAAATGAGCAATAAACTGATGTTAACATTAATGGTAAAAAGGGTAAAGATTTTGATAAGCCAAAAATATAATGGAAAATATTTTCGTACAAAAATAATGGAACTAGTCCAATCAGGTATATACTTTCTAAGGAATTAAGTAATGGTAGACTGTACTTACATAAATGTAATGGATACATTTTTGATAAACTATAAAATGCATAACAAGAATATAAAACATATAATATTACTTTTATCAACATTAACGAATTGGGAAATAAAAGTGGAAAGAGCGAATAATGACCAACTGTTGATAACATAAGGAACGCTTTTGCATCACCAGCTTCCATCACACTTAAAATGCTGAAAAATAAAATTACGTTGTCATCTAAGATATGAACGAATATAATAATGATTGTTTTTTTCTTGTCAAAGGCAAGAATCTACAATCCTAAAGAAAATACCTACCTTAAAGGAATGATTGCCATCAGTATAGCTTTCTCATGGACATGCCATCCAAACAGAAATGATGTTAGCCCACATATTACAATACATCTTACAAAATTCCACACATTAGGCCCTGATGACCATAGTCTATATAATGCTGGTAGCATTGTTAAAACAGTAAGTAGCATGGTATGTACAGGTTTTATATCAGGAATAACTGTGTGTGAAAATTCTTGAACTAATCCACCAGTCATTGTAGCAAGAGTACTGTTATATTCTAATCCCATTTTCTTTCCTGAAGAAAATAAAAAAACTTTGTTAGAAATAATTGATAATATATGTACACAGGATTGTTTGCTAGATTATCTATAAAATTGTCAAAATCTAAAACCCATTGCTTGGTTGCTATACTGTGTGTTTTAAAAATTAGAATTATCTTTGTACTTTTGTTTTCTGAAACACAAAAGATATATAATATGCATTAAGAAAAGCTGTATAGGACATTCCCAATGATATAAATCTGCATTAACTTCATGCAACTGAAACATTTTTTCAGACTCTTGAAAATAAGGGCAACAGCTTTAGTATATTTAACATTGTTGTGTATGAATATACACAGTAATTCAGTACCTAATGATCAGACTTTGATGATAAGCTTCTGTGGTCATTAGAAAGATAAAACCTTAGTAATATTTTTTGATTAAATAAACTTGAAAATTACAAAAATTTTGCCCAACATTTTCAGAAAAGTACGTATAATTGATGCAGGTCAGGTGTTAAATCGAATAGGATTACATGCAAGAAATTGACACCATCAGTAAAAACGTGGCATCTGTTGAATTAGCACAAGGAGGCAGACAGTGGAAATTCCATTTTGAATGTTGTTGAAAGAACTTAAAACGTTCTATTAAACCGGGGGATTCCCCTGTATTCTAATAGGAAACGCGGGCAGAAATGACAGCATTTTAATACTGACCCATTTAATGATATCATTAAATTTGTTTTCGTTAATAAACAGATATCAGTTAATTAAGTAAAGACGATAATTTAATCTATCCACAGTTCTTTTAGTGAAAACCTTTATTTTTTTATGTTTTGATAAAATGACCTTGATGGATGGTAATTGTTTACATAGAAAATAACTAATACATACTATAAAAACAATGCCTAAAAAATAAATAAATACTGTTATACTATTTTACTAAAAACTGCAATGTAAGGGATTTGCAAATTGTTAGGCTCTACCTTGACCGAGTGTTTACAAACATAATATGTACTCAAAATAAAAGTTGTTGGTCGGGTTGTTTTGATTATTTTAGTACTAATGCAGCTGTGTCCAAATATTAGTCACAGTTCTCAGGAATATTTACGGTATCTACAGTGATGATTTTATTGCTTTTCACTAGAAATCGGTACCCTTTATTTATTACATAGTATGTACTTTCTGGGAATAAATATTATTTTAAATAAAAAATAGTAGGAAATAATACATTACAGCATGCCCAAAAAATAACACAACTGGCACGCGGTTATCAGAAACAAAAATCTAATAATTAAAACACATAATACTACTAATAGAATACTAAATTACCTTACAGCGAATTTTCAAAAATATCTTATTTGATTTACTGTAAACAAAATTAATACGAAAATATTTTTTATTCATAGACCTGTTTGTATTACACATAATAGGGGTTAACGCACCTATTAAAAGAATATGAAACTGTCTTACAAAGCAGAAATCACAAAAAATACCGTTTTTAAAACATAATATCAAAGGAGAGTACGTTTCTTATTTATTTATCTGTTATTATTCCACGAAACACTAGGCCAAAATAAAGTTATTACTTTATATTGCTAGTTTGCACAGTCTCAAAAACAAGTTGTATTGTTTATCACCTTGAACTTTAAAATATGTCATGTGCAATCATACTATTAAATTTGAAAACATTAGGCTGAACTTCGATGCCGTTTTTCTCCAAAAGTATAGAAGTAGGAGAAAAATGGTTTATAGGTATTTTCTTTCTTTAATGGTTATCTAACCAGTGGCAGTCTGACTATGTCTTAATGGGACACTGTGTATAGGAGGTATCACTTAAGAAAAACTACTGTGGAAAAATGTTAAATGACCTGTATAAATAAAAATTGCTAATTATAATAATAAAATACATTGCTAAATTATATCTGTTAGCAAGCAGTAAGCATATTAATCGGTTGCTTCACAGAGACTTAATCATCACTCTGTACTATAGGTGAAAAGGTTTCGAAACAGCACAATGCGCAGAAACCGAAATACGTATGAGCGTTCGAAATTCCGTCGCACGCGCATATCTTTCTTAATGCAGTAGCGTCGGTATATTTCCATTCTGTCTTGTTGCGTGTGCTTATATCTCACAATTATCTTTTTGCTACTTAGGTGAGTTGATTTAAGCTCCAACCCCTTCAATTGAAAGTGGTTATTTAAAGATTATAAAGTGTACTTTGAGATTTTCATAACATTTTATGTGCACATATTTTTAACCCCTTTTAATGAACAACATACGCGCCGCCACTGGACTCGCAGGTGACGTTCGCGCAGATCTTGATGAGTCATTGTGATGTTTCGAAACTACGTGAACTCTCTCGCTGTATACGCAAACATATCTTTAAGCTGTGCCTTTCAATGGTATGTATTGTGCTGATACATTACATCTGGAGCTTACAGATTTCGGTGTTATATTTATTTTCCACCTTGGTTTTCTCCAAATCAAGACAAGAGACTTAATATTCTTCTTTGATATTACTTATGGTTATGAAATTTACTTTTATTATAGAAATCTCAGGGTTAAATTGATTATATTATCTTTTAATAAAGTAATTGTGAAAAGAAACATTGTTTCTTGATCTTTATGCTTATGATATCTCTTAGGATCCTTTGTCTAATTATAAATCTGTACACATTTGATGGTTCCATAATCATGTGCCGACACAATCCCTTAAACAATGAGCCCGTATACCACTACCACTAAACACATGGAGCCCGTACTCCTTAAATCATCAACTCCTTATTACCATCACCCCTTAAAATGCATATCCCTACTACCACTTACTACTACATATCAGCATCCCTAAGATCGTAAACGTTAGGTTCCCGACACACGAGAGAACTGATGGTCAAGTTACAGACAACTCACTCAACAACATATGAGAGAACCGGAGCAGGACAACTTGACAATGCCAACTTGATGCCGGACAACTTGAGGCCAGACAGTTTAACGCCGAAAACTATTTTATTAAAAAATGCTTCCCTGTTTATTTATTTGTTTGTTAGGTTAGAGGTTAGGTTATAGAAGAAAACTGGCTTAAATTTTGGATCCGTATTTAACTTGAGGGTGATTTCATATCAAGACAGGCAGGACTGGAAAATTCACCTCTTGGAATTTGATTAAATTTGAGTATGTTATACAGGATAAAAAGTTAAGGACCCCATATTTTCTCTTTTTTTCTGAAAAAAATCCATTTCTGACTTATGAGTGTCCAAAGTTTTTCCAAAAACTGTAGTTATTTTCAAGGTCGAACATTTTAATAGGTATATCTTGAGAACTACTACATAAATTTGAATGCAGTTTTTTTTTGTCTGAAAGAGCACATTTTTCTCTTTCATTTGAATCATATTAGATAATGATGTGTAAAAAAAACGTGTCAGTGAGGCAAAATATTTTATTACAATAAATATTTTTTGCTCAAAAACGCCAATAAAGAATTTTCTAATTTTTTCACAGGAGGTGCAAAAAATCATCTGCTTTGAGTATGTAAAAGCACAATTTCCAACTTTGCTAGTTATTAATTTTGTATATGTATATTAACATAAGACCAAATACAATCTAATAAACTAACAACTATTAATAAAAATCCATATGTTTAAACCATATAAAGTATGAGCAACACCAGAAAATTATATCAAATTAATAACAAGTGTCTCTGTCAAAGAATTCTGATTATTTTGTACATTTTCTGGTGTTATAATACACATGAGTTCAAAGTTCCAAAGGCACCTTTGATGGAGTTACTTTATACTCATATTATACTTAGATTTGATGATTTAGAAACAACTGTTCAATTTGTTCTGTTTCTGTTTTCAAGATTGAATAAACTCTTGCACTAGATCCACATGTAATTGACATCTTTAAAGTTTTCAGAATTTTATTCACTCTCTAGCATTTACGACATGGATACTTTTCAGAAGAGGCTTATGGAAAAATAGAATTGGATTTGTCAGTAACATCACATATTTTTTTCATAATTAATTTATCTGTTTGATACTGAACGTTTTTATGTATTTTAAAATAGTCCGCACATTTTATTCTCGATCATGATACAATATTTTGTAGTGTGTAGGTAGTCGTGATTAAACAACAACAGTGTTTTAGATGTCACAAGCTGATTCCCTACAAAATCAATCTATTAGTATTTTAAATGGAGCATTTTCAAGTTTTACTTGTAATTGTATCTTTTCATATTAATTTTGATTACATTAACCAGAATAATGTACAATCAAATAAAGTAACAACTGCAAAAAATCTTCATTGCCTTTAGCCAGCTGTAGGAGAGCGCTATCATAAAAAACACATTTTGTTTTTAATATTTTATTAATTTATATGCAGTTTTGTGAAACACTTCGTTTTTCTAGACTATATAACAACAATAAAAAAAGGCCCCGCGATTGGGCGACAGTGAAACAAAGGTTTTCTACCCGATAAAACAGACAAAGCTTAAACTTTCTAACGAAAAGTTCACATTACTTAAACTAGTTTAGAACACAAAATACGATACTTACTGTATATAAAATGCTCAAAGTTGCCGGCTTGAGATTTAGCTCTTTCTTACAAATTTGAATTTCAGGTCGTAGGTATTGGTTCTGCAGTTGTCTAATTATTAAGGGATGGATAAAGGTTTCAAAACACAATAACATACACTAGAAGGGCGCCATCTGATTATGAAGCTTAATAACAATAATTAAATAGATCAAATAAATTTAATAAATCTGTCTGAAATCACTAATCAGAAAATTAAATCAGATCGATATAAATTTAGTGCAAAATATTAGTTAATTTCAACAAAGTCAAAATTTAGTTTAATGATGATATGAATAAAAACTTTCATAATTATATGGTTCAGTCTTACTGGTTTTAATTAACTTTAAAATCATATTTATTTTAGAAAACACCAAGAAGAAAAATTATAAAAAAAATTACAAATTTTGAACTCAAAAGTTCAAGTAATAATTCCCTTCCTAAGAGCTCTTGACTATTAAAATGTTAATGAATAAAAATTGTATACAAATTACGTATAAGAAAAATAACAGACTATAGAAATATTACAAAGATCCAAAGAAATTCACGTAATTATTTAACATTAAAAAAAAAGGAATTCATAATTCACAGTACCTGTAGTTATCGGTAATTCGCAAACCAAATTAACGCTAAATTACACAATAATGACTCCTGCACACACCAAAACAATTACTGCTGGACGCATGGAAACTGGAATGTTCGTAGAATTCTGAATTCACATAATTCAAGTATGCAATGAATTAACCCTCGTAATGCCCGTATGAGGTGAACTATTATTCACAAATTCACCCAATGTAAAGTAACTAAATGCAACCATAAAACTTCTAGAAGAATTGGTTATTGAATTAATTTTAAGAACCATCGGCTAATGTTCGTTATTTTTATTAAAACAATCCATTTATTATTTAAATCCGAACTGAATTTATAAAGCACATAACTCGGATTTCATTATTGATCCGAGATTTCGATAACTGAAGATAAAGTCTGTAGTTATTGATTTTTATCGGTATTTCGGTACGAGAACTATTTTTATCGATATACGATACGATATTTATTTCCATCGGTAAACTGTATTGAAGCTATTAGACTTTTTAATAGGAAAACTAGATTTCCCATTCTTTAAAAACACAAACATCCGGAAAAATATTTAACTGCACAACGCAACGGTACTTTTGCTAACCAGAAATTCTTAATTAACGTCCGGAAAACAATTACACAACGGTACTTTTATTAACTGCAAATTCTCAATTAACTAGGCACGGGCATCCGACACCCGGCCGTTAGCAAAATGGTAAGGACGTCTCTATCAACTGTACTGTCTGAAAACTGAAGTAAGACTCTTCTTTTTAAAAACTCAGGGTTCTTTTTACTGTGTCGGAATGTTTTGGGGGATACAAATCTGCATCATCCAATAGCAAGATCGCGTGGTTTCGCCTAGACAAATCAGGGTTTACAGTCCACGTGTTGATAATAAGGGAAGTTTTATTAACTCCAGTATTAGATTTTGACCCTAATAAGACTAAAAGTAGGGAAAAATTGGGAGTTCTGAAACCACCCCCCACTCCTGACCTTGACCTTAAAGCTATCTCTCTCTCTAACACATGGTGACCTTGAACCTATCTCTGTCACCTAAACGTGGCAACAACGCATTCTCAAGGTCAACAATATGACAACAATGTTGGTGACCTTGAGCCCAAGGTCATCAATATGGCAACAATGTCGATGACCTTGAACCCAAGGTCATCAAAATGGCAACAATGTATCTTCAAGGTCATCAATACGGCAACAATGTTGATCACCTTGAACTCAAGGTCATCAATATGGCAACAATGTATAGTCATGGTCACCAAATAATGTATCGTCAAAGTCACCAACAACATTCAAGGTCAAGCTGTAGGCATATTTGCAAGTATTGAAATTTCAAAATGTGTGTAGAAGCTAGCTTGCAGAATACGTGCTTGACAGAACGAGTGTTATCATTTCGTAATTGGAAGGGTATACAAACCCCAGAATCTTTAGCTGAGGCCGGATTTGTCTACACGGGACGTGAAGATAGAGTAGAATGTTTTTATTGCTGAGTAAACATTTTCAAATGGGAAGCGTCGGATAGCCCAATCGTAGAGCACCTGAAATGGTCACCACATTGCATGTTTGCAAACGTGTTAGCACCCATTAATGATGAAAGTGGTAGAGATGTTTGTGGTTAAAAGAAGATGCAAGAACCAAATACAACATAGAATATAACGCGAGGGAACAGGGAAGATGTTACCAATCAAGGCGGTAATATTATTGACAACCTTGTACGAGGGTGTAGTGTACGTTGCAAAACTCCCAGATACAACAGCAGCCTTTATTTCCTATGACTTTCAATACGAGTGTTTGGTTTGGAATGCAACCAGTGACGTTGCAACAAATGGGTATGTTTAAACACGAGGTCGGCAATAGAACGCAAGAAGTACGATTCAGGGTCAAATTCGTGTACCCAACATACAGGGTGTCTCAAAAATAACGGATAATAACGCAGAGGGTTAAAGAGCGTCCGAGGTAGAATCTAAAAATGAAGAAAAAAAAACTCTACCTCCAAAAAATCTTTTTTGTAAATTTGTTAAAAATTGTTTGCAATACTTTTTGCTAATACGGTCCTGTTATATTTTGCATCAATTTGATAATAAATAATAAGTCATCCAGCATTGGGATAGTCAAAACATTGTAAAGCGATATGTGTAGAGTTAAGCAAAAATTCGGAGAAGTCGATTTAAAAACACGTATATTGGTCAAGGTCGCGTCTTTATAAACACCATGACATATCACCGTAATAAGCGTTTTTGTTATAAACGGCATAGTTGCAAAAAAGTCCCAAACGTTTGATGATAGTTCATCGAACTAATAATTTTTATTATCAAGAGTTTATTTGAAGGTGTTTTCCCTTTTTAAATAAAATATATTAATGGTAAAAATTGCTCTTATTTAATAAAGCGTCATTGTATTTAATATGAATTTATCTATTTTTATTAATTTAATTTTAACTCGTTATTCCAGGAAGACTGGTAATTTATGTAAAAATCTACCTGTCCAAGATTTCAAAAGAAGCGACCCTTGTAATTTTTTGAGTAAACCACAATCGGGCCGCAAATTCAACCTGGCGGCGCCCTAATTATGAAAATGTTCTTTTTAAAAGTTTAATTTATCTTCTGTTTATTTTCGAATGTTATTACAGAACGTAAAAATATATTTATGTTGTGTTGGCGTCTCGATGGCGTTGGGCTCGATGGACACCAAATGTAGCGAGACGAAAACGTGACAGCATCAGGCCTCGTCATCGTAAGGCGAGGAACGGGGAATCAAAATGCGAGACCGCTAAGCAGGACCAGGAAAAAGGGGATATGCTTTTGGGTGTTCGAAGAGTGCGTTGATAATAGCAGATGCTGTTTGTAATATTGCTGCGAAGAATTAATAAAGTTGTTCATACGTTTGTGGTGGTTATTTCTTACTGTTATTTAAAGACTTAATTTCCTCATTACCCTAACAGTTGTGTATCCCTTTTTTAAATTGCGTTGCTTATTTTACATAGATCAAATTTCACTATGTGTATTTATGCGGAATGTTTAGTCCAAAATTTTATTTACAAGCACAGAATACGAAAGAAAGAATTGCTATAAATAAGGAAAGTCTGCGAAAGGGGATGTTTATAACAAAGAGAGTTTTTGATTATTGACTTACGTTCATTGAGAAATTTCGGGCCCGACATCATTTTTGTAAAATTTTATTTCAGTTTTTCTGAAAAAGTTTACTATTAGTTTTAAATATTAATGCTTCAGATTCTAGTAAAATGTATTAGCATCGCAGATTAGAAGAACTAGTAACGTAATTTTCTTATTAAAGCCCAACACTTTTTATGTTTTTTAAATTACGTTCAACGACGCCACACATAAAGAATTCCCTTTAACTTATTGATATACGATATCAGATGCTCTCTTTAAAGTAAGATGTTTTAAGCTGTTATTAGACCTTGAATTTATTTTAAAATAAACAAACTGCAACATGAGCAAAACGGAACGTGTCTTATTTACGAGTTTCTTCAAGTTCAACTCATTCGGGTATTTTGCGGCATTGACAAAATTGTGCTGTATTGACAAATGCTGTAAAGTTCAACAAACTACAGTCCTCTGCATTATGCGACATCAGGAGATTGTGGAGCAGAACGTGCAGGACCGGACTCAAAACTTGAACCTTAAATAACTCTGAAAGTAAATATTTTAGAAAAAAAAGTTATAGGAAAAGCTTTCTCTACACATCATCAACTATCTCGTATTCACGTATTATCCGTTATTTTTGAGACACCCTGTATACTAAGGACAGTGAGTGGCAAACCATCGGGAATAGTCCGGTGGAACAATGTAAAGTCAGCAGCGAAACGTGTTATGCTTCCGTGGTGACCTTGGGCACCCTGTTAGTTGCAGTAGTGGGTGTAAGCATGGGAATAGATGGTATCGCTTGTTATCGTTACCATTAATGACCATGACCTTGTATCCCACCCGTCAACCCAGTATATAGGTATATAAACGCATACGCAAGAATACTTCAGTAGTACAGCATCATGAACGTGGTAGAGGCAACCGTTTTAGTAACATTCGATTTTGAGGACGACGACGATGAAATGCGAGACGAAGAACTGTACGGTGGAAACGTCGAGAAAACTTTAGATCGCCACAAAGAGGCATTCATTAAACACGACAGTTTGCGCTAGTAACGTTTGCATATTCAATGGACTTAAAAGGCGAAAGCATATGGTTGGACGGAAAAGATGCGACATCGCCGAAACAGTTGGAAGAGCCGTTAAACGAATGGTACGATACAAATATAAAAATTCCCATCATGACATGTATAGACAAGTATAATTCGGGCAAGTTTCGAACAAAACATTTGTGTCGAATCACCATCCTAACAGCGGAGAGTTAAAGTGTTGTGATGTTTATCCGCGTAAAGAACAAAGAATCAGAAAAAGAAAGGTGCAGAAACATCCAGCGCATCAATGCATTATTTAGAAACGTGAAAAATTACGCCGGGACTTACGGATATATTCCTTAAATAAAAGATAAATGTACTCTGTAAACAAATACAAGGTTGTAAAATTTGAAATATGTAATCCTCTGATACATCAAAGTCAATCATAATGTGTAAACAATTGTATATGTATTGTGAAATGTAGTGAGCTAAATAAACCATGCAAATATGTCACATTATATTGTTTCATTTAAGAACGATCTCCGTCTCTCCTACACATACATTCCAAATTAATGATAGAAAATCAAAAAGCGGACCTAAGATTTAAAAAGAAAGATTTCATGCTATTTTAATTTCAATGAGACTCTTACCTATGTTTATAAAAGAATGCAGATGAAAGGTCAACAAGACCGCAAGGGCAACAAGACTGCAAGGGCAACAAGTACAAATACAAGTACAAATGTTACATGTAGTTGAGACCAGAAGAAAGAAAGCAGACGTTGTTGAGAACAGACGTAATTTTAAATATTTGAAGAATTTTACCTTTCTATAAACTGAAAAGTCTTTTACAATACAATTCCCTCAAGGTAACTGATAGGGAAATATTACGTAAAATAGAAAAAGACTTTATCAGATTTTAGCACATTGGAGAAAACAAAAAGAATTTACCTAAATGGTTTGCACTAGAACGTAATCCGTCTAATTTGACGATTGATCGCATATAAATAATCAAGCGATCATTCCGTTGAATGCGAGGTTTTCTCCGCTGAAGCGAATTATATCCAAAACCAATTTCCTAATATATCTCGCACATTCAACTTCTAATGCCAGACAGCAATTTTGTTACTCAACTCTACTATTGAGAAGGAGCTTAACCGCGCAGGTATGACTTTACGATAAACAGAAAGAAAGGGAAACCCAGTGACAACCAAACTAACGAAGAAGCTTGGTTTTAAACAGTGATCGTCAAACAATCAACGAGTTGTAAATTTCAATGTTATACCTTAAAAGGCCAAGACCTTTTAAACAAGCTGCTCATTTGGTAACGGACAAATTTTAACAACAGGGCGCTTAAATAAACCCTGTTCAGTGCGCACTGTGACAACACGAGTTATACCGTCAGCACCAGGATGTATTTGCTCAACACGCCCCAGAAGCCATTTAAGTGGGGGAGTAATTTCATTTTTAATAAGTACCATAGCACCCGGTACAATGGGAGTGGACGGAGTGGTCCACTTAGCCTGCTGGTGTAATGTGTGCAAATACTAATTATGCCAGGGAGTCCAAAAATCCTGGTGGAGGCGCTGCAACAACTGCCACCTGGTTAAGCGGTTAAGAGGAACCTCACTAAGGTTTGGATCGGCCAAAGCGGTTAAGGGCTCCAACGTAAGAAAATGCCCAGGAGTTAAGACATTTAAATCATTAGGATCAGTACTTACGAGACAAAGTGGACGAGAATTGAGTATCGCTTCTATCTAGACGAAAACCGTGTAAAGTTCCTCATATGTCAATATTTGATCTCCAATGATCCGTGTTAAATGAGTCTTGACAGATTTAATGTCCGCCTCCCACAAGCCACCAAAGTGAGCTCCCGAGAGGGGATTAAAGTGCCATTCTAATCTTTCACTTTCAACAGCTTTAGACATTAATTTTGAAATTTGTTTAGACGCACCTATAAAATTGCTGCCACAGTCACTGTACATCTTACTGCAGCGTCCTCTTCGGGCTATAAAGCGCCGTAGAGCTGCCAAAAAGGCTTCAGTTGAAAGATCAGAAGCGAGCTCTAAATGTAGAGCTTTTGTGGCGTAGGAGGAGGAGGATTAAATGGGTGGTTTAGTGACATTTGATGAAAGTAAAAACAAAATGCATTACATGTTAACATGGGAGTATGCACATCGTCAAGCACGCAGAAGTCAATGGGAGATAGTAACAAGGGATAGGGTACGATTTCAGAGACAAATAAGCTATGTGGAAAATGTAATCGCTCCAGTTTTGAAAGAAGAGTATAGAGAGGGTATATATAATACACGTTTTAAAAGTGGTGGGAGTATAGTTTAAATAGTCACGCCAGTCGCTTACCCTCAGTTACAAAAATGGGTTTAATCAAAGTGGGTTGGCCACATTACTGGGTTCTTGAAACAACAGATAAGGGTGAAATTAAATTTTCGCGTTATAAAACTCACAATACCGGATTGTTAATCGAAAGAGTTTAACTTTCGAACACTGTAGTTATACGTAGTGAAGACGATTATCGATACACTTCGTGTGCAGGTGTAGAAGTCCATTATTTGTTAAAAAATGGTAAACTTATAAATATACAAAATTCCACATGTATAGAACATGGTTTGTTCCAACATCGTCATACTGTTAACTTGTTGCCTGATAAATGTGATTTCATTCTTTTCAAATGTAAGTGTGTTACATCGTATAGTGAATGGTTTGCTGCAACTCAACATGCACGTAACAACCTTGCTGCCGGGTTACCTGCGGATTTGGTGCGTTATCTGGATTGGGAATTAAAGGCTAGTAATTGTTATATATTCAATTGTTAATAGTTATATAAGTTTGTAATAGATAATGAATAAATAGTTGTAATCATATTATGTTGTTTTAATAAAACCATTAAAGAATTTAAAAAACTTTATTCTGAACAATCCATTACATGAGTTTTATATAAGTAGTATACATTACTTAATGCACAATAGCAAAGTGAATGATGATGATAAAAGCATGATGGAAGCATAGCCTGGAGAGCTGGTTCCTCTGGTAACACCACCACCGGTTGTGATACGAAATGTCGAATGTAGTTGCTCTTTTCAGATCCCTTCATGTAAACGGTATCCGCCTGCTGAGTCAAGCATTGCAGAATTACAGGAAGCATAAAGGGAGGAGTGAATCCTTCATTCCAATCAAGACAATGATGATTATGCATTAACCAAGTAGCTTGTTGACGAAACGTGGGTGGTAAGTTGCGAAAGGCGAATGGAGGTTTAAAAACGTAGTGAGACACACGATGTCCATCAAACACGGCTAATTCCTTGGGTGCAAAGTCTTTTTCTAAAGTCTTGAAACCTTGCACATCGACAAATAGCATGGTCGAAGCGTGCGACTATACTAATAAAGGTAACATGTCCTTGGACGTATATAACGATTTCCTTTATAGTTGACGTACTTGCTTCGTCAATGCATTATATGTAAATACACGATCGTGCAAAATGAGACAGTAAGCAGTAGTGTTCGCTGGAATGCTTTTGTGAGTTTCGATAGTAACTCGAAGAACGACAGCTTTCCCTAGCAAGGAATCTTTCTGTCGCGAATAGTCGATGACGATTAGAGGTGTAAGTACCTTAAATCTTTCAGGAGCCAGTAGAGGTTCGTTGGGTTTATCATAGTACGATGGTTGAAAGTTAGCATACATTTCGTATAAAGTAGCAAATCGATTTTCGGCATAATTAATATTTAATTGATCGTAAGGATATTTTTCAGTATTTAAATATACCGTTACGTTTTGAATATCACAGGCGTCGAATGCGCTCATATCTTTCTGCAACTGACCATCACGATCGGTTTGAAACCCTATGATAACGTAATGGGGAGTTTCCAGAGTGGTCGATGTTTTAATAGACCAACTGTGCTTATCCGTTTGCGGTACAGCGGGATAAATATGTGTTTTTCAGCTTCTAAATTCCACTTGAGTGTCAATATTTTTTCCAATATATTTTGTTAATGATAATTCTTCCGCCAATCCACCACAACTCCATTCATTTCGTACCGAATCTCACTAAAAAGAGTGCAATACCATTGTTTATAAATTTACCACTCGCTGATGGTTTACCATCTTCTTTCAGTACAGTACCTTCTACATATAGATAACTACGCGAAGGCAAAGTAGACATATCCTCTTGAATAGGTATTCGAATTTCGTCATTATTCTCAAAACGAGTGGTATAAGGTTGGTGAGTGTGAAATTCAGCTCCAACAATCGAGTTATCGACGAGCACTTTCGTTTACATTTAGCACATTCATTTTGGGATAATAAAGCCTAAGGTTTGCAAGAATAAGCGGTTGCCCCTTGTCAATCGAGTAGCGACCGATGCTTGACTAACCATTTTCCGCTTCCAACACGATCTTTTATAGCCAGATCGATCAGTGCAACATCGAGGAGTGTTATATTTGAGCACCACCATCCACGCTCTTCAAATGAAGTCCTATCGTCACGGTTTCCCCTTGGAAATTAACCAAGTCCCTGTCTTGGTCCAATATCTTAAGGGTAATGTTTGAAATAGTATTGACATTAATTGGTAAATAGGGTGCAGTCTCAGGTGCTTCTATTATTTTGAATCCAGGAGGAACACTGGGAAAGAATTGATGTATCACATGGGCCGGTGTACCGTTAATATAATTTCCTGTTATTATATTACATTCTCGAGTCTCGATCATTCTCGAGTCTCGATCATTAGCGAGTTAACCTTGATAATTTTAACTGGAAAATCAGATATGTGACGTTCCTTAGCTTTTAAGATTCTATTCTTAAACCCTAACAATGTTCCGATAGAGTGTTCAACTGTAAAGTCAATGTCGTGATCGGCTTTTATAATCGATTTTAGGGTGTTATGATTCGGATCGATGTTAACAGACTCACGGTTTACTTGAGAATTAATGTATTGAGCTATATCAGCAAGCTCATATGACCCTGTAGGTATCTTTATTATTATTTTACCAATTTTAAACACGTTGTTTTTATCCGTTACGTTCGGAATAGTATTAAACGTTTCGAAATTTGTCAAACGCATAACCCATTGTTTTTTAGGATCCAAATATATGGGAGGGTTAAAAGGAGATGTTAAAACAGAAGTTGTAGCGAAGAAGATGAATGTTTGAGACATCTCAACATTCCCAGTAAGATTGAGGAAATGTTAAGGAGTGTTATCATATAAAAAGTTCAGCGCTAAATGTCCACAATTGTACGAATTTAGCTTCTGAAAAGCATCGTAGTTGTAACGAATGTTTCAATGTTTCAAATAAATATAATAATAATAATAATTGCTACAACCCATAACCTGGTAACCAGGCCCCAGAAGCTATAAGCTTGTGCGGGAGGGAGGGGGGGCGATTATTATTACGTAGGCCCTACGTGCGGCTGCAGCCGACTTACAGATGGAACAGTGTACCACCATCAGAAAAAATATAGACATAATGCTTGTTTGCATTAAGAAACCAATACGCATAATTAGTCTTTGCTGTATTTACCTACATATACTGTGGTGTAGTTTTAAAATGGCATATGTTCTAGCATTAACAGTTGCCTAGGTCTGAAAGAATTTTTAACCACATTTAAATTAATAATAAGAAATTCTTACCTACAACAACAGCTGATTTATCTACCATATTATAAACAGCCCAAATATTTGGTGCCCAATATGCATGACAAAGTCCTCTCTTAAATGGGAATAGCCTTGAAAATACCTAGAATAATTTCTTAGTAAAGAACTACTCGTGCTATCTGAATAAATTACTTACTTGTTGTATTTGATGTAAAAATGGCAAAAAAGAAACTGCAAAAATCGAGATTACTGTTGCACCCAAGAAAAATGTGTTCTTTATAGAAAAACTTTGCATCATATACTTTAAATTAAATGTAGTTGATGTGAACTTAAAACAGTAATTTCTAAGAAGATACACAAAATATGCTGGAGCTATATATAGATAGATATGCTTCATATTGAGTAAAATAGTAAACCAACATGCTGCACTCAAATACTGTTCCTAAAATATATTAATATTTGCTTATATGTATAGAATAACAAATTTTCTTTTTAAATATAGTATGTCAAGTAAGGCTGTGACCATGATCTCTTAGAAACAACTGTCTTTACAATCAGAATATTTCTTTTGGTTCAGAGGCAATATCTACTTAATAAAGTATTCACTATTATTGTCTTTCAGTAACTGGAGCACATCGTATAGGCCTATTTTACACTAATATTTCTGAATATTCTGTAGTTAAAGAAGCCTATTTTTGCTTAATTTTGTAAACAAGATGTGCAGTATTTTGATAAATTAATACACTTTATAAACCCCAAACATTTTTAATGATATTGCAGTTGGGTGACTGTAGGGGTCATATGCTATGCCTCTTGGGAAACAGATTACTTTTGTTTTGAATTGAAGTTCTCTAAAAGTATTTAATTCTGATTCCCTGTTCGAAACCAAGAATATTAAACTTTATCAGTAAAGAATTGCTCAATCAGGAATATAGTTGCAATATAGAAGCAAAGTACTGCATCTGCATCTACACCTTGCAACGTTTCTTAAAATCCTATCAGAGGGGGTTTCCTTACACCACTTCTTGCAAAGTTTTTGGGTACTTTTGTCAATCTTGAAACGCGAAGAAGCAGTGTGAGAAAACTTCCTTACAGAATTCCATGAAACTTCACATAAAGTAGGAGCAGGAGTACTTTAAAGAACAAAAGAAAAATGCTGGATAAAGATTGCTGGGGGCCCTGTAATTTAAAATATAAAAAAGGAATACTCCACAAAATATATAGTATAGTGAACATAGTTATCTTGTAATATAGGATGGTTTATACATTAAATGATTGTATTTGTATATAGTGAAGTCCCATTACGGACACTTCATAAGAAGACACTTCCTGTAAGCGGACAGATTTCGTGGAACCAACGTTTTGCTATTACCAAGACATGGAATGGACTCTCTAATACATCGACACGAACAGTACCTAAAGCTCATTTTTAGTAAAAAGGCTCTCTGAATCAGGCACTTAATTTACGCAAATTGTTTTGTCGTCATTTTCATAATGAAATTTGACACTGGCAGTTCTCGTTTAAACATTTTTGCTCTATCAGGATTTTCTTGGAACTAATTGTGAATAGTTTATTTCTTCTCTAAATTTGTTTTAAAATGCATATCATACTGATTTTTGAAATTTATTTTATACATTACTTATTTAAGCAGTTTGCAGCCTTCACAAATCAATGAAGAATTGTTTTGAACTAATAACCGTGAGCTAATTACATATTAGAGTTGAGTCCTAGTTCTCTCTTTAGTGGACACTTCCTATAACCGGACATAGTTGTTTCTTTTATGCAGACGTCTCCAACAAACAGACAAAATGTGTGGCATAGTCAGTGCCCATTTATGGGAGATTTCACGGTACTAAAATGTGATATTAGGTTAAGAACTGTCCTATATTGCAAAATATACTCATTCTTTTATATATTTTGTGATGTACTTATTTTTCATATTTTAAATTAATGGATGTCCCGCCATTTTTACCCTGAGATTCTACTTTTCGTCTACCTTGCAAGAAATAGTGTAAGGAACTCCTCTGATAGAATTTTGTGAAAAACCGCATTGGTGTAGATGCAGATGCAGTACTTCACTTCTGGCAAGAAGAAAGAGTCACTTTCTACACCAGAATACCAGACTTTCACTGCGTTGGGGCTCGTAGTTAATTTCTTCCACATTACCCTTCTCAGAAAATAAAACCATATATGCGACCATATATGGAAACCATACAAGAAAAGGGACCTTAACTGTTCCGAGGTCAAAATTGAGTTAGTTACATTTCCTAAAAGTAGATAAAATTCTGAACAAAATGAAGCCTTTTTCGTAAAAAAATTCCAAAAATTGACCAAGTTATGAATTTTTGAAGTTTTATAATGCACAAATCTTGTGAGATATCACGATTTGAAGTTTGGCAATTTTCAACAACCGTGTTACAATGGAACATTCTTTTTCAACCCCACACTTATGGCGCTATCTTGTAGCATTTTTTTGCATATACTCGTATTTCAACTAAATAACAGAAATAAAAAAGCAAAATGTAAAAAACTTGCACACAATTGTTTATTATTAATTTAATTATAATCATTATTTTGTGTTTAGGGTAGAGGTTGGGAACAATCCCCTTTGTTTTATACTTCCGTGTGAATTATCGTCCTGAAACCAAATTTACAAAGTGCAGGACATGCCTGAGCAATGTTACCAATCAAAATCGACAAAATTTACCCAAACACTTTAGCCTCTACTGAGAAATTAGCCATGCACAGCTAAGGTCGTTTTTCCTGTGGACGGTCACATATGCCACTGGTATTAACAAAACAACATAAGGTAGTTGATCTCCTAAGAAATCACAGTCATGGCTTTACTTGATGTACTGGAAGTTGTTCCATACAAAAGGCACATGGGCTGGGCAAAGAATAAGGAAGCAGTTTTTTTTTATTTTGCTCCCTCAAGATTACTTTGCACAGGAACAATGCCGCACTATTTTCACCACTGCAGTAAATAAACCATTTACTCACTAATAATAGATTGTAAGGACTGCGGTTTATCACAATACTATATTTAACAGTGTCTTCTAACCACACATTGTATTTGACTAATTGCCAATATGTATTTTGGTAACGATGTTAGCTTTTTCTCGGATAACATCGTTGCTATATAGATTCTCTGGTAAAAATAAGATTTGTGTCAATTATTGTTACCCCATTACCCATTACCTTACTAAACAAAGTTGGTTCGATTGTCTCCTTTACCTAGAGGCTCTTTTTATATCATAAAAGATATTATTCAAGTTTTCGATGAAGTTAATTTTTATTAAGTTAATTAATGATTTACATTAAATTATATTTTGAATGCAAATTCATATAGAAAAATGTATCGTCTCAGCTGGTAATCGAACCCAGGACTCTCCACTGTCTAGGTAGTATCTCTACCAACTGAGCTACCGAGAAATGACTATCAGCAATGCTGATCTTTATTAATAGTATTAAGGATGTTTGGGAGGTACAATCGGAGGCAAAAGTACTGAAAATTAGAAATTCATGAATATCTTCGTTTTACAGCACATTACGAAGTAAATTAATAATTACAATGCTAAAAACGAATATATTATTTAAAAGAAAAGAGGAATTTTTACTAATAATGTTGAATGAAATAGAAAATAACGAATAATATGGAAAAATTTTAAATAGCTTTTGGCAGTGAATATGCCTTGATTTAAACTTTTCGGCAAAAACATATTTGATTTAAATCTTTATCAATTATGAACATATAATTATTAATTATGCTTGAGTATAAATTAAAACATTAAAATATTGTTTATTTTTTATAATTGTAAATGATAAATATGTTTAATATTAATAATTCAACGTTCTATAAAATATAGAAAACGTGACAACAACGTTGATTTTATAAGTTGGCAGCGTATATCTAAGTGTATCTCATAGGTTAAGTGTATCTGTCAACTGCGAACAACGCTATTTACAAGTTTTTGCATAAAATTGTAAGCGTTAAAAAAATTTGTTTTATTAGTGCATCATAATGGTTAATGTTTCCAAAGCCGTTACGTTTCGTTGGAAAGGAAAGATAGTGACTAAAAAATTATATGAAAAACGACTCTCTCAACAACAAGGTGGTATAAAGAGGAAAAAAGTTGAGGTAACCTCAACAGAAGAGCCTCAAGATGCGACTATTATGGACGGAAGACGAATTGTAGATTTAAAAACATTAGGTGAACAGATGTGGTGTATATCTTGCAAGCAAGCTTTGTCTTTGCAATATATTGAAAATGAAACACGTCGAGGATTTGGCTCAGAATTGTCTATAAGATGCCATAATTGCTTGATTATAAATCAAGTATCTACGAGCAAACGGCGTGAATCACAAGACAAGCGTAGCGTTCGTTTTGACACAAATTATAAAGCAGTATTAGGTAAGTAAATATTTTTACTAACAAATATGATACTGTATTATTTCTAAAGACTGAAATATTTTATTTTTTGAACTATGCTTTTTAGGTGCTTTACATACTGGATTAGGATGGTCGCACCTTTCCAAAATCTGTGCTTGTTTGAACATTCCATGTCTTGACTTCCACACATATAAAAAATACGAAACCGAGATTGGATTAGTAGCAGAGAATGTGGCCAAAAACAGTTGTGCCGATGCAGCAGCTTTGGAGAAAAAATTGACTTTGGAGCAAGTAGAGAGCATTACTAAATTATTGTAATTATGAAGATCCATATTTTACCAATATTTTTAGTTTATGACTGATGTATTGAGGGGTAGTAAACAGAAGCATATAAAAAGTATGAACTTATTTTTTTTTGGTAGGTCGGAAGAGATACAGTCTGATTTCTTTGTATCTTCGAATGAAGTTGCTGAGAATAGTTCACAAGAATTTGAAGGCGAACCAAGAGCACCGGTATCATTCAACGACGTTGTTAGAATTTTAGTTTCATATGATATGGGGTGGAGTACTCGAGGTACAGGGCGTAATTATGATAGCTTGAATGGTTTTGGAGCGATTATTGGTCATTTTAGTGGACTAGTATTAGATTATTCAACTTGTAACCGTAAATGCAAAAAATGTGATTCATTAGATCATCCTCCAGTTCATGATTGCCGTAAAAATTTTTACGGGTCAGCTAAAGCAATGGAACCTCACGTAGCAAAAAAACTTGTTGTCGAAAGTGAGGTTTTGCGAATAAACAGTATTAAAGTTGGAGTACTAATAGGAGATGATGATAGCTCTACGATCTCAGTATGTCGGTCTGCAAGTAAACATCCAATACTAAAGCAATCTGATGTTAATCACACGTCTGGGGGCGTCAAAAAACAATTATACTCTATTCAAAAAAGTCATCAAGAATTGACAAAAGATCGTATTACATACTTACATCGATGTTTCATGTATGCTGTAGCTCAAAATCGGGGGAATAGTATAGCTATGGCAGATGCGATTCGTTGCATTCCTTATCATACTTTTAATGATCACAGTAAATGCGGTGACTGGTGTGGTTATATTCGTGATAAAGAAAATTATGATCACAAAGTGATTCCTGGAGATTTTCAAGATGAAGGATTGTACTAAAAAATATCTTCGAAAAACTTGCTGTGAACGCTCAAAAATTTTCAAGTGGAGCTTCGAGTAATCCGAACGAAAGTTTAAACGCTACCATGATGAGTAAGCATCCCAAATCAAGATGTTATAGTACAACAGCTTCAGCAGATTTTCGGTATGCTTGCGCTGTAGGGCAGAAGAATTTGGGCAAAGAATACACGCAAGAGATACTGAAAAAAATAAGTTTATCGCCGGGAAAACACCACTCTCGTCATGTTTCGAGAACACAAAAAGCACTCCTGAAAAGACGTGAGCTGATTAAATCAGTTTCATTTAAAAAGAGACGAAACGAATTGAAAAAAAATCGAGCTGCATTACGTTATCGGAAGGAAAATATTGAAGGTGTTACTTATGAAAGCAATTGTTCTTTTTTACTTGAACCTGCCATTCACACAGAAGAACAAGTTACTTGTCCAGATTTTGTTAATGATTCAGAAGAAAATCCAATTGTGCTTTTTGATTTAGAAACTTCTGGGCTGGACAAGAATTGTGATATATTACAAATTGCTGCCAAGTGTGGAATAAATAACTTTGATGTTTACATTAATCCAACTAGACAAATTTCTGCAAATGCTACTGCAGCAAATGGTTTAATCAACTGTCAAAAAGATTTAATATATCATGGCATCATAGTTCAATCAGTACCAATGCGATTAGCTTTGGTTAATCTATTAGAATGGATGAAAGCTATTGATAAAAAGTGCTACCTTGCTGCACATAATTTATCATTTGACGGTCCAAGATTATATCGAACTATATCTAAATATTCTCTGATTGATGAATTTTCTGATGTAATCTGTGGTTTTATAGATACATTAGAAGTTATTAGAAAAATTACGAATAGACGAGGCAGAGGAGCTTGCAGTATTAGCGGATTATCTAATATGTTAAAAATTAATTCAACAGGAGCACATAATGCCATATACGATTGTGATATACTTAGCAAAATTCTTTACAAATTAAACATAACAAGTGCAATATTAATAAGGAGTGCTTACACTTATCCAGATAAAATTAAATATTGGAAAAATGGAAAGCTAGCTAGTCAAAACTTATTAACATTATTACCTTTGCAAAGCACTATCAGTGTTACGATTCGTAAAAAACTGGCATTGGTTGGTTATAGAATGGACATTCTGCAAAAAGTCTACAGTGAATGTGGAAAAGATGAACTGTATAAGCATATCCAAGAAAAATTTAAAAAACAAGGTGTAAGTGGAGTACGCTTATCATCAATCGCAAAAATCTCAGACTGGTTTTCCAAAGAATATTCATAGCAAATATTTTAAAAAATGTAGCTGATAGCGTATTTAACTAGATTTAATTAAAAAATTTATATGGAAATAAAGTATTTATTTATAAATATTTAAAATAAAGATTGCCTCATTGTCATTATATTCTACTTATAAAAATTTAATATTGTAAAAAATGGGAAAGCCCTCTATACGCCGCCGTCAAACATTCGATTCTGGCGAAAGAAGGTATGACTCGTCGACATGACTCATTGATAGCTGCATTTAATACAAGTTTCAGTCTAATCTAGTGCGATTCTAGAAAGATTATATGTAGTATAAAATCGCCGTTGCGCACGGAAGAGTGATCATTATTGTCCAACCGTTGAATTGAAATGTGCATTCTGTAATTAGTAGTCAAATATCAGTGAATATAAATAAATGTTATAAATGAATGTATTGTAAATAAATATTTAGTTTATAAATACCTAGATTAAGTTCGTTAACAGTTTATAATTATAGTGTTTGTAATTAATGTATGTAAATGATATTTCTCTTGTTAATAGACAATTAAACAGCATTTTTGGTATTATTTTAAAAAGAACGTTACAATATTGTTTTAAAATTTTTTAAAAATTGTTGAAATCTGAAAATACTGAAGTAAAAAGTTAAATTTCTATGCATTTCGATTAAAAATTAAATTTTTAAACTATGAATAAAATATATCATTTCATTGATTCCATCCTCTTTTGTCCTATACCTTTTACACATGAGTGACAGAGATAGAATTTTCTTTTATTTCTATCTAGCACAATGTACTATGGCTGCTGGGACCGTATATAAAACTGTAGCTCTCAGCTGAGTACAGCATTGCCTCATTTTCTTACACACCAATTAATTTATCGAGTAAAAACCAGATTTTCGGTTTGTTTATAATTTTTTCTCAACAACCGTTTAGTGAATGTTTATAAAACTATGCAAAATCGGTTCGATGGAGTTCAAGTTACGTAATTTAAAAATTTGGGAAACTTGGTACCTTTTTTTCCTGTAATTGAAATGACTTTATTCTATTATGTGAGCGAATCTCCATAAGATCACATGTAAAATTACAGTTACTTTAAACTGCAATAACTTTTAAACGGCTTAGACAATCGGATTGAAATTTTCACTGTAGTTTTAGCATTAAATGAGGAACATTCTACTAAATTTTTGTTCGTTTGGTACCATTTTGACATATCTCCTAAACATCCTTAAAAAAATATCTAGTTACTTTGTATGTTTGCTAAAATATCTAATTCATATAGAAGATTTGTCGCCTCCACCTAGACAGTGGAGGGTCTTGGTTTCGATTCCCAGCTGAGACAATACATTTTTCTATATGAATTTGCATTCAAATATAAATTGATATAGGAATTTGTCGACTTGTTGTACCTTTTGTATAGTATGACACTTTTAATTTAAGAAAAAGGCTTATTAAAACTACTAAAATATGAGAATTGACTGAGAACTACAGCACACTGTTGAATACCTAATGGATGAAATGAAATCCAGATTTTAGTATGCGTATGAATTGAGCAAATGAGTCAATGATGTGTATGTTTTTAGTAGTTAAAAACTCAAATCATGCAGACGCTTTAATCACATTGAAACATGTTGTTTCCATTTAAATGCATGCCCTATGAAATCTGAAGAACACACTAATATAATACTAGTACTTAATAGACTAGTGAATGAGTGTGAAATATAATCTCATTTTCTTCCTGAGATATTTAACTATGCGCATTAGTTCTGTTATGACTCCTAAAGTCCTAAATAAAGAATAAGATGTTTAACTTTTCAAAATACCTTGAACATATTTGCTATAGATAGTAGTAATATTCCATACATAATTCCATTATATTGGAAATGGATATGATCAACCATTATTAAGCCAACATTTGCTAATAACAACAGAGGTAATACTACTTTTGCTCTCCAACTGCTATTAAATGCTAAAGTACATCTGAAAAATTTAAAATTTTAAAAATATGATATATGTATCTAATAATAAAAGAATTAATCATGTTTTAGAATGGCACCTACTATGAAACTATGCTATATAATTTAACTCAAGATGAACATTAACATTATCAATGTATTAATCTACAGGTATCCTTTTGCTTAATGCAGATGAATGAGTCTACACCAAAACAGGAGATTTTACAAGAATTTGAAACTCCAACTACAATAGATCTCGTCCATATCTAGCATCACTTAAGTTAATGTCAACTTAGTTGACTGATATATTTACTTTTTTAAAATCACTTATCAGTAATAAAATCATTCAACAAAGGTGCCATTTTACATACAGTGATCTCCACTTTATTTGGGCATGAATTGTTCCATCTGCCAATGGTTAACAATTTACACAAAAAAAATGTTTAACTTTTTATACATGTAACGCAATAATAATAAAAGAATTTTTTGAAAAAGCCTCCATTGAGGGGCGAAACGTTAATTAATTTATAAAATTAATTTTATAAATGTTTTATTAAAGGCTGCCAGTCCTCAATCACTAACAAAGAAAATAAATTTATTAATAAAATAACAGCCTACAAAGAAATAAATTTAAAAAATTTGTTTCAAAAAATATAATTTAAATAATAGTATAATTAATCATTCAACTCTTATTATTATTTTCGTGTCAAAGCTTATAAAAAACAATTAGCAAATCGGTCTTGTAGAACTCGTATAGGACATCTGTGGCGGCAACCAAGGGTTTGTCTATACATCAGAACAATACGAATATTAAACACTCAATGATGGAAGGATGTGGCTAGACTTTGAGGACTGCAATCGATTTAAAACAAGGCTATTTTTTGTTCCAGTTCGTTTGAGAGTTCTACTGGGCCGATTTACGTGATTCTTATTTTATATTGAAGCTTTCGCTGTGTGGATTAGTATTCTTTATATTTTTAAATTCACAAATTAAAAGATACAGTGAGATTCTAAAGTATGGAATAAATTCGATAAAAGGGAAAGTATTGATTTTTGGAAACATTCCAAAAACACGGCAATTTTGTTTTTAAACTCCGTCTTTTTTGACATAATATTCGAATATACAGGGTGATGTGTTTAAGTGTGGTGACGTCATCGGCATTTTTTAAGTAGCAACTTTTATTTTTTATTCCATATTCTGACACTTCATCTAATTACCAACATGGTAATGTAATAAGTTTGTTACATCACATAAAAAAATTTTTGAAAAAAATAATTATGAAGACGGGAAAGTGCTATAGCCACCACACTTAAACGCATCACCCTGTATATCCGATATGTCAAAAAGTGCGGGCTTTAATAAAAAATTTACATGTTTTTGGAATTTTTCCAAAAATCAATACTCTGCGTCTCGCTTTGCATTTAAGTGTGGTGACTAATAGCACTTTCCCGTCTTCATAATTATTTTTTTCAAAAATTTCCCTATGTAAGGTAACAAACTTATTACATTACCATTTTGGCAATTGGATGAAGTGTCAGAATATGGAATAAAAAATGCAAATTGCCATTTAAAAAAAATGCCGCCGACGTCACCACACTTAAACGCATCACCCTGTACATTCGAATATTATGTCAAAAAGTGCGGACTTTAAAAACAAAATTGACGTGTTTTGGAATTTTTCCAAAAATCAATACTTTCCCTTTTATCGAATTTATTCCATACTTTAGAATTGCACTGTATATTTCGAGACGCTCGAGAAAAGCCATCTACTGGCAGCACCCTCTTATTAGTTCCCAGCGTGTAAACTTTCGGAATTGTGCTTAAAAAGATATGCAAGAAACAAAATGGAAGATAAAGCTCAAATTAGAAAAATATTATGTAATATTTTACGACACCCGATGGTACCTGGACGAATCTTGGATATTGATAAAGAAGAATTCTTGAAAGAAGATTTGGAAAACTTCATACAGCCGGAGGAAGACGACATTCAGAAAGAAGATTCGGAATTTATATTTTATGATCCTGTTAATTTTACTGGAATTTACCCATTCAAAATCAGTCGTCTCAATTAACAGGTTATACAAAGACTCGAAAAAAATTTGAAGGAGTTTCTATTTTAATTAAAACTTATCAGTTATTTAAATTCTTTTTGATTTTATTTACTGCCGTGCATTGGGATTCTCACTTTTCAAGTAAATTTTTGTTATTTATTTTAATGTGTCTTTTTTTGTATTTCTTAGAGTGGATCTGTCTGATGATATATTTTTTAAAGTTCTTCTTTTCACGTATTCAGTTACTTTAACAGCACTTAAAAATGTAATGTACATATATTATGATTGAATAAAAAACTATTTTTTACAGATTATTTTTTATTTGCGAGGAATTTTGTTTACGTTTTTCTTAGTGGAGCTACGACATTTTGCAAAATTATCAATAAAACCAATAACAACAAAACACCTTTCGTTCAAATACACCCACTGCATAGAAGATCATGCATAGAATACCGAAATAAACACGGCAATAGGGAAATTAATCCAGCAATACAGAAATAAATACGGCAATACGGAAATAAATACGGCAATACGGAAATAGAGACGGGAATACAGCAATACAGACGAAAATAAAGGAATAAAAACGGCAATACGGAAATAATAAGTGAGAATTCGGGAATAAAGACAGTTATTGCCATAAAGCGGCAATAGGTGTACATAATTTTTGGGAGTGAGAGACCCCTCGAAATTCACTCTTTATTCAACAGAAAATAGTATTTTGCTTAAAAGAATTATACGCCATTATATTTGACCTGTCACTTGCCGACATCACCTTTTGACTGCTGGTCCTTGTCGTCCATTATTTGATGTGTTACATGCCATTAAATACTGGATCAATTATAATTTGCTCCAGTGACTGTTAACATGGTTTTAAAACATATGATACAGATGCGGAATTCCTTAATCACATTAAGCAAAGGTACTTATAATTAGTTTTTTAAGTACAAATTTAAAAGATATTGTAACAAACAGGGAAAACCCCCTATTCGCCGCCGTCGAATATTCGAGACTGCATGACTCATCGACGTGACTCATCAACAGCTGCATGTATGATTCATCAACACCTGCATGTATGATTCATCGGTGTGAGTCATCGACGGCTGCACATAACAATACACCAACTAGTCTAATCCAGTATATTCCAGAACTTTATATGAAAGATATAAATTGAGGTCGGGGGTAGAAGAAGTTCAGTTAGTGTGTAACCGGCGTATCGAAATGTGCTTTGAATAATTAGTTAATAGTCGAATGTTAGTGAATAAATAAATGTTAATAATTGTTGTAATACATAAATAGTTCTTATATAAATAGCCTACTTTAAGTTTGTAAATATCTAGCATTTAAATAGTTCATTAAATAGTTTATAATTATAGTGGTTTTAATTAAGTGTATGTAAATAATATCTCTCTTGTGAATAGACGATTTAAACAGCACTTTTGTTATTATTTTAAAAAGAACGTTACAATATAACCATAACATAAGATTTTATTTATATTTCTAATCGAATAATTCTCAATGATTAATTCAACGAATTCTAGTTGTTTAGGGGTTTATTCTATAACTCGTAACGATGTTGTTATTAAATGACAGTCATTAATAAACAAGTTTTCCTATTCTGTAACCAATGGCTGTTATTCATTAACAACAATATCAGAACAAAATAGCAGTTGAGTGACAAGAATTGCTTTGAGTTTCTTGGTATTCTCTTTTACGCTATTTAATGACACCAATTGAAGAGGCAGCATCAAAAGACCTATATGCTCATGCCTCTAACCAAATATCACCTCATAAGAAATGGATGAGAATCAAAAACTATGAAACATTTAACTTATATAATATAACGTACTACATAAATTAAATGCAGATCACTTCTTAACAACTGAAAATTTGTAAATTAAAAAAATAAAACATTAATTAAACTTAAATAACACAACCAAAATTATAATAAATACAAAATCCATGGAAGTCGATACACCCACACCATGGGAAACTTAATAAGTAAATTGAGGAATCAACACAATATGGTGGCAATAATAGTAAACAATTTTTTTAAATTGCTCTTTGTAGTTCCCGAACACTGAATTCTCAACAGACCACAGACTTCCAAGAATTCGTAATGCTGATCATGTGTTTAAAGATCTGCCAACTTTACTGCATTCATTTATGTCCTGCTTACCCTATTTCATTCCTATCTTATTTTGCAGATCGGAGGATTCACAGACAATTAGTTTGTTACATAAATTCTTCCAAGATGCTTCTATACTATAATGTTTGATCGAGCCCCATCGAGTTTATTTTCCCTAAATGCTTTATTTGCTTTTCTACGTATAATATATAAAATCTGGGTTGCCTTCATGTTAGTTTGACAGCTCTTGTGTGTTGGTTTTTGTTGTCATTAAATCTAAAGATATTCTTATAACTTCAATTAATAATAATAATAATAATGTTTATTAGCCAGCATTAATGTTTATTAAAACTGTAGGTCCCGTGTCAATGTGATGTTTGGCACGTTAAAAATCCCTACTGGGGGTGGAATTCCCCCAGATTCGACTAAATTCTAGTAGGGTCGGCCAAATGATCATAGCAATCGGTGCCATGAGGTACGAAGGATGCTCTGCCATCCTGATTCCTCGCCCAAAAATAAATAAAATAATGTTTATGTGTAGAATTCTGTTCTGTGTTAAATTTATTAACATATGTTAACTTGAGACATAACTATTGAACTGTTTCAATTCTATTATTAACAATATTATCTGAACAGGAACCATAAACTACATTGCAGAAGTTGAAATGACAGCATTAGAGAGTCAGTGAGCATAATTTTTAAATCATTGAACAAGATGTGCCGAAGATGATACAATAATTTAAGAGGTTCTCTAATTTCAAGGTTAAATATCTATGTTGAGCGGGTAAATATGTAGAGAAATTTTTAAAAACTTTAATGTTTATGACCCTGCAGAAAAACATACCCAAGTCTCAAAGTTCAAATAATTATGACACAGATACTTGCAAAAAAATTTAAGTGTTCAACAAACTGCCTTCTCCCTTAAAGAAATATCTGAAAATAGCTTTTTCAGCGATTGTGATACAAAAGTGTGACCTTAATATTTATTATGAAGGAATCACTTTTAGGGTAGTAGTATATAATTGTAAAATGAAATAAATAAAGATTATTAAAAGTTTCACAGTTTTATTAAAATATACCTGACAATATTGTTTCGACAGCTATGCTGTCATTATCAAAGGTAATATAATTATAAACAAACACGGCGCTAAGATAGATACAAAATAGGTAACTAGATAAAATAATAATAATAATAAAAATTAATAATAAAAATCATAATTAAACATCTAATACTTCCAGTAACGGAGAATTACTGAGCTCAAGTTGTTCATTCATTAAAGGTACCCTGAGTTTGTGTTTGTATATCTCAAAGGCTTCTAAAATGTCTAATTTGCGTTTGTTATTACAAAAATGTAGGAATTTAATATTATTTTGAGGAGTCATTGTGTGATTTTGTTCTAAAAGGTGTTTGGCGTAATTCGATTTTTCAGGATGTTTATTTTTGTAATGACGTACGTGTTCTTTATATCTTATGTCAAAATTTCGAAGTGTTTGTCCAATATATACCGAACTAATTATATAATTGTAGCCTATAATATGCTTAACACTTTTTGTCTCATTGTCGTAGGACTTACCGCAGCTGAGGTAAAAAGTTACCAACGCTTACAAAGTGCGAAAATAACGTGCGGCATGATAAAAAAAATGTCCGCCATTTTGAAACCAGTGATAATTAAAATAAAATAGTAGTTCTGAGCTGTCAACATATGAGGCTTACTGCACACCAAATATGATTTGTTTTTAAAATGGTCAAGCGACCAGTTGTATCACTATGTATGGATTGACCCTTCAGTCAGTTAAATAACTTTTAAAGAATTTCACTGCATCAACAACCAACAAAATGTAGTATAGAAAGAAGCAGTTTATGATTGTCTTTGTAGTCAAACAATGCAAGTGCTACAGTCTTACCTTGGTCAAACAAAGCAGTAGCACCACTGTAACCAGTGCCAAAACCAGATTGTCGCTCAGGGAGTATATTAAATTTTTCATAAATTTCTCAATAATTTTGGACGTAGCAGATAGAATACATATTGGTCGCAGCTCAGAAACACTTAACACACTTTGTTGCTTAGGGAGTGGTATGATTTTAGACATTTCCCGTGCGCTTGGAAATGTACCATTAACTATACGCTATTGACACATCGATAGTGGCACCTCTGTTGGCAATACTTTGCAATATATTATATACAAAATGTCATTAATGTCAATGCAGCAGCTTTGAAAAATAAATGATTTAAAAAAAAAAAGGTTTTACACGTGGATGTTAGGTCGTGGGGTGTAAGCGAAAATAAAAGTGTTCATTTCTATTCGTGTTTTCTTATTTTCGTTTTCTAGAAAAAAGTTTACTCGATACCAAGATCTTATAACTAAAGGAAATTAGGATTTCAAAAAAGGTGAAATTCCTTGTACAAATAATATCATATAGTATCGTAAAGAATAACAATAATATCGGCTGAAGGTAAAAGATGACTGCAGCTCAATCGCGTCCGGCTCTCAACGATATTTTCCGAGAAAACAGTCAAAAACTGTTAGGGCGCGTGGTTTACCCTTATTATCTCTTCGGGCTCACCACCTACAAGCGGTGGCGTAGGGAGTTATTTAACAGCTCACAAGAAAGGCCTATACAAAAATCCAAGGACTTACCTCAACTTTCCGTTATATTCTCTAATTTGACTGAGCTATGTGTAATATTTTGCAATATCTATGTGACAGTTAAAACTAATATTTCCACAATATTTCTATATTTATGCAATATTAAAAAAAAGTGCAATATTACTGCAATATTGCACGCTCATTTTTAATTTATCAAAACATTACAAAATATCTCATTAACATACCTCAACAATGGGTGTGTAGAAGTTTTCTTTTTTCACAGTGCCATTGTGACCATTATTGTTACTCTCTCTTGATCTCCTCGTTCGCATGCCCTACACGATGGCTGTTAAAGGCCCCCTTAAGTCATTGAGGTCTATTTAGGTTGTTTATTATTTTATTTTATTTAGCAGGTTATTAACAGTCAGGAATAAAAGAAATTAGTTTGTTGAAAAAAAACGGTTTGTTTAAAATACATATTGTTACGAGAAAAATGCTTGTAAACCTGTTGCCATGTGGGGTGATGACGTAGTTACTACCGGCCAGGAATGCATTAAACAGAGCATCGACACTCTGACTGTTATCAACACTGGTTGTATTGGTAGAAATGACGTTATGAAGATTTCTTAAATGCTCATATCTTTCTTATTTTGTATGATGAAAAGTGCGGTTTTTAATGCGAATTTGTTGGTGCGTCCCAATTGTTTAGCCAGTCTCGATAGATTAATAGTTTGCATGATTACTTCATAACCCAAGGGCTGTAGGTTCGATCTCCTGATAGTCCTTCATAGCTATGAAAATTGTTTCTTCTCGTCTTCTCTATTAATGGATGCTGTCGAAGACACATCTTATAAGAATTGACGGTTATTACAAACTTATGCGGGGAGGGCACCCCACAAAACAAATTGATGACTAACTGTATCATATTTTAATTAGCTGCTTCGTAACTTCAGGGGGTTTTTAACTAACATTTAACCCTTCGATAAACCTTTTTTTCGGCAAATATTTATATTTACAGCTTGAAAACCGCATTCAATCATCACAGACATTTCACGACAAACCGTTTAATTCATGCCCCGTATCTAAATTCTTTAATTAGGTATACTACTTGCAATACAATTATACTCATGCTTCTCGCTGAATAATAGCAAATAATAGGCACAATTTTTATGTTCCGTTAATTTTATTTCCATGTCAAACGTAAAATTAAATATATTTATGATTTACTTACCCGCCATCCGCCAGATGGCGCGTGCGTCACGCAAATCGTATGTGTCAATAGCGTATAGTTGTATTAATGATGTGTATAATGATAGGTAAGATCTAACGACAACACAAAAGCAGCTTACTGTCCAATCTAATAGCATTAGTTTCTTTAGCAAGTAAATTCAGTCTACAGGTTGAAATGAAAAAATGTAAGTTAAATCAATTTTTAAATTTTGAGAATAAAAATTTCATCATTCATTCCATTCAAACACTCATCAACTGGGTCCATATTAAGAGTTGAAGAAGCTAAAAAGTGGTTATTAATTAAAGGATCGTTTAAATTTTTTTAGATTGTTCCAAACGAATCTGCTGTTACTCTTGTGCTTACCGAGTCATTAAGTCATATGGCCATTTTTTTCATTTTTAACAGTAGTGTTAGTAAAGTTTTTAAAAATTCTGTAATATTCGCAGTGACTGGGGTTATTGTTTTTTTTTTAAATGTTTATTCAATGCTTTATGCTTTAACAAATTTAATGGTGCAATTGTATCAAAAATATTAATAATAAGAGAGTTAAAATATTCAAAAGTCTATAGGACTTTGATTTAAAAATTTTTTGTCAATGTTTCTAAACATGTGCTAACTGTATGCTTTATGGTTGTGGATTTAAAATTGCAAAAAATCAGTGTATGACCAGTATTTTGAAAGAGTTCCATTAAGCCAGTAAGAATTCAACATTTTCATTGGGTATTATATATATAAATCAGCACTGCAGGCTTATTGGCCTATGGCTTGTATCTTCTCTTTCCATAACTTTCTGTTCTTGGCCATTGTTTCCCATTCCATTATTAGCTCAAACTGTTCTCAGTCCTCTTTTACGTCTGCTCACCATTTGTTTCTTGGCCTTCCTCTCCTATTTCTACCACTTATCTCCATTTTGTACATTTTCTTCATTAGGTCTTTGTCTTTCAATCTTGTTATATGTCCCAACCATTTTAATCTATTTTCCTGTACAACTGTTTTGGTACTCTTCTCCTGGTATATGTCTGTTAGCTCCTTATTCGTTTTTCTTCTCCATTCTCCGTTTTCTTTAATTCCCCCAAACATTGTCCTTGGTACCTTTCTCTCCCATATTTCTAACATGTTCCCAATTTCTTCTGTTAACACCCACGTCTCACTCGCGAATGTCACTATGGGTCTTATAACTGTTTTGTATATACGCACTTTCATACTTCTCGATATGTTTTTAGCACTTAGTATGTTCTTTAAAGCCCCGACACATCTCGAACCCGCTGTTATTCTTCTCTGTATGTCACTTTTGTATTTACCCTCACTTGTAATCTCTGTCCCCAAATACACCACTTGATTTGTTATGCTCAGAATGTACTGCTTGTTCGTATCTAGTGCTCTAACTGTGAGATTTTGTGTTTCCTCCGGCTTCCAATTCCCTAAAATTATATATTTTGATTTCTCTTCATTTATCACCAACCCCACTTTTAGCGCTTGTAGCTCTATCTTTTTGAACACTATTTTGAGCTCTTCCTTCATTTTTGCAAATAGCACTACATCATCGGCATATGCCAAACATTGCACGGAGTCCTTAAGTATATTTTTTTCTATATTTAGCTCTCCTTTCCTAAGCACGTTTTCCAGCACTATGTTGAACAGCGTTGTATAATGGGTCTCCCTGTTTTAAACCTACATTGCTTTCCACTGTTCTCAATTCCCATCCTTGAAATCGTATCTTAAACTTTGTATTTCGTAAGGTCATCCTTACCAGTGCTATTAGTTCTTTACTAAATCCTAATTCTTGCATAGCCTCGTACATCTGTGGTCTTTTTATTTTGTCAAATGCTTGCCTTAATACAGTGTATTAATATAGTGAAATCAGACAAACAGAAATAAGCGGACACTGGTGGTTCCACACTTTTTGTCCATTTGTTGGATACGTCCGCATAAAAGAAATGACTATGTCCGGTTATAGGAAGTGTCCACTTAAGAGAGAACTAGGACTCGGCTCTAATATGTAAGTAGTTCAAGGTTATTAGGTCAAAATAATTCTTCAATGATTTGCGAAGAATGCAAATAACTGCAAACTGCTTAAATATTAGTAACGTATAAAATAGATTTCAAGAATCAGCATGATATGCATTTTAAAACAAATTTAGAGAAGAAACAAGCTATTCAAGACTAGTTCTGAGAAAACCCTGATAAAGCAAAAATGTTTCAATGAGAACTGCCGGTGTCAAATTTTACCTGAGAACGACAACAAAACAATTCGCATAAAGGTGTCCGATTAAGAGAGACCTTTTTACAAAAATGAAATTTATGTACCGTCTGTGTATTACAGAGTTCAAAGGAACTCTTTTGAATTAGTGTCAACTTCTCCAAAATAGTTGTTTTAACGATTTTATTCATTCTGGTTGTAATAATAAGGCTTACTTCTAGCAAATAGGGTCGTTTCACAATTTTGAAACTTAACGTTTTTATATTCTATAGAGTTAGTAATAACGCGAAGTATTTTTTTCAAAATTTTTAACGCCGCCGTTAGCGAGATATGCAATTTACAATTTTAAATTTTTTGTGTCCTTTTCTAGTACAACATCACAGTCCTCATATACACTGTATTAAAACAAATATGTAAGACGAAAGTATTATGATAACAGTTATACTAATAAAATATACAAATTATATCAAAATTTAAATTCCATGCAACGACCCTATTGTCATTAACTAGTCGTTAACATGATGGTCATTATTACATCATTATTTAATGACTACTTATAGAATAGACCCCTTAGTATTGTAAAATATACTGTTACCTACCGATAAGTACCATATGCAAAGACTACATCAGTAATGATTACACTCAATCTTTGAAAGAGTACTGTATTAAAAGAGGCATAATTGTGATTATCTAGTTTCAACATATTTCCATCAAACCATTTTGCAAAATTTGTCAAGAAATATTCAAACCATGCAAAAAATGGTGGATAATCCAATGTCCATTCTGATGAATCTTCTAGATACCATTTGCTTATAGGTAAGCTGTGTGTTATCGCTAGCCAATTTCTATGAACCTCAAAGTCAGTCGAATGACTGAAAGTAAAGAAGAGATCACTTACAACAGATTTTAATCTACATTTGTTGTTCTTGGAATAATATATACTTACTAAGATGGGATTAATAATAATTTTACACAAGATATAAACAGAAATGCTATTGGAATCATACTGTATTGACGAACATAAAATTTTATTAAAAATAATTTGAAATCACATTTTATCCTAAGCCGAACAAAAATATAACCTACATAACCTATAACGATAATACACGAATGTTGAGATTCGAGGTTGACAACTTGGCCACTGGGTAGTTGACATAAGAAAGCAGGGTTGTCAATTCTACTCTCTAAGATAAAACGTACAGGATGTTTCATCTTAAGAGCATAGGATGCGACCACGTTTCAAACGAATTGATCTTAACGTAATTCTTATCAGCGGCGGCTCGTTACACGACGCAGGTGAACCGTTGCTTCACCAACGTCTTCTTGTAAAATTTCCTTTTTTCTATTAATTAATACTGTTTTAGAATATTAGAATTCATATTTTATTAATTTTATAAACCAGAAAAAATAAAAATGAATTACTAAAGTAACTAAACATTTTTTAAATAATCCATGCAAAAAATAAATTTATTAAGTACTAAATACATATCACAGAAAGAAATGATAAATGCGACGAACACAAGCTTTTGCTGCCAGCATCTGTAGTCTGTACAGTACTCCTCCCGCGGCGACTTTTTTCGTACGTTAAAAAGCATTTTCCGACAAACTAAAAGTGGACCCCCATCATATTTGGATATTTTAAAATGTGAGTATTGTAATGATAACATAATTTTATTTAAAATTTGAAAAAGAAATTAAAAAAAATAAAACCATCTATTTTGGCTAATATCTTTTTAGAGTTTACTGTGTCCAGCCTTACTTTGTGGAACTCCGTAATCATATCTTTTTAAATAATTATTCAAAACTACTTAATGAACATGAACAATCAAAATGTAATAAACGAAAATTAAAAAATCAAATCTAGTAAATGAATTTAGTATTAATCATAAATGTATTAAATAAATTTAGTAATCGGTGCACTTTGTAGGAACGATAGTATCTGGAGAAGAGCAAACAGACTCCCATCTCCCACTACTTGTTCATAGCCTGTGTTACACTGGGCAGTGTATAATTGGATTACATACCTACCTGCTAGTCCTTAAGTAAAGTACTATTCAATTATATTCAAAGAGGGATTGCCATCTAGAATTTCTCATCATTTTTATACGTAAAACTGTAAAAACGAGTTAGGAAAGTTATGATTGATACAATGTGGTTTTTCTTAATAATTATTATTCAGTACATTCATAATAAAACTTTAAAAATACTAATATAAAGTCTTAGAGTTGCTCTTGCCCCAAAAGCACCCCTCTAACTAAATACACCAATAGATAATTCGATGATTTACGCTTCATTTGGTCGCAGGCTCATGAGGCGCCACACACTGGTCTATAATTCAAAAAACGTGATCGAAAATCATAGCAGAATAATTATTTAACTATTATTTAAACAATGCTATGTTTTGGGGTCGCTAAATCCGAATATGATAGTATTTTTACGTTTTATGTTCGAATTAATGCTCTAAATTGTTTATAATTGCAAACTTATTCACAGTTAACTGTATTCCAATTTAATGCGCTCTGCATATAAAAGCCTACCATGCAAATATCATTTCAAATATGATTATAAAACTTGAAAAATGTGTAAAAAATGCAACAGTAATTATATTATGAATATTTGTGTAAAGTAGGTATATTTTAGTTTCTGCCGTAACTGAAAATACGAACATTTTCATAATAGGGTCATTCCATGCCAAATCATCACAAAAAAATGAACTTTTCAACCTGACCATCTCAGATTTTCATGAAATTGTTTGGGTGGTAGATGATACACAGTAACTTACATATGATTAGTTATAGCCCTTTAGTGATACACGCTATTCACATAGCAGGGCTGCAAATATGATACAAAATGTTAGATTTACGCTTAGAAGGTGAACAAAAACAATTCATAACTCTGCATCTAATTATTGTAGAAGTATCATCTTGGGCTGCTTTTAAAGCTAAAGGAACATAGTTTTCATAAAAAAGTGTTTTATAATAAAATATTGTGTTTTTCATTCAAAGGTTACATGATGTGACCTTTGACCTTGAATATCTAAGAAAGTGTATCTTCAATTTTTTTAGCAATACAATATGTTATACAGTTAGATGCAGTCTCTCAGTGTAAGTATCATTTTGGGAAGTCTTTAGGATCAAGAGTAAAAAATTGCTTACTATGGTAGTTAAACACTTCTTACATAAAAGGTATAAGGGTAAGTTATCAGGTATTTAGTATATATCTGTGCAGATACCTGCAAATTTTGTCTAATAAGTCAAGTACAGGTCTGATGTTGTACCTACAGATAATTCTTTTGTATCTGCAGGTACGATATAATTACTTGCTACAGGTGTTTTGTTTTAACTCATTTATACCTTTTAGAATATTCTAAAATTAATCATTTCTTTCACTAATCAGATAGATTTGAAGATATACTTTAACAACACTACAAATATTTTCTTTAATCCTCACCGAAACTAGCCTCATTAGACTTTTTTTGCTAAAGGCGCCCGTATCCCATATACCACTCTTACCAACTGCAACGCATAAATCAATCTTGATGGGTAATTTGCAAGAAATTCAAAGATGATTATTTCCCACAATATTTGTAAATTATGAAAATAGCTAGTTCATTTATTCCTGATTGTTCCTCCGATTTGTAGGCCTACATCTGCTGTTGCAGGAATGGAATTGCAGACTCTCAAGTAAGGGTTGTTTATAAATGTTATTGTAATCCTAATCAATTGAAACCATGTGATTTTGTAGCTTAAATACTGAACAATAAATATTCTTTATGTACTTTATTTTGCGGCTCTTTATAGCTTTATACTTTACACTCAAAGATACGAGTTTTTGAGAATAAATTATTTTCATAAAATTTGCTATTTTTGTACAACTTTGAACGCGTTTTGTGATTTTTTATGAAAAGTAAAATGCATTTTGAACATGAAACATCGTAGTTCATACATTTAACTCTAATCTATAACAGTTTGAACCATGTACATGAAAGTTGTGATTTTGATTTTCAATCACGTTTTTTGCATTCTAGACCAGTGTGCGCCACTGGTTCTTATTCTATTTCTTAAAAAACTTCTGTAATAAAAAATCAATTTCTCTTTGTTTATCCTACCGTGCGTTATCTAATCGAACAGAAAAGAGCACTCAACTGTAACCGGCAGTTATTTAATTAAACAAAATTTGCATAAAATAGAAATTTGAGCAGTTACCTATGTGTTTATAGATTAGGGGGAAATACTAGATGTGATTCAATTAAATGTAGTTAGTCTAGAAATTGAATGTTTTAATACATATTGCGGTGATATCAAATCACCTCATTGAAAATTTTATTAACGATAGATCGCAAACGTCAAAACAAATATTTCACATATCAGATTTAAATTAAAGGAGGGACATGCCAAGTGATAGGCATAACTAATATAAAGGTTACATATAGGGTCATAGTTAGGCTCATCCATATTTAAATTAGAAATCAAGAATAAAAACTTCATGCAAACATAACCTAAGTTTCTTATGTATAATGAATAGGTTTCATATTTTCAAAAAGGATATCAATCAGTTAGATTGTTTTATCATAATACACGTTTATGCAACCCAAGTTACATATTGGGATGGGTTTTCCACTTGTAAAGAAGAAATAATCTTCTTATATAAATTTAGAGGCTATGATCTTTAACTAGAGTAAATTTTTCTACTTTCCAGGAGACCAACTCAGTTTCGCGCTGTTAGTTAACTGAAAACAGATAAATTAGGTCAATCTTGTTATGACTTATATAGTACAATTAGTCTTTAAACTTTGTTATAAAAATTCTGACCATTTTTATTATTGAAGGTTTTAATCTTGTCGTTTTGCTTCATTGTGACGATTATTGACTCTTATCCTATTTTTTCTCACCATTGTTTTTATGTAAACACTTGGAGAACTGTATGCTGGACAATTTGATCATAAATTGAATGCATTTGAATCAATATTTGAGCTGGAGCTTGCAAATGCATTAATTGGTAAATTCAATGGTAGTATCGGATTGGTAAATTATGTTTCTCTTAAATTGTAAAGATGTTCCTGTGGAAATTTAATATGTATTAGTTGTATTGCGTAATTATGTAACTATTTTGTAAAGGATAAACCTTGATTTGTTGAATTGTGTATGTATTTAGGTCGTAATGAGATTTGTTCATTGTCAATCGTTTTTCTCTCATATCTTCGTTACGATGCATTTTTGGACAAGGGATGTATTATACTGTTTTAATCCTTGTTTTAAGGGCTACAATCCTGTAATTATAGAATTAAGATTAGTGATAATTAAGAACAGCTGTTTCCGTGAGTGACGTCACTGATCAATCTTACGTGATTTGTTTTTGTTTTGAAAATATGTCAGTGCAGGCTTTTGTTTTAACAAACTCTATATAAGTTGGAGCCAAATTGAACAAAGGCAGTCGACAAAACGTTCAAGACAACACCTATGCCCGACTCCGGATAAAAATCTGTAATTTAAAGTGAGGTTAGATATTTTAACCATATGTTTGACGTAAACGTCATATATGAAAGGAATTCGAATTAAATTAAAGTGTTACCTGAACAATCTCAAAAGTTTAAAGGAGATTTCAGTGTTGTTCCATAATTATTAAAAGTGAACGTAATTATTTAAATAAATTCTGAGATAATTTATTTTTCTTCATCGATCTACGTATTGATGTTTTTTTAAAGACAAGAAATCAGCTGATAAATACTATAGCAGTGTTACCAATTGAGAATTTAATTAAAAGAATCTATTTTTAATAAAATATACCAGGTTGGTCATAATAAATGGGTTCTTTAATCTCATTAATAATATTAAACTTATAAAGTTTATCCTTAATAATACAAATTAATTTTGTTTAGTTTTTAAGGTTCTTTTGAGAACTCATTTGCTTTCAATTAAATAAAACAATTCAATTTCATTTATTTTGATTTATTTTATTAAGATAAACAGTTTTATTTATAAACAATTTTTGATTTGTGTTGGTTTGTTCAAGTGAATGACCGTATTGGCCCTATGTCAGGCCATTACAACTTTTTATCACATTTGAGCAAGCCTGGGAATTTATTTCCCAATTGTTAATTGTATTAATTTGAATAACATTTCTTGCCATTGACTTTTCATCTGAATTTTTATTTTGTTCATTAAATAAAGTTTGTGTTTTTAAAATTACTTATGTGTTTAATTGATGCACATACAAGCATCCAGTTTTCTTTCTTTTTGAATTTAGAGTTTAGCAGTCGTTGTCCAGTTTGCAGTAGCCCTAGTGCTTGCAATTTAAGTTTTTCTCCTTTTTCAGGCATAAGAGTTAATAAGAGTCTTGTAATTCAAACAATTTATGCTTTACCGAATAACCCTGAGCTGGCTGATTGGAATAAAGAAAAATATCTGTGGTGTATTTTTATTTTAGTCCACCGTATATAATTTATGTTTTATTTGGAGCGGTGGGCATACTATATTTTATTTTATTTTTATATCACCGCAATATAGTAACAAACTTTTATTTTTAGTGCCATTTATTTACACAAATATTACAAATTTGTTCAGTTTAACATGCTTCACACATTCTATAACTCTTTAACTATCCAACTTATTTAGTTTTTTTCTAATAAACATTTTCTTTTTGCTACATTTGCAGTTTTATAAAAATACAAATAACTCAGTCAATAATTACCAAAATATGAGGGTTTTGCCTGCTTGATATCAAGCTAGCAAAACCAAATCAAAAAAACACGTAATTAACATTAAAAATAGCTCAAACATAACAAAAAAATTATTTGGTAATAAATTATTGTATTAAAGAAATAAACATAAAAAAACTAATTTAGTAACAAAATTTGTTTTTACTTTAAAAATAAAGGGTTTTGCCAGCTTACAATCAGTTTTGCTGGAGTTTCAATAGAGCAGTTAAACTGATACAAAGGCTACCATATCTTGCGATTTAATTGCTAATTAATTACCACATTCGAAAATTAATTACTTAATATAATAATCGAAAAATTTTAATTTTCAAAATAAAGGGTTTTGTCAGCTTAAAATCGGTTTTGCTGGATTTCCAACAGACTAATTAAATTGACACAAACGCTACCAGATCTTGCGATTTAATTGCTAATAAGTTTCAGAGCCGTTCTAGTTTCAGTGCTGGTGCAATTTGCACCGCACCAGTAACAGATCAATTTATATCAACACTACACCTGACCCTACATGGGTGATTAAGGTAGAAAGTCACCCAAACCTTACAACTCAAGAATTACATAATTGAAGTATGATTTGGTAAATTCAATGTTGCTCTTTCGATTGATACCCGAAAAACGGCATTTCACCACGTATGTACCGAGAAAATGATTAACAAAGTTGCAGTCAAATACATTGATGTATATGGGTTTACACAGTATGCCCAAGAACAACTTGAAGGTTTTATATTTAAACAACTCACCATGTATATGAAAAACTATGTAACAATAGTTTAGAAATTGTTTATTATTTTTAATAATTATTATTAGTTCTCGCTCTTGAAGCAAAGCTTTCTCACTACTTGACTTCCCTATAATATCCCCTGCTTGCTTCAACGTTGTTTTGCTCACAGCAGGCATGTCAAGTGATGTGAGAATCGCGTTGATTTGACTTGCCTCAATACCGGCATCGATCATCGTTGAAGATCAATTCTTGAATTAATGTTATACACAAAAAATTATAATGATAATAGGAAATAGTATTAAGAATCTTCTACTTGCTGCAAGTTTTATATTCAAAACATGACGTTTTGTAGAATCATCATTGGGGGAGTATGTTTCTGATATGTGAACGTATTTGACAACTTGGCAAGGACAGAGAATCGACCAAATTGAAGCTATACCACACACTTGTTCTTTTATGATGTCATCAAAAAATAATTTTTGGTCACAATCATATTCATAACACCGCATATATCTATTTAACGTGCAGCAGTCAATAATTTTCTGATATAAAATGACAATTTTTGGGTGCTAAACAACAAATAAATAATTATTTTAATTTTCTATAATGTTCATATGTGAATTAAAATTTGTTGATTTTATTCATATACAGCAGCTAGCTTGACTTTAGATTTGGGTGACTTTCTACCTTAAATAAACAAAATTTATATTAAATATTATATCACATATATTTTAAAAATTGTTTGCATTTTTAAATAAGGTAAAAGACACATCAATAAGAAGTATAGGCAGAAGTATCCACAATGGAATTAATATATGATATACTGATAAATTTAACGATACATACTCTAATTTAAGACATATAATTATTTGTGTTGCTATCTTTAAAATTACTATTAATACAAACAAGTTATTCTTATTTTTAGCTAAAGTTCTTATGTTTTCATGTTTACAATGTATCACAATATTAAATAAAGCATACACTAGTAAGATTGCATCATATACCCACAACGGAAGGAATATTATAAACCAATTCCAATGAGTTCTAGATTCTAATCGTAAACACAATAACACGAAGAATACCAAAAGTATAAACCATGTAAACAATGCTCGGTGCATCACCATAGTTGTAGAATAAAATAATGCTTTTTTTCACATGAAATAACTTTAACAATAGTAAATGTATGAAAGTCTGTAGCTTATATTTTGGTTGTTTATTATCACTTGTCACCACTAAATTGAAATTTACTACATTTTCACTATTATTATATTACTGACATATAACAAGCTCCACAAATTGTTATTATCACAGCAGAATGAATATTTTTATTTATTATTTTTGGTTTCTTGCTTTTTTTCCTTTATAACCAGCTGATTGTAATTGTGCTAGCATTACAATGTTGCCACTTCTCAAGGCTTTACTTGATTTGGTAGACACGAACGCCGTTCGCGTTTGTAGCAACAGGTTTCAGGTGAATTCTACTATCTAGTACTTCAAAATTTCAGGAAAATTGGAGACCAATTCACCTGGAATACCCCAAGACTTTGGAATCACAGCTGGAAATAAGAGCGCCACAAATCTTGAGGTCCGCCCTGTATATAGTATATGAAAAATTATTGAGATTTGACAGATTTAAAAATCTTTAAAAAAAGCCATGTGTTCATAACCTCAAATACCACTCATTCAAATTATTTGACTTTAATAGAATATAAACGAAAAAAGAAATAAAATATGTAAAAATGCCTGTGATTCTAAAAGGTTGGAAATACGGTGTTTTTATAGGAAGTATTGTAGGGTTTACTACTTTAGCTCTTTATCCTATTATTATAGAACCAATGATGAATCCAGATAAATACAGTAAGTAAACAAAGTTTCAATCAACTGTAATAAAATAATAAGAAAGTTTGTACTTTATAAATAGAAAAATGAAGTAAAACTTATTTCATATAAATACAAAATAGCTCATAACTAAATAAGCAACTTATAAAATAGTTTTATTACATAATTTTTGTTGATAGTAGAGTGCTTAAGTTGATCAAAATCTTTTAGTTTTTATTATAAATAAAACCAAAGTTACATTTATTAATTGTTTAAAATGATCGTCTGTGCACCTAAATTCCAGCTTACCAGTAGTAGCATCCAAGCACTCACACATACATACATGGCAACAAAACTCAAGAATTATGGCCTTATCAGCGTTGCCAACCTGAACGAAAACGGAAATAGTACAAGGGCATTTAACATTATTGTGCACTTACCAAAAAGTACTCACAAGTATAGTACACACAGAAGCGTCCCTAAGATCAGTCAGCCGGGCATATGCCTGGGATCCCATACCGAGCTACCTTATTTGAATAAACAACACAATATATATCTCGCGCATTAATAAAATAGATGCGAAAGAAATTTCCAAATGGCTTACTGTTTGTACGTTTAACGTTAATAAACGGGCAAACGTGAGACAATGCCGGGGGGGGCACGTTGCACCACCATCAGCTGTCCAAGAACATTTTCTTGTATTAAAAATTTAAAAAAAAGACTTTGTTTATTTATTCACTTTTTATTTACTGGAGGCCCCACTTCATATTTGTGCCCGGGGCCTCAAAATCCAAAGGGGGCGCTGAGTACACAATCAGCTTTCCAACTGTTCGGAATGCCTAACATAAATGAACTATAAAAGCTAAAAATTTTTACCTTTTTTTATCAAGTTTCCTAATTTTTATTATGAAGAAGTTTTTCATTTGTTTCTGTATATTATTATGTGTAATTTAATATTATTAGATATACAGAAACAATATAGTACATTTTGCATACTATTTACATTTCAAATCCTTCAAGTATTTGTTCAACCATGTGTATTGCATCTGTTGTACTTCTGTTGGGTGAAAAACCTTGTTGGTAGTCCCCGATGATATTTTTGCCGTACTGCTGCAGCTCTTCTTTGAGAATAGTTGCTAACACCTTGTACGTTGTGTTTAGTAGAGTTATGCCCCTGTAGTTTGTGCATATATCTCTCTCTCCCCTTTCTTGAATAAGGTATAATGCCTTTTTTCCATTCTCGTGGCATGTTTTCTTCCATTGTTCATTGTATTCCAAAATTTTCGGTTGCTATTTCTGTAACCTTCATTTAGTTTGTTTCCAAAGTCCTCCCATGTTCTTTGCTTGGTATTTTTCACTACTTTTTTTTGCTTCCCTTCACTTTTTATCATAGGTTATCGTTATCGTGTATATGTATTTTTTATATGCTTGTTTTTTGCCTTGCACTACATCTTTAACTTCCTGTGTGCACCACCATCTAGTTCTTTTCCTTCCAGTATTTGTCAACTTGTATCCACATACTTCTTTTGCCGAGCTAATTATTATTTCTTTTAGTGCTTCCCATCTGTCTTCCAAGGTCCAATTTCTATTTTCTATTTCCAGCTTGTTTATTTTTGTCTCTTATTATCTCTCTATATTTGTTTTCGTCTTATGTTAGCTTATTTATATTTATTGGAGTATAATGTTTTATCTTCTCTGTGGTTGGTTTGATGTTTTTTAGGTTTCCTATTACCAGTCTGTGCTGTGTGCCCATTTCTGCTTCTGGTTTCACTTTTATTTCTTTTATGTCTTCCTCCAATTCTGTTGTGTATACTATGTAGTCTGAAATTGTGTGTTTACCCCAACACCCATAGAGGTAGTCTTCTTTGCCAATTTTTGCATTAAAATTTGCCAGGATATTTACCATGTTTTTAATGGGAATATTCTCTGTTATCGTTTGTAACTCTTTGTAAAACTGATGTTTCTCATCTATTTCCTGTGTCTCAGTCGGGGCATATGCACCTATTATTGCTATTTTAAAGCACTCACACATACTTAATAAAACATCATAAAAATAGAGTAACAAAAAATCGTGAATATTAATGTGTGAAGATCACATGACATCAGTACTTTATAAACAGTGCGTGATCACAAAACAAAGCAGGCAGGGCCTTTAAATGTTGAATTCTCAAAAATTCGTGTCAGAGAACCTAATAAAACCGGTATTTTTTCAGTTCCAGTGCTGATTCTGGTACTTGCTTTGAAAAGATAAGGCTTCAAATTGCAGTTCAAGTACGACACAAAATATCGGTTCTTGTGGTTTTTCAGGTTCTGATTATGTCCAAGTCCATGGAAAAATTAAACCTGCCTCTTCTAATTTTTCCCGAATATGATTACAGTATAACGAAACACTGTTGAGTAGTGAGGTAGGCATCTGGCAATGTTTGAATTGCCTTCAGTGAATGGTGAGGAACAGCTAGCAAACAATAAGTACTACTAACCTACCCACCTTGAATATCTTCCAAACTATGCAATATATCGATTTCAACAAACACACAGCAATTTATTTTTTGAGGAGGACATTTAAAGGTAGCATTGTCTAGATTTTGCATCTCACCTCCCCCCAAGTTAAAATATTAAATAGCAACCCCCCCCCTATTGCAACACCTTATTTAACTCTCAAGCAATTGTGATTGAAATCTATACCACCTAAATTTCACTTATTATTGCATAGTGGTGCAGAGAGTATACCACCCAGAAAACTTATATATCTCTGGACTCTGGTTGTACAGTTTTCAGTGATGTACAGTAAGTTTCTTGTTAGTTGTTTTTGCATTCAAACGGATTTACGTACAGCTGAAAAAAGTGGTGTGCAAGGTGCAACTTGGTGTTTGAAAATCTGCTATAATCTTGTGCATAAACGAGTTAAAAGGAATCTTTTGGTGCAAAACAAATTGAAATCAGATCATCGAATGCTGAGATACAGGGAAAAGTCTTCTAACAACCACCGTCCTTCAATATCATTTAAATTATTTCACATACAAATGTCAGATTGTTGTCTGTCAATGGCACAGGAACCTATGTGCTCATGTTTCCAAAGCAATACCAATCGTATTTTTTGGTATTGCTCAGCAATAACATTTCACTCAATTCTAACTATATTTATTTCCGTATTTTATGTTATATTTTTTATGAAATTGAAAATCGTTTCACAAGAAAGTTATTGCATTCTTTTACAGACTGCATCAGTGAAACGTTTTCTGAATAAAAGTCCTATTGAAATAAATGGTCATAGGACAGCTCTGAGTATACGTGTTTTCTGAGACTGTAAAATGTATTTTGTAATGTAAAGTATGTAGTTCTATAGCCTTACTAAAGCCGTAGTGAAGTGAAATGGGATGTGTGAAATAGTTTATTTTCTATACAAAAATTAACAAACGTCACTGCATTTGTTGTTGCACTGAAAATTCAGTGTCTCCGCAAATGTGTGGTTGGCTGCAATCTGTGAAACCTTGTGTTGTACATCTTCTTGAATTCATTGCTTTTATTCATTCTATGCCGTCCTAATGAGCACTAATACTTGCGAAACACATGTAGACGGCTGCAACTCAATTTTTCTTTTATATCTATTGCACAATATTCCATTCTTATAACCTTTTCTTGCACGTATGGTTCAGCAATACCAGCCATTTTACACTTCCTGCGCCACTGTGTCTGTTACAGGCTTGCCATTTGTCCCAGACACTATTTTCTTTTTGAGAGTGCCTGGGAGATTTTCCAGTGTCCAGGATAATATTTTGCTTTTTAGATTTATTACTTGACTTTCCCCCATTCTATCCTTTATTACGAGAAAATGTACATATTACACACACACACTACCGAATCTACTCACACATACACACGACATTCATCAGTGATGTCTCGGCAGGGTCGGCTAGCCGTACCAAACAATACTACAAATAAAAATCATTATTCTCTGTAAAATGAATATTTTTATCTTTATTTTTTATTTTAAATAACAGCAAATTCAGCCAAATCCTTTCTGGCCTCACTTGGCAGTTGAAATACATCCATAAAGGGTCAAATGTCTTTGCATTTGCCGATATTATTTTATATAAATGTTCATCGCTTTTTGATTTTGTGATAGCAATTAAAAATAATTTTAGTATACTCTTGCTTTAAATGCAAATTCTCTGTATTAAATAAGAAGTCAAGTATTCCGATTTAAAAATAAGAAAATTCTTGTAATTCTTTAACATTAAAATAACACCATGTCGCAATGTATTGGTAAATAAAATGTAATTATGATGATGAATCTGTTAATTCATAAATAAATTATACATTATGCGATTTGTGCTTACATATTGAATACAAAAATGTTAAATTAAAATTTTTCGACTTACTGTAATTCATAGTAGAGTTGTCAAGTTCGGCCAGCCAACCCCAGAGACGGTAGGAGTAGCAAACACAGTAGATGGTATGTAGCAATACTGCATTATTTGGCTAACATAAGGGAGTAATAAACCTAATATAGAATTTTTATATAAAATGTGTTTAGTTGTTTAATGTTTTTCTAGTAGGAGTGTTGGGGTGGTGCACATATTTAAAATGTTTTGATCGTGATGGAGAAGAGCGTAAAAGGGATATATTGCAAGTACTAATAGCAATCTGACTGATTATTGCTAAATAAATTTATAAGGTTTTTGTCAAACAATTGCCTCTTCCACAACCATAGCAACATGACAGAATTTATTTATTAAAAACGAAATTATTACTGATGTGCCCGAAATATATAGTTTTGTTTAATTTTTTGTCCCTCCCGCCAACATCTACATCTGTATCCATAGAAAGAAGTTTCTCAACATTAAAATGGATAAAATCCTACAGCAGAAACACCGTGTCCCAATCGCATTTAAATAATTTATCATTTTTAGCAATAGAACGCGAGTTGGTTACAGAATTAATAAAAAACCATATTCTATAATAAAACAATCGATAATTTCGCAACAAACAAAACTTGTAGAATCGATTTAATACCTTTATAAAAATGAATAACACAAAATTATAAGAATATTGTTTTAATTTAGAGAGTTTATTTTAAATGATAGATTATAAGGATTACATGTTTTTTTTCTGTTTAGATAAGCGTTTATTTTGTTCTTTACTTACAATAGCTTTAATACTTAATTTATGAAAGCTTAATTAATTTTTTATTTTTCTCGCAAACTGTACCTTATGTCTTTTCCGTTCCTAGCCTATATAATTCTTATTTGGACAATGTAATTTTTCGGTTTTATATGTACTTTGCAGTCGGACTTATTAGTGTTGGTTCTGCCATTTAAGATTTTTGTACTTACATTCACTATTGCAATATTGAGTACTAGAAAATTAAGTCGACTAACTAGAGCTTTATTTTGGCTGAGCCATGTTCTCAAGGCACAATCCGCCATTTACTATTCTGACTAATTTTACTAATCTACATTGTATAATATTTTATGCATTTTTGTATGCGCTAGGTTTGCAAGAGAAATATCTGAGTTTTTTGACCTGTATATAAGTTCTAGTTTTGAATTTTAATATGACAACCCTATGCACACACATTAGTGTTTTTATTTAAATACATCTCTATGGTTAAATAAAAAGTTTTATACCCATTTTAATACCAATAACAATGTTTATTTCAAATTGAAGTGATTAGAATTTAGAAACTATCGTTTCCAAAAATGTTGTACTTGCATTCTAACAATAAGTTAAATATTCATGCAAATTTTCTTTTTATTTCAGGAGAGATTCAACAACAAACTCGAGCAGGTATTATACAAGAAGATATTCAACCAGGAAGTAAGTAAAAGGAAAGATATTCTGTATCTTCAAATCAGAACTACTAGATTCATTTGTTAGATTTTTTGGGAACATACTGAAATTTAAGACAGTTTACGTTAATATCCCTCTTTCCATGTTTCAGATTAAACTGGTGCAAATAAAATATAGTAACAGTTAAACATTTGATAATAGCAGATAGATATTATGGTGCAAAGAAAATTGGTTTGAAGAAAAATGCACATAAAATAGTTTAGTTTATAGCAATGAAATGAAAAGAACATTACAAGTGATGCCAAAAAGACACATTAACCATTCTTTTCTTATAGTTGCAAATATACGCCCATTATGAGTTGTTGTTGATATTTTGTTTATAAATAATAAAATTACTTTGATACCTTTTGATTACTATATGTTACTTGTGTTTTGTTACATCATTTTAAATACGAGGGCTGTTGTGTTAATACTTAGTAGTAGGCCATGGATCAGGAGTGAGTAAAAACACTTGCAATACTGCAAAGATGTTTTAGTTGGCAGTTGTTACCAACATCCACCAAACGTTTTAATTTGCTACTCAAAAGTTATCAATTTTCAAAGAGAAGTTACTATATACAGTGGTTCCTTGGATAACGAGTAACTTCGTTTGCGAGTGTTTTGCAGAACGAGCAAACATTTTTAATGAATTTTAACTTAATTAACGAGCGATGTCTTGCATTATGAGTAAAATTTTTAATACGTATACGGTTTGTCTGTCGACCATCATGTCACCACAACTACATATTATTTATCCTTAAAGATAAGTTGAAGAATTTGGGTCAACGCATCATCAACATTTGTGTAAACATATACGATAAGATAAGCGTGTAGACAGCATCTCATGTTACCTCGACTGTTAAAAATGCAAGCAGATTTTACATCTTAACATTTATTTGTCATCGATGAATACATACACCCTAATAACGGGCTATAATTAAAAATTTGATTATGTTTTAAGTCTCATAGTTTCTGTGACCCAGACTATTCATTTAATTGTTGAACTTCTCTCTGTTTGAACTGTTCACTTATTCATTGTGACCACATGTGGGTGATAGTGAAACTCGTCCTACATGATAACCCTACTTCACATTTTTTTCAAAGTACGGGTTAGTGTTTGTTTTATTTTTACGTATATGTAGGTATATACTATTTATTTTATATTTTTGTATCATTTTTATATGAACAATAGATAGTTGTGGAACGAATCATCCAAGTTTCCATTATTTCTTATGGGGAAATGTGCTATGAATTACGAGCACATGTCCGGAACGACTTATGTTCGTTATCCAAGGTACCACTGTACTTAAATTCAGATAAAATGAACATACCACAAAGTGTTTTTAGAGCCATGTTTTCCAAAAGGCAGTTAACTTAAGAGTAGCCACAAAAATTAGTAACAGCTTTTTGTGATATTATCACTCCTTTATTATCCACTGTTGGTCATTAGTTGTGACAGTTTCTGTGAAAATGAAGGCCGACACAAGATGAAGCACAACCTGACAGACCTGCGGAAGTTGCCAGGGCAGAAAACGTACTTCACGTGATAAATGTAATTAAGGCTGATGAAATATTACATATAGGAAAATTCGGGAAGAATTAAAGATAAGATTATCTATACCGTAAACACTATTTTGCATAAACATCTTGGAGTTAGAAAGCTAGCTAGGCATTGGATACTCCCATTTGTTGTCTATAGAACAAAAACAAGTTGTTCCCAGTAGGAGCAAGAACAAGAAAATGATTACTGCTTTTTTCCACTAAAGCGGTCCTTTATTTGTAATTCCACTGGAAGATCGAACGATAGTTACTAATGAATGGTGCTGTGACATCACTTTACTGCAGTTATATTATACATACAGTTATCATTGTTATCAATTTTCCGCAAGACGTTGATTTTCTCAGTAATGCTTAAACACTTTTGCTTTGACTTTTATTTTTACTACAGTGTGGTTCACTCACAAAACTGAAGTTAAAATAAAAATTTGCAATGCAAGTTTTTAACTTATGTAAATCCTAATTGAATTTTAATCTTTCTTAGAGGGGTGGAATCTCCATTTAGACAAATAACAATGTGTATAATGCATCGAAGTTTAATCTTTCCTAAAACTCTGATTCAGGTAAATTTTCGGAAATCCCCTGATAATGTAAGAAAGTATAGATAAACCAGTTGTAGGAGGCCTTTTAATGACAATTTTAACCCTTCTTAGAACTTCTATTTAAACAAATTTACAAAATCCTTTTGCAAGGTTTACAGGTTTTTAAAAATGTATGCAGGCTTCTTGGAAGATGGGTAAATTGATAATCTTTTACTGCTGCTAATAAGAAAGAAAGATGGATGCATAATAAACACATTTACCTGGAAAAATTATTTTAGTTTGGCCTAAAAAATTTGTTATACAGAAATTTTACTTCGTTGTTTAGAGACAGTTTTATATGTATTTTTTCTAAAAGGGCAGTGTACAGCACAAAAATTCATTATATAGAGAAATTCGCTATATAGAAGTTCGTAATATGGAAGTTTGACTGTATGTCACTGGAAGATTTGAAGGGTATGTTACGACTAAAGCATGCATCTCAATGGTTGCATATATGATCAGCTACTGCATATTGATGTCATTTTGTTACTGTACAATGCCATCATTGCCATCTATATTTATTGGCATGTCCCAATAACTAATAATTTTCTATGTAATCTACTAAGAGTCAAGACTAAACTCAGGGTTGAAACAATTTTAAATCATGCTTTTAATGCTAATCATGTTAAGAGCCAGATGAATCAACATCAAGATTTGAAGTAATGGAATTAAATAATCGTTTATTTAAATAAATTCGTTTTTCACAGAAATTAACAAAGAAAAATGACACAAATGATAATTATCGACATGACTAATTGAACAAGCTCTGTTTAAACAGAAAACTACCATGAACAGAAACAATAGAGTATAATGCTATATGCTAATTAAAAATGTTTTCCGATGACCCCATAGGAAACCTAACAATACCACACAATAGGTAGGCTTGAAAATTGGCAATATCAATAATCCTCTAAAAACAATTGATAAATGACATTTGCGTGCGATATGAATAGTTTCCGCTCACTAATGTCATTAACTTCCACACACTAATGCTATTAGTTGCTGCATACTAATGGCATTAGTTTCAGTAGACTAATGTCATTACAGTCCGTACACTAGTGCCATTAGTTTCCACACACTAGTGTCCATTAGTTTCACACACTAATGTCGTTAGTTTCTGTTAGTTGCAATTCTGATCAACCTATCAGTTTTTATGTTGTCATAGAGAATAGAAATAAATAAGAGAACTGTCTGAAAATGTATGAGTTCTAATATTAATAAATTCTTCAATAAAAAGAAGTTAAAACAGTTATTGCTCTTCATTAAATTCTATAGGTTATGGGCCCAGAGATATAAAGTCCACAGGGAAAGTAATTTTTGAAGAGTTGTAAATCATTAGAATTGATAGGAAGCAACTAATAATGACGACTGTTCAACAAGTATTTAATGTAAAGCCTTTTGATGGTCAAGGTTTTGGAAACTGGGAATTTAGAATCAAACTGTGCTTAGAACATTTTGGGGTTCTAGAAGTTTTGTCAGGAGAACCAGAAAAATTGATTGAAGAAGAATTTAAGTTAAAGGATTTGAAAGCGAGGAATATTATTGTACAGAGTCTGAGTGACAACATCTTGGACTTAATAAAAGAAAACCACACTGCAAAAGAAATTTTGGAATCCTTAAGGAACACATATGTTAAGACAGGTATATCTGTGCTGCAGTATGATGGAAGTCTGGCATTATCAAAATTCTTAACGGATTTTGAAAAGACAGTTGGTGAATTAAGAGCAAGCGGGGCTACAATTCAAGAAAATGAAGTAGTTTCACAACTATTATCAGCAATGCCTAATAGTTACCAAGCTATTGTGACAACTTTAGATGTTATATTCATATATAATACCATAAGTGGTAAAATTTTGTCGGCAAAATTTTCTTATTGTTACGAGCGTTTGTTGCATAGCAATTTCTCGAGTGACATTGTCACTAAAAACCACGAGACGTCAGTCGAGTGGTTTTTGATCAATGCCACGAGATGAAATGGCAACAAACTCGAGTAAATCAAAAAGAAAATTTTGCCAAGACAAAATTTTACCACATGTTATTCATTATGACTATTTCGCGAATAAACAACACAAAGAATAAAAATATTTAACATTTATTTCAATGAAACGTACAGTTTGTGTATACTATTTTTGTAGGATCGTTACTATAGCAAAAAAATTGTCGGTGAAATAAAGGGTAGGTTGCTTATTTGAACGTTTTCATTGGTAGAACAAGTTCGGAAAATTTTATAAACAAAAAATAATCGCCGGAATAGAGAGAATTTCGTTCACAGGATAAATTTTTATTGGTTCGTATAACATTGAGTGAAATAGTCTGTCAAACACCTGAAAACTTGACATATGACTTTGTTAAAAACAAATTATTAACAGAAAACTTACGTCAATCAAAAGAAAAAGATGGTGACACAAATACAACTTCATTTTTAGGGCACAGAAAGAAATATTTTCACAAAATGCAGTCAAATAATAAGTCTTCAAATGCAGAAAATAAATCTGAATTTAAATTTAAATGTTATGGATGTGGTCAAAAAGGACACAGAAAATTTGAATGTCCGCATAGGAAGCCTTATGGTAAGAGTTACGCTGTCAATCAAGATAAAGAAATATCTTTTTTAGCTAAAAGCAACTTAAGTGAAATGCAGTCCGAAGAATCTTTCAAGTTCATAGTAGACTCTGGATCTACAAATCATTTAGTTGGTGGAAGCATTGGGAAGACACTTGGTAAACGTCAAAATGGTTAATTTTCCTATTTATGTGGCAAAGAAAGGTGAAGTATTAATCGCTCAACGATGTGGAACTTTATATATGGAAGATGAAAAAGGCCATTCTGTTCTAATAAACGACAACCTTGAATGTAAAGATTTAACACACAATCTTTTGTCAGTGATGAAAATACAAGAACAAAGTTTCAAAGTAATATTTGAAGATAGAAAAGTACGAATTATAAGAGATAGTGTAAACTTAGTTACTGGAAATCTACAAGGTAACTTATTTATTATAAATCTTAAACTTCAGAAATTACATGCAGATATAGCACAAGATCTAAACATATGGCACCGTCGCATGGGACATTCATCGCTTTACCCTGCGAAAGAATTATGTGACATCTGTCAAAAAGGGAAACAAACCAGAAACCCTTTCTCAGTAATACCAGAAGAGAAGAAAGCAAAACGAATTCTAGAATGTGTATCATCTGATGTAGGAGGACCTATGTGTCCAGAAACTCATGATGGTATGCGATATTATGTAATATTTATTGATAATTTCTCTCGTTTCACTGTATGTTGCCTTATGAAAAATAAATCAGAAGTATTTGAGAAATATAGAGAGTACGAGTCCACGACCAATTCTAAATTTGGAAGAAAAATTCAATGCTTCTGATGTGACAATGGTGGAGAATATACGTCGCTAGAATTTAAGAACCATTGTAGGAAAATTGGAACGCAGCTAGAATACACAGTGGCAAGAAATCCCGAACAAAATGGAATTTGTGAACGTTATAATAGAACGTTGTTGAATATGGTAAGATGTTTACTGTATGAATCAGAAGTAGATAAAAATTTGTGTGGAGAAGCAATGAGAACAGCTGTTTATATACTGAATAGATTACAAACTAGAGCTCTTAGCAGTAAAAAGACACCAGTAGAAATTTGGTTTAATGCCAAGCAAGATCTGGAAAAGATTAGAGTATTTGGATGTAAAGCATATTCTCACATTCCCAAGGAAGTTAGAAGCAAATTAGATGAACGCAGTAAAATAATATTCATGATAGGTTACAGTCCTAATGGATACCGATTATGGGATGCTGAAAATAAGAAAGTGGTACATGCAAGAAATGTTATATTTAACGAAAACTTGAAGAAAACTATTAATGAGAATATAAAAGATGATGAGTTTGTTAAAATTGATTATGAAGATTTAAAAACTACTGAAGAAGGAAGAGAAGAAGGACCAGAAGTACGTGAATCTGAAAAATTCCCATGTAGAAGTAGAAGAGAAAGACATCTCCCAAGAAAATTTGAGGAATATGAAATGAACTTAATGACAGCGCTGGCAGCTTAATCTCTGATTTTCCACAGACTTATGAAGAAGCAATTGAAGAAGGTAATGGTTGGAGTGAAGCCATAAAAGAAGAATTATCCAATCTAGAAGAAAACGAAACATGGGAAATAGTTCCCAAACCAGATGGGGAAACAATCATAGATTCTAAATGGATATTTAAAGAAAAGCAAGTAAGAGTCTCTTGTTAATTTGGGTTGATGATTTACGTGTTATGTCAGATTATGTAGAAGAGTTGGATAAAATTAAAAAGAATTTTATGAACAACTTTAAAATGAATGATTTGTCAAACAGCAAGAAGATTACATTTTTGGGTCTAGAAATAGAACATAGCGATAATGGCATTTTTATATCACAGAAAAATTTAATAGAGAAAGTAATTGCAAAGTTTAACGTAAAAGATTGTAAAACGTGTGAGATACCTATGCAACTTAGATTAAATCTAGGTTCTGGACATAAAGATGTTATAGATGATTATAAAGTACCATATAAAGAATTAATTAGAAGTTTAATGTATATTATGATTGGTTCTAGACCAGATATTTGTTTCTCAATTACTTATTTTAGCAAATAGCAACCGAATACCAAAATGGCTCTTTACACACGAAATACATACAAAAAATTTTCTACGGTCCTAGATATCTGATAAAATTGTTACATAATTGAAACTTCTTTATTATGGGCAACCAGAAATACATTTGTGTGTATGCGTAGCATTGTAGGTTGTAACTACCTACTTGAACAAATTGAATTTAAGTGAATTTTAGTGGAACACGAGACATTTTAGGCAAATAAATATCTATTGTTAAACTAATATACATAATAATAAAATTATTTTCAACGAGAAATTGGTTTTAACATTTGTTATTAATGGTTACGTTAATAGTAAAATTAGAACACTGCTGGATATTGACCCCAGAAGCACTCAGTGTTTTTAAGTTAGGATCAACGTTGTTTGTAATCGCAGTGCTCATAGAACTTTGAATGCTTTGGTTTTCTGCAGGCACTGAATGTGTATTAACTTCATTGAAATGATGGATGCTGGATGAGGTCCCCGGAATAACACTACTTGAACTGGACCCCAAAATTTTTTGTGCTGCTTCAATTTTATTTGAAAGGCCTTCCTCAATGTACCCCTCCGCAACACAAGCTGATCGCCAACCCCCGTGTCTTTTAATTCTAGTAATATTGGCCCCAGAATTTGCCAATATAGTGGCCGAGGTCCTACGGAAACAGTGGCCTGTATAAAGGTTGGAATCTTCCAGATTCAGGTAATGAGCAATAATTGATGGCAGTCTACCAAATGTATTTATGCCAACCACCTGGTTGATGCAACGGCCATTGGCAAATTTAAAAAAAAATCGACGAGAACCTGCAGATTTATTGGCAGGTAAATTGGCATATTTGCTGAACAGTTATTTTTATGTTACTTAAATAACATTAATTTATTTGTTAATTGTGAGTTTATAAATCTATTTGCTGATGATACTATGTTAGCATGCACTGACAGCGATATTAACACAGCTGTCCAAAAAATGAATACAGTTCTAGAAAGTGTTTCTAAATATTTAAAAATTAATAAATTAAAATTGAATGTTTCTAAAACAAAAGGAATGATTTTTACGACAAGGTATAAATATAACTGTTTAAATATAAATAATATAAATTTATCAATAGATACTGAGCAGATTGAAATTGTAACATCGGTCAAATACCTTGGTTTTATGTTAGATAATTTGTTACAGTTTGAACCTCATTTTAATTATCTTGTTAAGAAAATATCAAAAAAGCTATATTTTTTCTCTAGAATTGCAAAAAATTTATCAATGAACACTAAACTTACAGTCTACAAGTCCATTATATTACCTCACTTTGATTATTGTGCATCGCTGTTGCATCAATTTAATTTAAATAAAATGTCCCAATTACAATAATTACAAAATCGTGGGATGAGAATTATTTTATCATGTAAACGATTAACTCCAGTGGTGATTATGTTAGATACTTTACACTGGATATCAGTGTCTAAGAGGATATATTTGTTAACCATGACTTTTCTCTATAAAATATTGAATAATCAGACTCCATTATACTTTAATAATTTTATATCATTTCATCATAATATTCATAACCATTATACTAGAGGTTCGGCTAACATTTATATTCCTCAATATAATTATCGTTCTACAATGAACTCATTATTTTGTAAAGGAGTCGATATGTACAATAATTTACCACTTGAAATTAAAGCTAGCAAATCAAGTAAAATTTTTAAAACAAAATTATTGCTATGCATTTAAGAGAAAGGTATTCTGTAATTTTTTTTTTGTGGTGTTATTTTGTAAAATTCTATTATTAATTAGATATTTTGTAATATTCTATTATTAACCATTTTGAATGTACATATTATTATTATTATTTTGGTGGAGTACATAATGATTATATTATAATGAAAATTAAGATGTATTTAGTGAGTTTTGTATATTAGGCATTGCCTATTTATTAATAAATGTTATTATTAATCTTTTGAGTTTGTATGCATTGTTAATGCATTAAAGGTGATATAGATATTGTTAATAACATTTTCATAAAATTTAATTATAACTGATATTAATGTATTCTTTTGACCTGTAGATATTATTCACTCATATTTAATCTTTTTAAATATTTTTATTTGTATTGTGTACAGCTAAGAAGGGTTACCTAATGTAGGTACAGTGGATATAAAAAAAAAAATTACAGTCCCACATAATCAACCGCAACATTTTCGTCATTAATTATTGTGAATGTTCGCGACTGATAAGTTTTAGTATCCGGAATTGTTACTATAATCATATTTTCCATGGTTTTTATATTTTTAGCCTCTAGTTGATACAACTCTTGCTGGCGGCAAGCTCCAGATATTCCCATTATTAATGCAACCTACGAAGGACAGAAATTAATTTAACAAATGAAGGAATTTGATTGCTTACTTTTATCATTAAATAGGTGTCATCGGGGGCCTCTTCCAAAAATTTCAGTACTTCCGTTTTAGATAACACCTTGGATTTCTTAGGTTTGTAACCAACATGCTTTTGCTTTAAAAAAGCAATCACTTTTTTGTAATTGCCAGCATTCACATTGTGTTTTGTCAGGAGTGTTGCTTTTATCATGGAAAATATGGACCACAATGTAGGTGGCTTCATCACTTTTGATAACTCGGATATCTAAGCCAACACCACGTTTTCTGAATATTTCGTGATTTTCTTGGATTCACACCATTTAATGAACTCGTTGTACCGCCGTTCATAAAGCCCGCGCGATTTGGTCGGCAACAACTCATTGGTTGCTGCCTGGGCCGCATCAGATATTTCCGGAGGCGTGCAGTTATCTTCAGATTCAAATGATTCCATCTTCAAGTCACAAAACTCGATAAAATATGTTGCGGATGATGGACGTGCCGCGATACAATTACTAATAATGATTTTTGAGAGTTCCTGACAAATGAGGAATTACATTAATAATCAGGTAGCCATGCGGTGCGTAAAGTAAAATAAAGCCATGTGATCATTTCATTTCGACATTGTTTACGTGGTTGCGATGTTATAATGGCTGCTAGGGAAAAAATGTGTGAATCGCTAACTTTACGCATTGACAATGAGCTTTTAATGGTCAGTTTTAGAGGTGACCGTAGAAAAAATAAATTAAAGTAACATTTAAGACCAATAAAATATTATAGCTGTGAACAATCCACCTTACTGCTTTTACTTGCAATTAAACAACATTGCTAGATCCATTGATTTTTAAATCGCCATATCTGTAAAAACATTATGCAAAGAATTTATTTTTATTATTTTTCTCATACTCGGGAAGGGCTCTTTAATATTGTAGAAAGGAGTTAATCCGCCGTTTTTACAGCACTCTGGCTGTATAAATGATAATGGACTTGTTTAGATAGTTTGTATGACAGGTATAAACAACAATTTCAGATGCAAGTAAAAAATAAATTATTAGAGGACTATTTGTAGGTTATGAATTTTTAGATAATGTCAAATATTTAACCAACATTTTTTTAAAATATAATGAAAACGCAACTACAAATCTACAACTCAAATTCAAAGACATTTTCTCAAGCTTCCCTGCCAAATCAGATCAAACTGGCAAAAAAACTAATAGCAGAAAAGTACTGTGCAAATAATCCATGAAAGATTGAAGAAAAAATACAGCCAGCATTAAATTGAAAGAGTGCGATCCTCTTTCACTATAATGCTCAACCTCATACTACACAACTTGCACAGAAAAAACTGGATATGAGACTATTCCATCCACAAAATTGTGCAAATTATTCTCAAATAGATTTTTGTATGTTTAAAAGTGTCATCTGTTTTGTAAACAAGAAGGAAGAGGATTGGAGGGAGCAGGAGATATTTTGTTTCGTAAATAATAACGTCCTGACCCGTAATGAAATTATAAAGAGAATGATAATTTTGTTGTTTCTAGCAACAACTCGATTGCTATTTCTCCTACAATTTTTCCTCTTGTGAAGTTAGTTCCAAGTTGTATTGTACATTGAAGTGATTACTTCTTTTTTTTACAGATATGAAAGTTTGGACTAATCCATTCGATTCAAAAAAAGAAAAATAGTGTGCGTTTGTAATCATAATCTAGTCAATTTTGGCACACCTTGCTTAACAAGTAATGGTTCCAATAATAGTGAAGAGTTTCAGAAATGATTAATAATATTCAAACTTGTATATTTGCTATAAAAAGGTTTTACAAAATCAAAGATTGAAAAACTTATGATGTACTATATGATTGTACGTTTTCTTTCTATTAAATTATTAAGTGTGATATTTTGTTAATATATTTCAGTCAATACATAATTTGTTAATGCAAGATTAAGATACATTTAAATGTTTTAGTTCTACAATGCAATGTAAATACATATCTATTATTAGTATTTAACAAAGTTGAGTTACAAATAAATTTAAAAAAAATGCAACCTTATGATACCTTTACCTTACCTTAATCTTAAAGATACTTTTATTTATAAAGCAAGTTGTGTTTAATTAATAATAAGTAACACTTAAATCGCTAGGTGCACAAAATGTCTTTAGTTTTATTTTATTTATTGAAATGGAGAAAATGAAAACAGCCATATTGCTTTTCCAGTAACAGGTCTGGAATTCGTTAAATTTGTCATTGTATGTTATAAGTTAATATTGAATTGTACTGTATACTAAAATAAAGGTAAATTAACTATTTATAATTGTATATAAAATATATTTCACTCTTAAAACAAATGGCATGAAAATATCACGCATATTTATCAACAATATTTTTATTACAAGGTATAGTCAACAAAGTTTTTATGAATACACCAACTATTTTTATAAGACGTCATTCACAAATATGAGTGCGTATGACAATAAATTTCAGGATAATTTGTGTTAAATTGGATGTGTAAAACAGACGAAATTGTTCACCAAAATATTCTAATTACAAATTTATTGTAGAAATGTTATTAAAGATTTTCAGCAAAGTGTAAAATAGTTCGTATGTGTAAAATAGTTCTTACTATAGCAGCATACCTAACAGAAAAAAGAAACACAAAATAATACCAAAAACATACTTTAATGTCAATAAAATACAAACAGTTTTATCTTAATATATGGTATATAACAATCGTTACTGTAAATTATTATCATCATCACAGACATCAAGGAACACATCAAAAGCTTCTCGATTGCAATTTCCGTCAGCACTGAAGACATATTTATGAAATGTCCCATCCAGACAAATTGCTAAAAGTGGAAAAATAGTGTAATCCTCAATGTAAAATACAATGAAGACTAGCTAATTCGGACTAATTAAAACATGGGCAATCTGAATCATCACGATTTGTGGATTGCCGTGTCTGTAGAGTTACTATGCTTTATTTGTAAATAAATTAAATTAAAACATTTAAAATAAAAAAAAACTACAAAAATATTTGCGCAAAACCTGTTTAAAAACACAAAAAATAATGTTTCTCATTAATATGTCGTTAATCAAAAAAGGCAGTGATTTTTGTTTGTTTTGTGTTTTTTGAATTTAATAACTTGGATATGATTTTTCTTTTAAATCTCCCAGCATCACAATTATTTCAAGTTTTCTACTGTCCATTGCAAAGCTGCACTAGCTGCTTTGCAACTGTTTCTTAAAGGGCTTTACTGCATGCGAATCACTGAACAGTTTTTCTCCCGAGATTTTTAATACACGCAAATTGTGTCTTTTTAAAATTAAGTATCCAATCTTTACTTGCCCTGAATTCATCCTTTTGAAAAATGTTTGATAAAGTCACAGCAGTGTGCGGTTTATGGGTAATTCTTCAGAAATATTAGAATTATTGTCCCTGCTTAATTAATAGTATATTACGAATACCTTTTTACCTGTTAGTTCAATACAGTGAAGATGTAATAGCATCATATGTCATTCATGTGGCATGTCCCTAGTATGTATTCTCAAAGTAAAAAGCAGTTTTTCTAAGGCATCAGTTAATGATTACTGTTCTAATTAAGGAGAATTGTAAAACAAGAATAGGACTCTCATCCAGAGTTAATTAATATATAAAATATTAAGCATCGACTACTACACAATCAATAAAATGTTGTCTCGGATATTTTTGTCATTTGCGTGGATCTAACTAAGAGAGAAGAACATTATTAAATTTCACGTATAGTATCAGTATTTCTACAATATCAGCATTACACATGTATTGCTTGCATATGTAATTTTAATGAAATCAACATATAGTGTCTTGTTCAGTTGATCTATAAACTTTATAGAGTAGTTTATATGGTTTAATGTAAGAGTACATTTATTTTCATGTCATTCACGTGGTTATCATAATTTCTTACTGGTGTTGAATTTAGAAAAAAAAGAATTTCGTAAGAGAATACACTACTTGTGTTGTTTCATTATAACTAGTATAAAGCCTCCAAAGAAAAGCCTAGTCTAGGGGCTATGTATGGCATTTTCATTGTATCATTTGTGTGGATTGTGGAATGCAGGAAGAAAAGAAGAGAAAAAATGCAAAATGATCCAGAAAAGAAACAAATTGAAAAGCTGAAACATGATGACTGTCATATAATTTTTATTTTACTTGTTTATCCATTACTAAGCCATTATTAAGCATTATTGTGTTAGAAACATCTTTTTACTATAATATTAAAGTTCAGTTTTTTTATTAAATATAATTTTTTCTGTCATTTGCATGTTATTTGGATCATTTATGTGAATTTAAACACTGTAAAGATCGAAAATGTCCAGATTAAGCTCTACTAATCAACAGTATGTGTTCTATACAATCAATTAATCATAGTATTTCTTAGAAAAACCGATTTCAACATTTTTCTTTTCCGACAATTTTTCACATCCAAATTGTGGATTTCGGGAGAAATACCCATTTACGAAACATGGAAGCAGTCGCGATGTGACATATGCGCTATCATGCTCGTACTCATAGCGTACAAGCGTGGTAGCGCATACGTCGTATTGTGACCGCTTCCACTGTTTCGTATGTACCAAACACTACTGGATAAAGATGCTTTGCCTTTTTGGCGAAAATTTCAGAAGATATCGGTGACATATCTAAAACCATGCAAACAACTTTTCTTCCATCTCCAGATATTCCGTAGGTATCCACTCTGCGGCTCGGTGTGTCTGACGCCTCAACACCGAAAGGTATAAGAGGTTAAAGATTATATATATATATATTTAAAGTTTTTTTTCACTTTGGTATATGACCCTTCAGATTTGGTAACAAATCTGGAAATGTATAATATTTAAAGTTAACATGCAGACTTTTTACATTTAACAATTTTTAAATTTAGCACCAAATTTTTTTTATGTATGCCGGAGATACATAAAGTCGTAATTTGTAAATGAAGTAAAAATTATTTTTTAAATTAAACCTTTTTAAACTAATGCAAATTGTGAAATTGCAAATGTAACCACTTTTAAAAATACATGGCTTTATAATAAGAATTTGTCAGACATAAATATAATGTAAACATAAATAAAATAAAATCTTATTTCCTACCATGGTTTTGTATCAAATGACACACGTGAATACTCATTGCATTTGTTACTGTAAACAAAACTTGATGAATATAAACAAATTCTAGAGTTCAGATTATCGAAACCGAAAATTCAAATTCAGATTACAATGAAATCAATGTAAATAAATTGCTGGTCCGGATTTTTTGTGGATTCATGTAGATTCGGATCAACAAGTCTTCAGTGTATTTGTTTTATTATTCCAAGGAGTATTTTGATTAAAATTCTACAAATTTATTTTAAACGTCAATTGAACTGGTAGGTAATTGTATTTGCTAAAAAATTAACTACCTTCCAATTGCCTCTGTTTTTTTTTTACTAACTCGCAAAAAATTTTAAAAATTAAGCAGTTTTGCAAAGCGCACTTTTTCAATCATGATATACAATTAATTCCATTGAGATTATTTTTAAAATAAAAACAACTGACTAGTTAAAGATAAATACCAACAGAGTTTTTACTTAAGAAGACATACAGGAATTGATGGTCATTATAAACAGGGTTTCGAGTATTTCTGCAAATTTGGTCGCGTGCTTTAAAAGAACCTGCACTTAATCTTTTTTAAATAGTAACAAATGAAAAGTATGAATGTTTATAACAACAAATGGTCCAGTGCCATATTGATCATGATCCCACAAAAGTTCAAGCTGGCCCTAAAGTGTAGCACACCAGTTTATCAATTCTCGACACTACTGAACTTAATTGGACCCTTAAATGTTTGTTTCCATATTATGTAGTCTTACCTATAACAGAGCTATTTGGTGCAAAAGCGCATACACAAGCACATTCTGGCGGAACAGTAAAATTAGCTAATGCCCATTGAGAATCTCCATAATTACCCAGTATACCTAAATTAGGTAATCTAAAAAATAATTCATGTAGAGAACACAAAAAACCTATGTTGATTACTTACGTCAAACGACGATTTAAATTTGTGTCTTTTATTGCAAAAATATGAACAGTTCCTTTATCACTCGAACAGCATAAGAAATCTGAATCTCTGCTGAAGTTTATACTGAAAATAATAAGAAACTAAATTAATCCATTTATTTAGATTCATTCTATCTATACTGCAGTTGATTTAAAAAAATAAGTATAAAATTTACAGGATGTTTCCAAAACAAAATCCCTCATGTATCACTTGTTTATAAAACACCCTGTATAATACAAATTAGACTTAAAATATGCACAATAGTAAAATAAAAATAACGGCTGATACACTTGAATTAAGGTCATTGAGGGTGATTAGCAAACGACTAACCTATGTTGTCATGGTTAGTCGTTTGCTAATCGCCCTTAATCACATGACATGCTACTACCCAATCAAACAAAAGCTCCAAACAAGAAACCTCACTTATAATGCAACTTTGTTAAACAATAACCAAGTCAAAATTAACGTCAATAACGAAACAGAATATCGTGAATTGACAACAATGATGAATGAAACTAATCAACAATGGCATTCATACGAAAATAAGCAAGAAAGACAGCAAATTAGGATTATGGTCAGAAACTTGCATCCATCTTGCGATTCGAAAGAAATATCAACTGAATTAAAAGAGAGAGGTTTCAAAGTAATCTTCGTAGAAAATAAATTAAAAAGAGTTAAGGAGAATGACAGGGTTGAACATATTAAGCTACCATTGTTCGTTATAACCTTCAATAAAACGGAGGACATCAAAAAAATATTTGAAATACAGTATTCGGCTAACATGAAAGTCAAAATCGAAGCATTGAAAGCCAACATCGAAGCATTGAAAGCCAACAAGTTAGTACCTCAATGTAAAAAGTGCCAAAGATTTGGTCACACTCAGAAATACTGCCAAAGAAGTCCTGTCTGCGTCAAATGCGCTGGTGGTCACCTCACAGCTGATTGTTCTAAGCCTAGAAGTATCCCAGCTAAATGCTCAAATTGTGCTGAAGCTCAGCCAGCGAGCTACAGAGGATGTGTTATTGCAAAAGAATTACAAAAACGGAAGATGCAACAAATGCAGAAAAAACCGCAACCCAGAACATTTAGCACTAAGAAAGTATCTAATGAGATTTCATATGCTAATGCTGTTCAAACTCGTAAGGTCCAACCCTCAAATCCTCAATCTTCGACCACATATGAAGAACATGATTCCATGCAGCAGATGATGAAACAATTGATGGATATTTTTAATCAGTTTGCTGTTAGACTAGACCGATTAGAAGCCAGAGCCACTGGTGCTATTCCCAAAAAGAAACAATTCATGGATATAACTGACCTACGAATTGGACTCTGGAATGCCAATGGCATTCTAAATCGTAAACATGAATTAGAAGTATTCCTTATCAATCAGAACATTGATGTATGCTTAATTTCAGAAACATATTGTACTAATCAGTCATACCTCAAATTTAGTGGATATCAATGCTATCAATGCATACATCCAAGAAACCAAGCTAAAGGAGGTAGTGAAATCTTAATTAAAAACAATATTAATCATTATGAAGAACGTCACCTTCAATCTGAAGAAATACAACTTACTGTAGTAGGCATCAAATCAACCAAACAAAAATTTAATTTGGGTGCCGTATACTGTTCACCCAAATATAACCTTAAACGACCGGAATATCTTGAACTTATACATCATATGGGTGAGAGATTCATATTGGGAGGAGACTATAATGCTAAAAATGTAGATTGGAGATCTCGCCTGACCACAACCAAAGGTAAAGAACTTAGACTGGCAATAGGTGAAACAAGTTGCAATTTTCATTCTACAGGCAAACCCACCTATTGGCCTACAGACTTAAATAAAATACCTGACTTGCTAGATTTTTTTATTACAAGAAAAGTGTCACCAAACTTTGTTGATGTACAGGAAAACTTCGACCTAAACTCTGATCATTCGGCAGTTATTTTAACACTCAGTGAAAGAATAATCAAAAAAGAAACCCAGCCAAGATTAGTTAATAGAACTACTGATTGGGAAAGCTTCAAAATTGACCTTGATAATAATATCAACTTCAATGTCAATCTAAAGTCCAAGGACCAATTGGATAATGAAGCTGAGAAGTTCCTCTGAATCATTCAATCGGCGGCGACTAGCAACACCAAAGAAATTACATATGTCACCAAAGGGAATAATTACCCACTGGAGATTAGAGAATTGGTCAAAGATAAAAGAAAGGCTAGAAGGAAATGGCAGCATTCAAGAAACCCGTTGGATAAAACTATTTTAAATAATAAAACTCAGAGGCTTAAAAGAGAGATTCAGAAGTTGAAAGAGGACTCCATAAGAAGATATCTCATAGACTTGTCTGCAGATGAAACCACAGACTATTCCTTATGCAAAGCCACCAAAAGAATTAGAAGACCTGTTTCATCTATTCCACCAATTAGGAAGGAAGATGGATCATGGGCTCGTAGTAATAAACAAAAAGCTGATGTGTTTGCTGATCACTTAGCCAATATCTTTAAACCAAATCAAATCCAGTCAGATGTATTACTTGAGGACACATTTGATCCAGTTTCAGAAGAAATAATGTTGGTTACGCCGAAAGAACTGGCCAATGAAATTAAAGCTAATCTGAATCCTAAAAAAGCCCCTGGTTTTGATCTCATTACTGGAGAAATCTTTAAACAACTGCCGAAGAAAGGAATAGTAGTTGCTTACTTATCTCTTCAATGCAGCATTTTTTCTCAGATACGTTCCTGCTATCTGGAAGGTGGCAGAAGTAATTATGTTACCAAAACCTGGTAAACCAGTAAATGATATCAAATCATATAGACCTTCTCTACTTCCCATTATCTCGAAACTGTTCGAAAAACTACTATTGAAAAGACTGCGGCCTATAATAGAAAACAATAGTTTAATCCCAGATTTTCAGTTTGGACTCCGCCAGAAACACTCCACCATCGAATTACTGATGTTATTGAGAGAACTATTGAAGAAAAATTAGTATGCTCGGCTGTCTTCCTCGATGTTGACCAGGCTTTCGACAAGGTCTGGCACGATGGTCTAGTCCATAAATTAAAAAGAATGCTACCGAAACAATATGTTGAATTTTATCATCATACATATCAGACAGACTATTTCGCATCAAACAAGACGAATATTCAGATCCCAAAGAAATAAGTGCAGGTATACCACAGGGAAGCGTCCTGGGACCACTACTTTACCTCCTTTACACCAGTGACTTGCCAGAAACAAGAGATGTGACTACCGCAACATTTGCTGACGACACGGCTTTGCTTGCAGTTGGACACAATTCTGAAACCTCTACTGCTAAGCTGCAAAATGCTAGTAACAGAATTCTTGATTGGACAATAAAATGGAAAATAAAACTAAATGAACTTAAATCTATCCATGTCTACTTCACCAATAAAAGGTTGACAGACCCCCCTACGCTTAATATCAACGGTAACATTGTACCTCATGCAAACAACGCTAAGTACCTTGGTATGAACTTGGTATGAAATACAAAGAATACTATTGGCTCCTTGGTAGAAATTCCAAGCTGTCATTAAACAATAAAAGTCTTATTTATAATCAGATTTTAAAACCTATTTGGCTTTATGGAATTCAACTCTGGGGTTGTGCCAAAGATTCCAACATAAAACTAATTCAGACCTTCCAAAATAAAGTGCTGCATAACATGGTAAATGCTCCATGGTACGTACGCAACCAGGACCTCCATCGTGATCTTGGCATCCCAATGGTTCGAGAAGAGATAAAAAGGTTCGCTGGCAAACACCAGGCCAGACTATACCATCACGTCAACGCAGAAGCCCTTCAGCTACTGCATAACCAACATCTTGTCCGAAGACTGAAGAGGACCAAACCGTTTGACCTTGTGTAGTGTTTTGTATAAAAGCAGAGCATTGTGCGCGAGTGAGTAGTATAAGTGTATTTTGCGCAGCCAGTACAAACTAAAGGACATCATTGGATGAACTCTAGCTTATAAATGTTTTAGTATATTAAGTATCAAGAACAGTAAGGACAGTTTACCGATCGACGACAATGTTTGGCGACTGAGCGAAGCGAAGTCGCCAATATTGAAGGAGATCGGTAAACTCCTTACTGTTTGAGATGCTTATACTATTTTTTGTACGACGATTATGAATACAAAGGTATTAACTAAGGAAATATCCCCGAAAAAAAATAGATTTAAGATAATTTATTTTTGCCCTGTATATCCACCAAACATTAAGTAGGTTTGGTCGTTACCATGGATACGTTTGTAATTACTATTATTTTTGAATGTCACGATATTTGTCAAACTCGTGAGAATGAGTGAATCTGAAAACGAATATAATTGGGATATAAGAGGCCTGAGCAAATTTAAATAAACAACATACATTTTTTTAAATAGTCCAATTATTTAGAAAATAAATGATTTCTCGCGAAAGAGACATCTAAAGATCATGCATTTATTTAATAAATTACATATAATTTACTTACCGTTCTGTTTTTGACAGAACTGAACGGTAAGTAATTACTTACCGACGCGTTTTTGCTTAGCAACCAGTAAATATAACCTACTGTTCTAAAACCAAGTATGGTAAACAATCCGAAATAGCATGGTCGTACAAAAAGTTATTTATCAGATTTATCAGATTCAAATTATTGGTTAGTCATTTGTGACTAGTGAAATAAATAAAGATTATTAAAAGTTTCACAGTTTTATTAAAATATAACCTGACAATATTGTTTCGACAGCTATGCTGTCATTATCAAAGGTAATATAATTATAAACAAACACGTCGCTAAGGTAGATACAAAATAGGTAACTAGATAAAATAATAATAATCAGAATTAAATATCTAATACTTCCAGTAACGGAGAATTACTGAGCTCAAGTTGTTCATTCATTAAAGGTACCCTGAGTTTGTGTTTGTATATCTCAAAGGCTTCTAAAATGTCTAATTTGCGTTTGTTATTACAAAAATGTAGGAATTTAATATTATTTTGAGGAGTCATTGTGTGATTTTGTTCTAAAAGGTGTTTGGCGTAATTAGATTTTTCAGGATGTTTATTTTTGTAATGACGTACGTGTTCTTTATATCTTATGTCAAAATTTCGAAGTGTTTGTCCAATATATACCGAACTACAAAAAGAACAATTTAAACGGTAAATGCCCGATTTCATGATATCATGTGTTCTGTCTTTAGCATTAAATAAAAATGAAAAAGTGTTAGTGTTGGTTTTAAATGTTATTTTATAATTGTTGGTTTTTCTTAGTATATGTGCAATTTTTTCTGATATTTTGCCAAAATATGGTATAGATATGTAACTTGTGTCTTCTGTTTACATAATACACATAAAATAGCAGCCTACAGATCATTAGTACACAGAGCGTTAACTATTCCACTAACAAAATCAGATTTTAGCAAAGAGATATCAACCATTAAACAACTAGCACATGCAAATCATTATAATCCGAACATGATTGACACTTTAATTAAACAAAAAGATTATAGGTTAGCTATTAAAAGAATATATCCCATTGACAATCAAACAGAAGACACAAGTTACATATCTATACCATATTTTGGCAAAATATCAGAAAAAATTGCACATATACTAAGAAAAACCAAGAGTTATAAAATAACATTTAAAACCAACACTAACACTTTTTCATTTTTATTTAATGCTAAAGACAGAACACATGATATCATGAAATCGGGCATTTACCGTTTAAATTGTTCTTTTTGTAGTTCGGTATATATTGGACAAACACTTCGAAATTTTGACATAAGATATAAAGAACACGTACGTCATTACAAAAATAAACATCCTGAAAAATCTAATTACGCCAAACACCTTTTAGAACAAAATCACACAATGACTCCTCAAAATAATATTAAATTCCTACATTTTTGTAATAACAAACGCAAATTAGACATTTTAGAAGCCTTTGAGATATACAAACACAAACTCAGGGTACCTTTAATGAATGAACAACTTGAGCTCAGTAATTCTCCGTTACTGGAAGTATTAGATATTTAATTCTGATTATTATTATTTTATCTAGTTACCTATTTTGTATCTACCTTAGCGACGTGTTTGTTTATAATTATATTACCTTTGATAATGACAGCATAGCTGTCGAAACAATATTGTCAGGTTATATTTTAATAAAACTGTGAAACTTTTAATAATCTTTATTTATTTCATGATTATGGAGTTCCACAAAATAAGGCTGGAAACAATAAACAAGATTTGTGACTAGTTTTAATATCTCGAACACCATGTAGGTGTTTATTAAGAAAAAAAAAAAAATGCTACTACCCATTGTGTTTAAGCATTTTTCACAACAGTAAGTGTTTTTGAAAAAAACCATTTATTCCAGATTTTTATTACAGATCAAATATCTAAATTGGTTTGGCATACTGGGTGACAATGATCATATTATGTTACACCGAATAAAATCTTGATTTCTCAACTGGTTCCTATCAAATCTAAAATAGTGAATACAGACATAAATAGATAAATAAGCATCTTTCTGTAATACAACCTCTAGCTCTAAACTTCCGGTTTAACGGGAAGTAACATCAATTTTAGGATATCAAATAGGACACCCTGAATATCTATATACATATTTGGAATCTACATTAAATTGTAACTACAATGGTGCGCCATTTTTCATCTGTTTCAAAGATTTTTGTATTTTTTTCTTTTTGGGTGTACTTGGCTGTGGATTAATATCCATCATATCCACCAAGAGATCTAATGATCTCTTTTTTAGATGATTAGTTTAGTGTAGTTAGATTGTATAAAAATTGCATAAGCACCTATTTATAACCTATTAAACATGATAATTTCATATAATTTAACATAACCTTTAAATTTTCCGTGTGACGCCAATTTTGTATTCTATTGATTCGTTGGAAAATTCTCTATTAATTCGTGTAATAAAAAAATTGGTGTCATACAGGAAATATAAAGGTTATGTTAAAAAATAGAGATGCACCGAAGATTCGATTTTGCTTCGGTATTCGCCCGATTCAGTCAATTTTTAACAGATTCAGTTTTGGGCAAAACAACATGAAACCTGAATCTGGTTTATTTGAGTGCATTTTAACTAAAAAACCCATTATTTAGCGTTTAACTAAAAAAGATTATACATTTTAAAAATATGTATCAACATTTATTTAATTTTTAGCATTTCAAGCATTTATTTTCAAGAATCTGGGTCAAAGAAGTCACAAGGGTGAAAATGCAAAATGCTTCGCAATTAATTCGGCGATCAGTTTTTGATATTGTGTTTTCATAATTCAATACTGTTTATTTTTTTTATTAATGTTTAGTTATATGCATTATTTTATTATAGCAAAATATGTAATAGAAAACGTATATTTTGGATACCAATGTTTTCTTTTTGTGATATAATTTTGTATTCAATAAAACTAATCAAAACCCAAATTTCTGTTGTGCTTCGGCCGAATATTCGGTGCTTCCGCAAATTTTAATGGCCGAATATTCGGTATTCGGTGATTTAGCCTAAAGCCGCTTCGGTACATCACTATTAAAAAATATGAAATTATCATGTTTAATAGGTTATAAATAGGTGCTTATGCAATCTTTATCCAATCCAAGTACATTACATAAATAAGCTCATCCAAAAAAGAGATTTAATATGCACCGCAACAACTTAACCTACAAACAACGTAACTATAAAAAATCTTAGAAATAGTGAGAATTTGCTGAAGCGCCGAATATTCGGCCGAAACAAAATAGAAATTTAAGTTTTGATTAATTTTATTGAATACAAACTTATGTCACAAAATGAAAACAGTGGTATCCAAAAAACACGTTTCCTACTACCCAATTTGCTTTAATGAACTAATCGAGACAATAATACAAAATATAACTAAACAAACTTAATAAAAAAATAAACAGTATAGGATTATAAAAAATATGATGTCAAACACTTAATTAAAAAAATGCTTATTAAAAACTACTATGTAACATAATAGCATTAAAAAAACATTTCAGTATTTAAAATTCAATTTAGGAATATTGCGAAGGATAAAAAGTAGGTTTTCAGCATTTTATGAGAACAATCTAATAATACTAATAATTAATTCCTTAATAAACATACCTAAGTCTTTAAAACAAATGAACACAACATACAAACATACACCGATAAATCCTGTTGTTAGCTAGAGATGCAACAAACGTTTAATAAAATAATTGTTTAAACCATCAAAAATTAAACGTTTACACATCTAAATGCTTCCCCGGAAAGATTTATGAAACCATTTCTCTATAATCCTATATCGTTTTGATTTTTAATTTATTCGCGCCATAAAGCGGACGACACAGATTACTGTTTATGTCTACCACCACTAATATAAACTGAAGAGAATATACGAAAGGGCTCCGGTTGCATAAATCACGAAGTGCGCTAGCAAATTCGGCAAATAATAAAATATAAATAATAATTAATCAAATAAATATAATAAACTGTATTTTATGTAACGTATTTCTGCATACACTAAAGTAGCTACTTTTCATCACCTACGATGATGCCTGTTTTGATTGGATTATTGCCTTAGTCAAGTACTGTATCGGGTTGAACGTCAAATGGCACATAGTCGTGGAGTAAGCAAACTGTTGCCTTTTAACCTTAATGAGATTAATTTTTGCCATATAATGTTGATGTTCTGTTCATTTAAATGTGTATTTTTATATTAAATGTTTATTATTTATTTATTTTTGGGCAAGGAATCAGGATGGCTGAGCATCCTTCGTACCTCATGGCACCGATTACTATGATCATTTGGACGACCCTACTAGAATTTAGCCGAATCTGGCGGAATTCCACCTCCTGTAGGAATTTTTATTGTGCCAAACATCGCATTGACAAGGGACCTACAGTTTTACTTCCTATCCAAGAAGAAGACATGTTTTAAATTTTTCTCCGCTATGAAAAATTACCAGCTCGCCGTTTATTTATTACTAAATATTTACACGTTTAAATGCTGTATCCCTATTGTTAACTGAAATAAAACTTGATACATATATTTTTATTTAAATTTTAAAGAAACTAAAGAAATACCTACTGTATCTTTTTTATTAATTATTGTTGTTATGGCTATTATCGCACATACTAGTCGGAACTTAAAAATATTTACGTATTGCGATTTTAGGAATTCAATAAATGCTGATACATTTTTTAGAAACTTAGACTTATAATTTATTATGGCCGAATACCGAATCTTTCATGTTGCTTCGGCTAAAACCGAATCTGTTAAAAATTGACTGAATCGACCGAATACCGAAGCAAAACCAAACTTTGGTGCATCTCTACTTAGAAACAAATGAGAAATGGTGCACCATAGATAGTAGTCACAATTTAATGTAGATTCTAAAGTTTATCACTTCCAATTAAACCAGAAGTCTAAAAGCTAAAGGTTGTATTATAGAAAGATGCATATTTATATCTGTATTAACTATTCCAAATTTAATAGGAATTGGTTGAAAAAAAAATAAAGTATTCGGTGTAACATATGATCTTTGTCATCCAGTATAGGATAGTGGTTAGTAGTATGATTCTTAACTTGTAGGCATTCATTTTCTTAATCTGACTGTACACATAAGGACTGTATCGAAAAGAAAGTTAACATTTTTAAACAATCGCAAAAGCAAGCTGTGGAATATTTTTAAAATAATTTCGATAATAATTTGTTTATTTGTATAGCGACAACTGCTTCATATGAAAAAAAATTCAAGTTTGTGTACAATATACAGCAATGACACGAATTAATATAAATGAAAGAAAAGCAATTTTGGACGAGTAGTGCAGAATAAAAGAAATTTTTAAAAGACAGTTGGCTAAAAGACGCAATGTTGACCATGAAAGTGTCATTACTATAGTAAAAAGTTTGGCAAGGCTTGTAGTTTAAAAAGCTGTCGAAATCTGGTCCTAAAAATGGATCCTCTAATCCAGGATGAGATAGTTAGGTGTTGAAGATTTTTAAACGTAAATCAATGTTGTCAGTATGCGACACTGCGAAAAAAGCAGAAACATCAATAGGAATGATTTTAGCGAATAAAGAAAAAGTATAATTTAAAATCTTATAAAAAACAAAAAAATCTGAAAGGAACGAAAAACAATCTGTAGATGTAAGAAAACAGACAAGCAACCTGTACGACAACATCTTAACAAGGAAAAACCAGTGTGTTATAATGGACGATAAGACTTACTACAAATTTGATTATAAAACATTGCCAATGCCCCAATTTTACACTATTAAAAAAAATTCATATGTGAGCAAAAAGGACAAGTCAACTTTTATGGAAAAACATGGGAAAAAGGTCTAGTATGGCAAGCCATACGAAATGCGGCATGAAATCTAGTCCCTTATTTACTCAAGAAAATTTGAATGCAGATTTATACCGAAAAGAATGTTTCCAGAAAGACTGTCGACAATGATTAAAAAGCATACAGTCTGTCGACAATGATTAAAAAGCATACAGTGCCTACTTTATTTTGGTCAGACCTAGATGCATGTCATTATGCAGCGGCCACTAGGGAATGGTGTAAACAGCATAAAGTCAATTCTGACGAGAAAAAGCCTAATCCCCCAAACTACCCTGAAGCGCATTCTATTGAAGATATTGGTCTAGTATTAAACGACATCTTCAGAAAAACGATGAAGCTGCAACTAGCCTAGATTTTAAAAAATTTTGAATAAGGCCGCCAAAGCAGTCACAAAGGAAGTAGTCCAAAACTTAATACTTAACCTAAAAAATAAAGTCAGATAACTGGCAAAATAATAATAATTTTTTATATTTCTGTAAATTATTAAATTTTCTAGATATTAAAGTGTTGTTTTATTATAAAATTATTAAAAGTATTGCATAATTATAAAAGGTATAGGGTCATTCCATGCGAAATCGATCACTAAAATGGGTCGATCTCACGGATTTCAATAAAAATCGCTTATGAGGTAGCAATCAACTAAAGAACATAACTTTCATTCATCAATTTGCTAAATTACGCAGAACTTCGGAAATATTCAAACTGAAAAAATTATCAAAACTGCTTGCACGCCTTTAAAGAAATATAAATATATCGAAAAGTATTCACCCTAGAACAAATATTTTTTTGTATATTGCTCACTAGAAGACGGGCTTTTTGGACAGCCTAATAATTTTTTGTTATCAAACTTATTTTTATTTTTTTCTAAACGAAATATTTTAGAAATGCAGAAAAATCGGTGTGGTCACATTTTTAAAAATCTGAAAAAAATTGTACAGATTCTTTGAACATTTGTGTATTTAAATGCAAAATGGCAAGCTGGACATTTTAATAGTTTTGGTAGGGCAAATTTTTAAAGATCGCGTTGCTTACAGCCGGCGCACCATAGATCACGATCAACCGGCACAAACCGCATTCGCTACCTTCTAGTTAGTAATAATACGGTCCATATTACCAGCTTAACTCTTAACCTTAACCTCTCAACTAATGTACATAAGATAAATGTATATTTGTGTGGATATGATTATACCTACTAATTAGTTAATTACTTAAGTATTTAAATCGATTACTTCGGGTGTGTTACATAAACTACTTTTTTCGCGGCTGTCCAAGACCATAAAATATAATGCAACAGCTTTTTTAATTTAAGTTTTAAGGTCAATTGGGGTAATTGCTCCATAGATATACAATTCTTTTGCTTCAAACTCTTTATCTCATATATTATCGTGAAGTATAAGTTTAGAACCTTGTTTTATAGTAACTTTAATATATTTCCAAAAGAAAATGTAAAAATAAAGCAGCTCTAATGCCAACTATTGCATTTAAAAATATTTTTTTAAAAACATGTCTTGTGGTTCCAGTTACCCAATAGATTGGGGTAAATGGAATCATCGTCTATATTTTATATCCACATTATTTTATAATATGTTCTGGGTAACTGGGACGCCCTAAGGATATTAATTAAAATGTCTCCAAAAAATTAGGGCTGCAGTAGGAATAGTTCAGAAATTATCGCAGTCGGAAGAGTGTAAAGGATAAAGTACTAAAAATTCACGTAATTCTCATAGACGTTTAACGATAGTTTTAATTTTTATTAAGCATAGTTTCAGTTATCCCATCGCTCCAATTACCGCAGCTGACCTTATTAAACATCAGAACGTACAATAGAGATCGGTAATAGTTATTTATGGTACAAGTGAGTTAAGCAAGTTATTATGATAATTTTTGCAGTGGATAATATCATTAACTCACCTGTGCCACAAGTTCAAATATTGAATTTGCAATGATCCTATAGCTCAGTCTATAGTTTTTAACGTTAATAAATTTGACACTCTAGCTCGATGACTGGATTTTAATAATATAATACAACGTAAGCTGGTGATTGGTTGCTACCTACAATAGCACCCAGTCTAACCTAGTGAACATCTATTTTTAAATTTAGGATCAAAAACAACTCATCTTCTGTAAACAAAAATGGTATCTAAGCTATTGCATTATAATATTTTAGGGTCTTTGATGGCAGCAAGAAAAATGCTTTATGTAACACACCCGAAGAAATCGATTTAAATACATACGTAATTAACTAATCAGGAGGTATAATCATATCCACACATATATACATTTATCTTATGTACATTAGTTAACACCGACCGCTGGAAGTATAGACGGTATTATTACTAACTAGAAGATAGCGAAAGATCTAGGATAAATACTTTTCGAGATATTTATATTTCTTTAAAGGCGTGCAAGCAGGTTTGATAATTTTTTCAGTTTGAATATTTCCGAAGTTCTGCGTAATTTAGCAAATTGATGAATGAAAGTTATGTTCTTTAGTTGATTGCTACCTCATAAGTGATTTTTATTGAAATCCGTGAGATCGACCCATTTTAGTGATCGATTTCGCATGGAATGACCCTATACGAGTCTGAAGGTGTCAACTTTCTTTTTGATACAGTCCTTATGTAATTTAATTTTTAGAGAAGTTGCACAATTATAGAAATTTCAATAAGTAAAAATTGTTTACCAATAAACTGTAGCTTGATCCGATCCTCTTCGTAATTCTACAAGCAAATTTCTACTACATGAATCCCAAACACGTATTAGTGTCCCTTTGTTTGATGCTGTAGCTATCCTAGTGCCTTGTTGATTCAAGGCAATGCAAGCAAGTTCATTTTTATGAGCGGATATCCATACAGGTGCACTAGAAATTCCTATCTCAGTATTACACAAATCCTGAAAATTTGAACTTTTGTAAATCTACAATACATTTTTTGCAATTCAGACTGTTAACAGCTCTTATGGATACATAAATTGCACTTACTATTGTATATGTTATGGGCAAGGTGATTAATTATTAATTGAGCGGCCTTAAGTAGCAAGGGTCAAGCCATGGATGAGGTTAGGTTACTGTTAGTGTGAAGTTTTACCATAAGAGACTAGGCGGCCATTAATCACATTGCCCATAACATATACAGCCTGTTCGTTCTCAAACTCGAACATATGCATTTAACATTCTATTGAACGTTTTTGGTGATTTCTGCTCGCCAAATTCAATTACAAGAAAGATAGTGATATCAAAAAAAAGAGAAAATTATTGCACATCAAATGATACTAATAATATTATTAAGATTGCGATTTTTATTTTAAAATACTAGTTAAAAGGTCAACTGTTGTTAAGTATGACAAGCTATGCTTTTCAAATTATTTCATTTTAGCCTATGAATGAAGTGAATAACAACTATTTAAACTTTTAATATGTATTGATTTAGTAGAAGTACAGCAAAATACATAAAAGTAAAATGGACAATGTGAATTGCCTATGATCGACTTTGAGAGTGACACCCAGTATATAGCTTACCATCAAAATAAAATATACTTACTACAATTTGAACACTACCAATCTTATGGCCGGGAAAGATTAAGATCTGTTTTTCAGCAGATGCTAAAGGACTCATTTCGCACAGACCTAAAGGGTTTTCTCTTGTTTCCAGTGAGAATAATCGTTGTGTGGGAGTGGGAAAAGAGAATACATGAATATGTGTTAATAAGGCCACCACTAATCTAAAATAAATATATTCTATCAGTTTTAAGAATTTCTCTTTACAGGATATACAGCTAAATTCTTCCAAGTGGGTGGATAGCACAATAATTCACCAGGCATGTGTACACACTTGCCTGATGCTGCTAAATGCTACAACTTCAATCTCATCCACCCCTTGCAAGAACTTAGGCATATTATGTATATTTTGTATATTAATATTCAATTAGGTGATTGTCACAGACAATTTAGAAAGGTCCTGAGAAAATATCTATCTACACAGCAAACGTTACAGTGTACTATAATTCAGCCACAGTTATAAAATTCTCAACAAGTCATGATTTATAATTGCTAAGTTGTAGATTCTGAAAAAACTCTAATTTCACTGTTGTAATTATTAAACTTTGGCAATATATTTTAAAATTTTATTATAGCTGACCAATTCTCATACATAACATTTTGACCAGAAAAAAGTTATTTGTGTATCAAGTACACGAATTGATGTTTTTAGCTCGTAAGAATGTAAGTTTTCTGACGAGCTACCAGGTAAGTCAAAAAAGCAATTTGAACACGCTAAAATATTTTGTGTTCAAAATATTTTGAAACGAAAAATTGTTTTAATTTTGCTTAAGTTAAAACTGTCAAAAGCCATTTATCAAAGCCTAGAAAAAAATCATTTTTCACAGTTTTGACCAATGAATGTTTGGTATCATTCTACGTTTAGCTTACTACCTAATACTTCAAAGTAAGCCGTAGTTGAAGCTTTAGGTCTTTAACTGAAAGAAGTTTGTACGAACGTCCGGGTGTTCCGTCCCGTCTTATCTCTAAGACAGGAATTTAAATACGCTCAGTTAGCATACATTGCCTACACAAACACAATGCGCTACCAGTAGCTCACTGGTGAGAGCGAGGCTACTATCCATTCTCTACTAGCTCTTCAGGCTAGTGGCGGAGCTGAAATGCGCTCACCCACCAGCACCCTCTCCGAGAAGATGGTACCTCATCCAGCTTCGGACTATCCCCCAACATAAAATGTTGAGGACCAGTGTCCAATCGAATCCAACCTCAAATGTGATGGGACTTGGTTTTGTAATGGTTTTGCCAGCGTGATCTACCAAATTATTGGGCTTGGGGGGGTTCTTAAGTCTGCACATTATAGACTCCTGGTATGTACTTGTATCAGGGTGAACTTGTGTTTTTGCTTTAGCTTTCGGTTCCCATTAGCTAGAATTTACCCCTTCTGTCCGGTATGAACCTCACATCAATTCTCCTCCATAGGATTCAGTCAAACAGCGGGTAGTACAAGGTACCACAAGAAACCTTGACCCAGGTAAGAATCAAATTCCACCAACACCGGTCCTCATGTTAGCAGAACAACGTTTATGAGTATTTGTCGAGTTATATTTGCGTATAACTCTATCACACATTTTATTCTGGCCTGATTCATCGCTACCAGGTTCCCTGTGGTTCTCTGGGATTGAATATACTGGAGCCAGTTCTAGGGGCAGGTGTCGTGTGGTCTGCTACACCCACCTCAAGCCAGTTACCATGGCAACGTGACAAAAAACTAGGTCTGCAAAAAAACTGCAAACTTCGTCTCTAACACCTTTATTTTAGTAAACTTATAGAACCAAAGGTTCTGATATTGAAATTACCAGAACATCTTGGTTACCTCTATTACACTTTTACAACAATAACGCTTTTCGTAATCACTCATTTAGTAAGTACTTAGGATGGTTTACTATAAAAATTTCAATTACTCCTATAACACCAATATCTAAAAGTGGCAGAAAAGTTTAATAGTACCTAATATTAAATCTTTTTAGAAAACTCTTGTATAGTTACATTCAAATGCATAATCGTTTTAGTGCTTCTACTGAGTTACTGATGTCAGGATGTCAATTGAGATTGTTTTCATTTTTGATTCAACCTTTTGTCCGATTTGATTTGTTTTTTTTTAACGTGTATGGCTTATAGATTGATACATCAATTCAGAGATGTCCACACTAAACACTGAACATGTTAATTAATTGGTATTTAACAATTGTCGTGATAAAAGTTGTATAGCACTGGCATTGCATGTCCTTAACAATTATCCCTATCCTAACAATAATCACCAACTGTTCTTGATTTATTTAATGTTATTTATATATTAATACTTACTTATCTTTTCGTAATCGCACTGCCTTCACTGGAGAAGAAAATGTTAACTCTAAAACAAACTTTTTTGTGGCATCATCAAATAGCAATAATGTATTATCTGCAAATTTTGGTCGAGAACCACCCGATACTATTGCTATTATATTTGTACGAAGTAGCATTTCACAATGGGAAACACTACCCATTAATTCAAAATCTAAAACAATTTTACTAATATGCAAACACACTTTACAAATATTTGTATTAAAAACTTACCAAAATGAGCCTTTTCAACTAATGGATCAACATTATATATTCGAAGGCCACTTTCCATAGCGCAAGAAAAGCATCCTAAAAATGTTATTGTACATTAATGTTTTGAAAGTAATTAACCTTTTTTGCGTCTAACCTTGATCTTGATTGAATTTAATATTCAAAACAGCTTTGGCACTTCCCATATTTATTACAAATCTACGTAATTGCATGTAAATATGTCTTATATAAACGAGTTATGCTTGATCAACAAGTTTTTCTGAACATAATAACTGAATACATGGTAGATAACACTTTACTACTTAATTCTTTTGTTTTCAATAACACTTTATTTATATTTAGCGGAAATTGACAGAGTAAAACAGAATAGCCACTACAAATGACGTAGGCACTCTAGAAACTTGAAAAGTCCCTGCTTTAATCGCTCTGACCACAGCTCTGACTATGACCACCTATGACATTAAAAACTTGTACAGGGTGTTCTTTTATACCAGATATTAAGGAACTAAAGCAACCAGATTTAGTGACTTTTCTGGTGTAATAGTACTTCGAAACTTACAAAATTGTTATAGTGTGAATCACATCAACAACTATTTTGGAAATTAGATTATTAAAAATAATATCTATGTTTTGTATCGATGTCGAACTTTTGCGTAATGTTCAAACGTTGAAGAGCAAAGAATAGAGAGAATAAGAATGGAAGGCTCCATAAGAACTATATGTAAAAATCCGACCTCATTTTACAGTAATAGTAACACCTGACACGTGAAGATGACGTAATAATCGCTAGAATTAAATAAGGTTGTATATAGGGAGGTTGGGACATCATGTTCAAGGTCATAGCCCCAAATATGGCCGCCGATGTTTTTTCAATTTATAATTGAATAAATTTCGTCTTTCACGCTCACGTATGGGAAATCGAAACAATCGGAAGCCCTTTGCAGCAGAATTACAGCAATTCTTGACGCAACAAGTCGGCATCTTCAATTTCAAATATTTGAAATTTTGCCTGACAGTTGTCACCTTATGACAATTGCTGCAATGCATCATGGGTGGGGCTAGGATGTCCCAACCTCCCTCTATACAACCTTAGAATTAAAATTTTAATACATCAAAAAAACAATATGTAATACTTTCCATAAAAAGGTCTATCTAACAAGTGTTATCAACACGCTAGGCGTTATTATTAGGTCATTAGCCTTCCATTCTTACCCTCTCTATTCTTTGGTTGAAGAGTTCTTAAAATCTCCTAATATAATAATAGCCAGTTCCGATGTCCGACGTTCGGTTTCCGATATCCACCGAAAAATATTTCGAAAACTAGAAGACTTGATTAAGACTGTAATTTTACAGGCAGGTGGGCCTTACTCCCAAAGGGGTGCATGAGTATATTTTTAATCTTAAAAAAACCCGAGGCGGTCGCAGGGGGAGGCATTTCTTACAAAATCATTATGGCTATACATATATCTCTTGAATGGCGTAAGCTACAAACTTCAATTTTTCACAGATTATACTTGAAACAATTCTAAAGATACAAAAACACAGAAATTACCGCCATTTCATCCAGGGGCGGAGTAAGACAACATCCCAAGAGGTTGCTGCAAAAATAACTATTATAAAAATCTTGAGTGTGAGTAATCTGTAAAAGATACGTATATGCCATCCTGGACTTTTCTGTAGATCTTTTTGAGCTCTACAATTCGTTCGCTTACAGTTTGCCTTTATCTGTTATCATTTTTGCAGCGTAATGCGTTTTGTCCCTGTTTGAGCAAATTTTCTTAATTACTTGTTTCACACTTTGCTCATTACTCGACTCTCGAAAGATCCTCTGAGCAATCTGTATACATAGAAACCTTCTCTAAGAAACAAGCTATTAATTGGTAAGAACGGCATCAAAACCTATTCAGTGGTTCTCAAAATTCAACAGTTTTTACAAAAACTACAAAGTTAATAGGGCACGCTGATTGTCAGCAATGGCGCGTTTTCACTGCGGTTCCTCCACATGCCATTGATTTTCCAACGAATATTATGCTAATATAAAGTACATAATATAATAAAAAAACTAAATTTATAATTAAAATAACTATATTATGTATTCTCTTTGAACACGTCTGCCATTTGTTTAAAGTTATTTTCAAAAATGGCCAACTTATGTGTTTTTATAGCATTTATTTGAACAAAAATAAGTTTGGGGCTTATTAGTAATCACGAAGAAAGGCAATGCTAATTATGAATCGAACGTGATTATTATAAATTATAATTACAATGTTATGATCCTATTGACATTATTATTAAGGAAAATAGAAGTTCCATTGCAGTAGCACATCCTGAGCTACGAGGCGACACTTCTTTCGCTAGGAGCGTTGTTCTGATTTTCAATTTTACAAGGCTGCGAAATAGAATGTGTAAAAACTTTCCTAGCCAAGTTATATATCAATTGACGCGTTTTTGTGAGTAGATGAACATCTGAAAATCTGAGAAAATTCTGACGACGCGTTTCCGGTTAAATCCGGTTACATTAAATTTAAGTATATGTTTTTTTAAAAATTATATCTCAGCAACCGCTTATCCAATTTTAATTATCTTACGGTCTATTTAAAGCTAAGAGTGAGTTCTAAATACGCGTATAAAATTATTTCTGAAAAAAGTTCTAGAACTCGGTTCTAAGACTTTTGGAACTTTTTGAGAAATCTTAAAACAAAGTCCTAGAACGTTTTCCTTTTTTTAAGATGTCCACTGTGAAGAGCATATTTGTTTTAGTAAAATATCAAAAATGAGAAAAATCGTACAAGTAGTTTTTCAGAAAAAATTTTTTGAAAATTTCTATATTGAAAAAAAATAAAATTTTTCAGATTTAAAGTATAAGATTCATGTTTTTCTATTGAATTGTTTGTAGAATTTTGAATTTTCGAACTTAATTGATACAAAAGTATAAAATTTATTCTCAAATATGATTTAATTACTGATTATTGGTTAGTTTAATTATTTACAATTAACTGTTACAATTAAACTTTACAAGTACAATAACAATATTGTAACGAATAGTAAACCCACATATGACGTCATCAAACATTCTAGATGTAAGAGTCATCAACTGTATGACTCATCAATAACACGTGCATGTATGACTCATCGACACGCCTCATCGACGTGACTCATCAACACGTCATCGAACATTCTAGATGTACGAGTCATCGTCTGAAAGATATAAATTGAGTCGCGAGTAGAAGGGGGCAGTTAATGTTGGACCGGCATAGTGAAATGTACTCTGAATAAATAAATGTTAATAATTATTGTAATACATAAATAGTTTTTATATAAATAGTCCTCATATAAATTTGTAAATACCTAGCATTTAAAAAGTTTGTTAATTAGTTTATAGTTATAGTGTTTTTAATTAAGTGTATGTAAATTAATATTTGTCTTATGAATAGACGATTTAAACAGCATTTTGATTATTAAAAAACAACGTTACAATATAATTGAATTCAATTTTTAAGCATTAAAAGGAAATGGTGACCTTCTACCTACACCACCTACCTACCTACACATCTGTGACCTTCTTCTGATTGCAATGAAGAAAGAGACAAGTCAGGAATAAGGAAGTGAGGAATCAAAAAAGAAAAGGTTTGAAGATAATAGAGATAGACATACAAAGGTCGAAAATAAAGAGGCTGACAAGGGAAAGAAGAAAAATGCTATAAAGAAGATAAGAAATCGAAAAAGAAAAGGTTTGAAGATAACAGAAATAGACGTGCAAAGATCGGAAATAAAGAGGTTGACAGGGAGAGAAAGAAAAATGCTAGAGAGAAAGATGAGAAATCGAAAAAGGAAAGGTTGGAAGATATAAGAAATAGACGTGGAAAGATTGGAAATAAAGCGGCTGATAGGGAGAGGAAGAAAAATGATAGAGAGAAAGAAGAAGAGGAATAACAAAGGAAAAGGTTACGACAAACCTTGTGTACGACGAAATATTCAATTAAGGAATCATGTCCGTTCGTTGGCCCGTATGTTCGTTCGTCCGCTAAGGCTACTCAACAATATGCTCAAGTATGCATGCATATAAACTGGTAATTGTTTACGGTAGGGATTAAAGACTACTAAAATAGGTGGGAGAGTGTTAGTGGTGGGTCCCAAAAATTAACTTTTATAAGTAGAACTGTTTTCTTACTTCGTGAATAAACCAGATGAGTGACATGAACAGAAGGGGACCGTTGATTTTTCAACAGGTATTATGCTACTTTATTCATATTCTGTACATACTCCAAGCGGAAGACAGATAATCTACATAACATCAAGTTTACAATGCTTTAGCTTTATTGATTATTTATTTTAAAATAATGCGTAAGTAATTGTCAATTATAAACAGATAATAATAATTTTGAAAATTTGTGAAAAGCTTTAAGTAATACGCGCAACTAGCATCTAATTTTTGGGGTGGCTAAGGCCCTTATTCTATAAACTGTTGTTATTTAACGATGTCGTTATTCTAACAACACTCATGGTAACAACAATTTTCTAAATCTTTATTCTGCAAGTTGTTAACTCCTAGTAACAAAAGATGACCAAAGGAATTTTTCTGATAGTTGGCACTATTTTTTAGAATTACGCGAATGATATTTAGGTCTAATGCAATATATATTTTTTTTAAATATGCTTTTTACAGGTATAGATTTGATGATACTTAGCATAATATATCCCATAAGTATTTATTGTTAATTTATATATAAGCTCCTTTGTATGATCAGTAACACAACTGAGTTTCTGTAATTAAAGTTTTATTAAATTTATCATTTACACGTTTTAATTTACATTATTTACACAAATATTACCAGTAATTAAAGAAACGACATTTAATGTCACTAACCACAATGTCAAGCCAATGTCAGTTCTTAATCACAAGCAATATTTCTTTTGTTTCATAAACAATTCATAAGCACATGTGCCCTCTTTTTAAGCTGAGCTCGGCAATAATTGAATTATTGAAAATTATGGAATTATAATTTCATTACATCACCCCTCCCGGAGGAGAAAATATTCACAAAATATTTTAACAATTTTAGTAATCGTTACCATCTTCTTCATCATCTTCTTCTTCGGGTGTTGGGATTGGAATCAGCTTAGAGACATGGAAAAGATTGGACTCGACCCTTTTTTCGACCCATATTTATCCTGTAAATTGAATTCGATAATTTTTCTGCGATTTTATATGGTCCAATTTTTAATTCGTCAAGTTTTTTTCTGTTCAATTTGTTGCCATTTTCCACAAACACCAAATCACCTATGTTGAAGTCGAAATGTTTACGGTTTTTGTCGTAAATTTGTTTATTATAATTATGAGATTTTATTGTTCTATCCAGAGCGATTTTCCTGTCTCGTATCCAATCTTTCTCGGAATTTAATTCTTTTAGTTCACTTGGTAACATTGCAACATTTTTGCCTTCCATTAAATATGATGGTGCGAAACCAGTGACAGTATGTTCTGTCTCGTTGTATTTGCGCACACACTCTTGAGCTATGGTTATCCAAGCTGCTTTTGTTTTTTTTTTTCATTAATCTTGCATCTGATTTTATTAACTAGGGTTTGATTCAATCTTTCATTCAAGCCATTAAAAACTGGTGAATTTACTGCAGTGAAGATTATTGGTATAACCTTTTCATCCAAAAATATTTTAAATTCTTTTGAATTTAATCCTGGATATTGGTCTGAAAGAATCAGACCAATTTGATCAGTTTCTGAGATGCTTTTTACAAGCTTAATAAAATCATTTGCAGTTTGTGTTTTCGATGTTAGGATATATGCGTATCTCGTGAAGTGATCTATTAGAAGATGTAAGTATTTTTTGTAGATCAAGAACCTCCAAAACCTCCGATTGTGTCTATAGAAATAATTTCGAAAGGCTTTGTGGCTGGGCCTAACTGTGACATCAACCCAAATTTTCCTAGTCCCCTTGATTTATTTTTAATACATACTGCACAGCTTCTGCATGTTTCCTTAATGTTTCTTGTTAAATTCTTAGCAGTATAATATGGTCCAACCATCCTATGCATTTGTTTCATTCCTATATGACACAAGTTTTTATGTACATCTTTTAGAAATTTGATGCTAAAATCTTCCATTAGAATGATTTTTTCCTTCCTTCTTACTTTTTTGTAATAAACATTACTTTTAGTTATTAATTTATTATTATTATTTTTTATTTGTATGTCTTCATGTTTTTCTTGGTCTTTTAATATATCCTCAAGTGTTATCAAATTTACAACCTTTAACTGCTCCTCCATATTTTCGTTTGGTTCTAAGACAGGATTCTTGCTAAGGCAGTCAGCTTCTAAATTATATTTTCCAGGAGAATATTTGACCACAAAATCATACTGTGATAAATAATCTGTCAGATCTCCTAGTTCTTCATCAGTCCTAGATTTTATGTTCATATTCTCTAATGGTTTGTGGTCTGAGAAGACAGTAAAGTTTTTTCCTATTAAGTAATGTTGCCAATATTTAACGCATTCTTTGATTGCCAGGCATTCCAGGTATATAGCCTTTTTTCTTTTCTGTACTTCATTTAATTTTTTTGAGAAATATGCCACCGGTTTTTCTTCTTTGTTGTTCTGTGGTTGTTTTAACACGGCCGCTACTCCTAGTAAACTAGCATCCGTGTATATATGTATTGGTAGATTTGGATCAAAGATAGTTAATACAGGCTGAGTTAATAATATGTTTTTTAATTCGTCGAACGACTTTTGACATTCTTTGATCCAAATAAATGATTGTCCTTTTCTCAGTAGGTTGTACAACGGGTCCAATTTTATTGCTATGTTTGGCACATATTTATGGTAAAAATTTATCTTACCTAAAAACTGTCTTACATTTTTCTGCGTCTTCGGAATTGGAAAGTTTTTTTATGGAAATCAAGTTGTCCTTCAATGGCTTTACAGCATTATTTTGTATTATATGACCCAAGTATTTTACTGAGTCAGCTGCAAATGTGCATTTTACAAATTCTAACCTGAATCCTTCACTTTTGATAGCTTGAAATAGTTTTGTTAAATGCCTAATATGTTCTGAGAATGATTCTGAAAAAATGAGTATGTCTTCTATGTAGCTTACTGTGAAGTCTGCAAGTTTGTGTATTCTTATTATGTTACACATTATTCTTTAGAATATCGCTGGCGATGTTTTAAGACCAAATGGCAAACAAGTCCACTGAAAATGACCATCTTGTGTGACGAACCCGGTTTTGTGTCTGTCCGTAATGCGCAGAGGAATTGACCAAAATGCCGAGTTTATGTCCAGTGTTGAGAAAAATTTACAGTTTCTCGTCTTTACCATTAGATCTTCTATGAGTGGGAATGGTTGTGATTGAGGCACAACAATTTTATTCAAGTCTCTGAAATCTATGCATAATCTTGATTTTGTATTTTCATCTCTTTTGTAAGCTAATGTTACTGGGGCTGCGAAAAGGCTGTAAGATTCCTCTATTAGCCTTTTGTCCAGTAACATTGCGATTTGTTTTTCAATTTCTTTTTTATCATCAATTGTGCGTCGATACGGCCTCTTGCTGCAATATTTTTCTTCTAATAAATCGATGTGTGCCTTATAATCGTTTACTGTCCCGATATCGTATTTATCTTTGGCAAAGACGGACTTGTATTCTAGTATTAATTTATTTATTATTGATTGCTGATCGCGATCCAAATGGTTTATATAAATGTTGAAGTTTCTTTCTTTAAAGTGCTCATTAAAATTTATTAAATAGTTATTTTTCATTTCTTTAGAAATGTCAGTTTCTTCTGAATTTGTATTTGTTTCCTTAGAAGCAAATTTTGTTTGTTGATTATTGCCTTTTATTTCTTTAGAAATGTCAGCTTTTTTGAATAATTTTTCTCTATTTCATTAGAAATATTATCTTTTTGTATTGGCACTTTTTAACTTATTTGCAGGTTTTCATCTTGAGATAAATAGAAACTTTTTATACAATCTAAACCAATCAAAAAATCATAATCAAAATTATCTTTGTCAATTACAAAAATATTAGTTTCTTTTTCTACGTCAAAGATTTTTACATTTAATGTTACCATGCCACTTGCTTTTTTAACGCCATTAATAGTTTTCAAATTAGTACTGTAGTAGGTATTGCGCCACCTGGCCCAGACAAATTGACATGCCATGTGGCATGCCAATGGCATGGCTCCTCCCCCCTGCTTCTGATTGGCTACCCCCACTCCCGTAGCTCCTCCCCTTGCTTCTGATTGGTCGCCGCCATCTTGGATTTACCCGCCTACTTCTCTCTGATTGGTTAACCCCCACTCCTGTAGCTCCTCCCTTGCTTCTGATTGGCTGAAGGCAGCCATTTTGGAACGTCTGGTTCCATTCTACCACGCCCTGGCGCTAGGCTACCACGCCCGCCGCCGTCGCCATTACGGGTATCTGTATTACCGGCAAACTGAGTGCTACCAATAGAGGGCGTAATGCTACAATTAGTGTGTATTGCTAAGAGAGGGCGTCATGAAGAAATCTGTATTATCGATGCGCTGTGTACTACTACTAGGTGGCGTGTCATGAAGAAGAAGAAGAAATCTGTATTACTACAGAGAGGCAACCATTTTATATCACAGCATCTTGCGTGCGCGCGCTAAATTTGAATCTGTCAATTTTAAATATTTGTCATTTTTGCATCTGTCATTTTAAATCTGTCAATTTTACTGCTGTCATTTTTTACATCTGTCATTTTAAATCTGTCAATTTTGCTTCTGTCATTTTAAATTTGTCATTTTTGCATCTGTCATTTAAATCTGTCGTTTTGAATTTGTCATTTTTGCATATGTCATTTAAATCTGTCATTTTAAATCTGTCATTCTTAAAGCAACCATCTTACCAGATTTGAATTTTAGCGCTAACTCTGGGATTGGATCCTTTCACTAAGCTGAAACTCTTTCTCTCTCTCTCTCTCTCTCTCTCTCTCTCTCTCTCTCTCTCTCTCTCTCTCTCTCTCTCTCTCTCTCATAGTATGACTACTTACCGGCTTTGTAGCTTAGGATGTTCGCCGTCGGAAATCTTCGGCTTTATTCGTGTACTCTCTCGCTGATAACGATCTACCTTTTTATATAGTCAGCCCCTTCGCCCTGTGCTAGTAAATGAAACAACAACAATGTTTATACATATTATTTATTTTGATATTTAATGGACAATTGTAACATATGATTTGACAAATTATTCATTACACAGTATGAGTTGAGATCATCGCGTAACACTTGCAAATTGTTCAAATATTTTTGTAACCTATTTCTAAGATAGTTTATTTCCGCCATGGTGTTCTTAATACGACGGTGCAAACGTTGTTGTCGTTGACGTCTCCGACTGCTGCTGCTACTGCTGATATGATTGCAGTCGTGTACGTACGGCATCGATAAACTTTTGCGGATAATGTTTTATTATTTCTAATAAAATGAACGAGTTCAATCCACCACCAGTTGCTGCTGTGTTGTCTATTAAACTGGTAGCTGAGTAGTAACCGCACAACAGTTCGGACGTGAATAAAATTGAATCGGGTGTCGGGAGCGATTTATAGGCATCTTCATGGCGTCTCAGTTGACCTTCTGCTACGTTCTCTATGTTTGCGTGGTAGAAACGCGAAAAGTCCAGGTGACGTAACGTTCGAGCATGATGATTGATCAACGGTGCTAAATGCAGTATAGACTGAAACTCGTAATCTTTTAAGGTTATAGTCCTCTGTTTATCATGTATGGCCACCCTGTTGCCGAAAAACTCGTTGTGAATAATCTCGATGTATAAATTGTCACATAGATGGAATTTCAAATGTTTATCGCGATGTAGTACACTGTTGTCCTTGTTGCAACAGCAGCAACCATGAAAGAAATTTTTAAACATTGCCTCGACTCGTATATCATACAGCTCGAACCAGTCCCGTTCCGACAACACCAATTCACCATACTCACATATGCTATTCACGCACTCGAGCTTCACTACCACGGTAAATTCTCCCTGGTCGTCGTCGTCGGGTGGAATAAGTCCTACTTGGATGTTGTGTATATGGTCGTAGTTTTCTTTTTCCCCGGGAGGTCTCGTAACATACAGCGGATACTGGACAGCCCCGAGCAATTGAACACGTACTTCACGTTTAGCTGCTGCTACTGGTGTATCTATGATGGTAAAGTTTGCTGATGCTGTTACAACGTCATCAGCGTAGTATAGAGGCTGCTGCTGCTGCTGGGACAGGAACGCTAAAACAATAATAATACAATAATCGATTAATATAAGCATAAACACACACAAAAGTCTTAAACATCTTACCTGTTTCTTCGACTTCGTTGTTCCACGCTTGACCGTCGTTGTCGGTACTTGTTGTTGATGATGATGATGATGCATGATCTGCAACATCCGAACCTTCTTCATCTAAACAAGCAACAGCAACAAAATAGACACAAATTAGCATATAAACTTGAAGTTTTATAAACAACAACAACAACTTACCTATTTCCAGGGGTTCGCTCTCACAGTTATCATAACAATAATTAGGACTGCTTGACATCATCGTAATTGCTGCTGTTGCTGCTGCTGCTGCTGCACACGTACCGCCTACTGCTACACGCTAACAACGGT
>OV816024.1:116827640-117000494 GCA_929113105.1 Agrypnus murinus
AAGTAGTCGTTTATTTTACTGTTTTTTTAAGTATTTGTCACACTATTTTTAAAACCGTTTTAGAAAACTTTAGTCAATATTTATTTTTCGACAGTTTTAAATAATTCACATCCTAATCCCCTTCGTCTTTTTGTATGGCTGATATCTAATCGAAGTCTTCGGAATTTTGATCTTCTCGCCGCCTCTTTTCCTTTCTTCTTCCAATATTACACGATACAATCTTATTCGCGGTATTTTAAACTCTTTTCGATCTCTTTGTCTCAAAAGTGGAGTTACGCGATACAGTGGTTCGTTCTGGACAGGTTTCTTCCTCAGTTCTGATTTGACATATTCCCGGATCGTACTGCTTAGAACCTCATCGTTTCGGCAAACAGTCGTCATCGGTTTCCAGGCACGAGCAGCATTAAACAAGGAAGGAGGATCCAAATACCTGTAAAGATTAAGAAGAGTTTTAGATATCATAATAATAATTTATACTAAAAATTAAAAAATACGAATAGTAACTCTTGGAAAATGCTTACCTCAAAATAATAACCAATACTCCCACAGGCAATATGGAAAACAATGGAACAACAGCACCAACACTTACAGAGAACATCTTGCTGACACTTCTTATTAATAAAGACTGAATAAAAGTGGACAAGCGGTGTAGTTATATACCCCTTGTGAGCAATTAAGCGTGAAAATGTGGTAAGTCATCCCTGACATATTTAGGCGGGAATGCATGTCATTGCATATCGCCCCACTGTTAGGAATGTTTTATAATTTGTGTTTGAGTTAGTTCAATTGATATTATAACAACATCTAGAAGTCACGGGACTTTTTCGTGAGAAACCTATCAACTACGTTGTGTCCCCTCACCTTTTTTCCACCTGGCTAGGCACAGGCTTTGGCAGGTTTAGACAATTTCTTTAAACCAAAGTAGTCGTTTATTTTACTGTTTTTTTAAGTATTTGTCACACTATTTTTAAAACCGTTTTAGAAAACTTTAGTCAATATTTATTTTTCGACAGTTTTAAATAATTCACATCCTAATCCCCTTCGTCTTTTTGTATGGCTGATATCTAATCGAAGTCTTCGGAATTTTGATCTTCTCGCCGCCTCTTTTCCTTTCTTCTTCCAATATTACACGATACAATCTTATTCGCGGTATTTTAAACTCTTTTCGATCTCTTTGTCTCAAAAGTGGAGTTACGCGATACAGTGGTTCGTTCTGGACAGGTTTCTTCCTCAGTTCTGATTTGACATATTCCCGGATCGTACTGCTTAGAACCTCATCGTTTCGGCAAACAGTCGTCATCGGTTTCCAGGCACGAGCAGCATTAAACAAGGAAGGAGGATCCAAATACCTGTAAAGATTAAGAAGAGTTTTAGATATCATAATAATAATTTATACTAAAAATTAAAAAATACGAATAGTAACTCTTGGAAAATGCTTACCTCAAAATAATAACCAATACTCCCACTGGCAATATGGAAAACAATGGAACAACAGCACCAACACTTACAGAGAACATCTTGCTGACACTTCTTATTAATAAAGACTGAATAAAAGTGGACAAGCGGTGTAGTTATATACCCCTTGTGAGCAATTAAGCGTGAAAATGTGGTAAGTCATCCCTGACATATTTAGGCGGGAATGCATGTCATTGCATATCGCCCCACTGTTAGGAATGTTTTATAATTTGTGTTTGAGTTAGTTCAATTGATATTATAACAACATCTAGAAGTCACGGGACTTTTTCGTGAGAAACCTATCAAGTACGTTGTGTCCCCTCACCTTTTTTCCACCTGGCTAGGCACAGGCTTTGGCAGGTTTAGACAATTTCTTTAAACCAAAGTAGTCGTTTATTTTACTGTTTTTTTTAAGTATTTGTCACACTATTTTTAAAACCGTTTTAGAAAACTTTAGTCAATATTTATTTTTCGACAGTTTTAAATAATTCACATCCTAATCCCCTTCGTCTTTTTGTATGGCTGATATCTAATCGAAGTCTTCGGAATTTTGATCTTCTCGCCGCCTCTTTTCCTTTCTTCTTCCAATATTACACGATACAATCTTATTCGCGGTATTTTAAACTCTTTTCGATCTCTTTGTCTCAAAAGTGGAGTTACGCGATACAGTGGTTCGTTCTGGACAGGTTTCTTCCTCAGTTCTGATTTGACATATTCCCGGATCGTACTGCTTAGAACCTCATCGTTTCGGCAAACAGTCGTCATCGGTTTCCAGGCACGAGCAGCATTAAACAAGGAACGAGGATCCAAATACCTGTAAAGATTAAGAAGAGTTTTAGATATCATAATAATAATTTATACTAAAAATTAAAAAATACGAATAGTAACTCTTGGAAAATGCTTACCTCAAAATAATAACCAATACTCCCACTGGCAATATGGAAAACAATGGAACAACAGCACCAACACTTACAGAGAACATCTTGCTGACACTTCTTATTAATAAAGACTGAATAAAAGTGGACAAGCGGTGTAGTTATATACCCCTTGTGAGCAATTAAGCGTGAAAATGTGGTAAGTCATCCCTGACATATTTAGGCGGGAATGCATGTCATTGCATATCGCCCCACTGTTAGGAATGTTTTATAATTTGTGTTTGAGTTAGTTCAATTGATATTATAACAACATCTAGAAGTCACGGGACTTTTTCGTGAGAAACCTATCAACTACGTTGTGTCCCCTCACCTTTTTTCCACCTGGCTAGGCACAGGCTTTGGCAGGTTTAGACAATTTCTTTAAACCAAAGTAGTCGTTTATTTTACTGTTTTTTAAGTATTTGTCACACTATTTTTAAAACCGTTTTAGAAAACTTTAGTCAATATTTATTTTTCGACAGTTTTAAATAATTCACATCCTAATCCCCTTCGTCTTTTTGTATGGCTGATATCTAATCGAAGTCTTCGGAATTTTGATCTTCTCGCCGCCTCTTTTCCTTTCTTCTTCCAATATTACACGATACAATCTTATTCGCGGTATTTTAAACTCTTTTCGATCTCTTTGTCTCAAAAGTGGAGTTACGCGATACAGTGGTTCGTTCTGGACAGGTTTCTTCCTCAGTTCTGATTTGACATATTCCCGGATCGTACTGCTTAGAACCTCATCGTTTCGGCAAACAGTCGTCATCGGTTTCCAGGCACGAGCAGCATTAAACAACGAACGAGGATCCAAATACCTGTAAAGATTAAGAAGAGTTTTAGATATCATAATAATAATTTATACTAAAAATTAAAAAATACGAATAGTAACTCTTGGAAAATGCTTACCTCAAAATAATAACCAATACTCCCACAGGCAATATGGAAAACAATGGAACAACAGCACCAACACTTACAGAGAACATCTTGCTGACACTTCTTATTAATAAAGACTGAATAAAAGTGGACAAGCGGTGTAGTTATATACCCCTTGTGAGCAATTAAGCGTGAAAATGTGGTAAGTCATCCCTGACATATTTAGGCGGGAATGCATGTCATTGCATATCGCCCCACTGTTAGGAATGTTTTATAATTTGTGTTTGAGTTAGTTCAATTGATATTATAACAACATCTAGAAGTCACGGGACTTTTTCGTGAGAAACCTATCAACTACGTTGTGTCCCCTCACCTTTTTTCCACCTGGCTAGGCACAGGCTTTGGCAGGTTTAGACAATTTCTTTAAACCAAAGTAGTCGTTTATTTTACTGTTTTTTTAAGTATTTGTCACACTATTTTTAAAACCGTTTTAGAAAACTTTAGTCAATATTTATTTTTCGACAGTTTTAAATAATTCACATCCTAATCCCCTTCGTCTTTTTGTATGGCTGATATCTAATCGAAGTCTTCGGAATTTTGATCTTCTCGCCGCCTCTTTTCCTTTCTTCTTCCAATATTACACGATACAATCTTATTCGCGGTATTTTAAACTCTTTTCGATCTCTTTGTCTCAAAAGTGGAGTTACGCGATACAGTGGTTCGTTCTGGACAGGTTTCTTCCTCAGTTCTGATTTGACATATTCCCGGATCGTACTGCTTAGAACCTCATCGTTTCGGCAAACAGTCGTCATCGGTTTCCAGGCACGAGCAGCATTAAACAAGGAAGGAGGATCCAAATACCTGTAAAGATTAAGAAGAGTTTTAGATATCATAATAATAATTTATACTAAAAATTAAAAAATACGAATAGTAACTCTTGGAAAATGCTTACCTCAAAATAATAACCAATACTCCCACAGGCAATATGGAAAACAATGGAACAACAGCACCAACACTTACAGAGAACATCTTGCTGACACTTCTTATTAATAAAGACTGAATAAAAGTGGACAAGCGGTGTAGTTATATACCCCTTGTGAGCAATTAAGCGTGAAAATGTGGTAAGTCATCCCTGACATATTTAGGCGGGAATGCATGTCATTGCATATCGCCCCACTGTTAGGAATGTTTTATAATTTGTGTTTGAGTTAGTTCAATTGATATTATAACAACATCTAGAAGTCACGGGACTTTTTCGTGAGAAACCTATCAACTACGTTGTGTCCCCTCACCCTTTTTCCACCTGGCTAGGCACAGGCTTTGGCAGGTTTAGACAATTTCTTTAAACCAAAGTAGTCGTTTATTTTACTGTTTTTTAAGTATTTGTCACACTATTTTTAAAACCGTTTTAGAAAACTTTAGTCAATATTTATTTTTCGACAGTTTTAAATAATTCACATCCTAATCCCCTTCGTCTTTTTGTATGGCTGATATCTAATCGAAGTCTTCGGAATTTTGATCTTCTCGCCGCCTCTTTTCCTTTCTTCTTCCAATATTACACGATACAATCTTATTCGCGGTATTTTAAACTCTTTTCGATCTCTTTGTCTCAAAAGTGGAGTTACGCGATACAGTGGTTCGTTCTGGACAGGTTTCTTCCTCAGTTCTGATTTGACATATTCCCGGATCGTACTGCTTAGAACCTCATCGTTTCGGCAAACAGTCGTCATCGGTTTCCAGGCACGAGCAGCATTAAACAACGAACGAGGATCCAAATACCTGTAAAGATTAAGAAGAGTTTTAGATATCATAATAATAATTTATACTAAAAATTAAAAAATACGAATAGTAACTCTTGGAAAATGCTTACCTCAAAATAATAACCAATACTCCCACAGGCAATATGGAAAACAATGGAACAACAGCACCAACACTTACAGAGAACATCTTGCTGACACTTCTTATTAATAAAGACTGAATAAAAGTGGACAAGCGGTGTAGTTATATACCCCTTGTGAGCAATTAAGCGTGAAAATGTGGTAAGTCATCCCTGACATATTTAGGCGGGAATGCATGTCATTGCATATCGCCCCACTGTTAGGAATGTTTTATAATTTGTGTTTGAGTTAGTTCAATTGATATTATAACAACATCTAGAAGTCACGGGACTTTTTCGTGAGAAACCTATCAACTACGTTGTGTCCCCTCACCTTTTTTCCACCTGGCTAGGCACAGGCTTTGGCAGGTTTAGACAATTTCTTTAAACCAAAGTAGTCGTTTATTTTACTGTTTTTTTAAGTATTTGTCACACTATTTTTAAAACCGTTTTAGAAAACTTTAGTCAATATTTATTTTTCGACAGTTTTAAATAATTCACATCCTAATCCCCTTCGTCTTTTTGTATGGCTGATATCTAATCGAAGTCTTCGTAATTTTGATCTTCTCGCCGCCTCTTTTCCTTTCTTCTTCCAATATTACACGATACAATCTTATTCGCGGTATTTTAAACTCTTTTCGATCTCTTTGTCTCAAAAGTGGAGTTACGCGATACAGTGGTTCGTTCTGGACAGGTTTCTTCCTCAGTTCTGATTTGACATATTCCCGGATCGTACTGCTTAGAACCTCATCGTTTCGGCAAACAGTCGTCATCGGTTTCCAGGCACGAGCAGCATTAAACAAGGAAGGAGGATCCAAATACCTGTAAAGATTAAGAAGAGTTTTAGATATCATAATAATAATTTATACTAAAAATTAAAAAATACGAATAGTAACTCTTGGAAAATGCTTACCTCAAAATAATAACCAATACTCCCACAGGCAATATGGAAAACAATGGAACAACAGCACCAACACTTACAGAGAACATCTTGCTGACACTTCTTATTAATAAAGACTGAATAAAAGTGGACAAGCGGTGTAGTTATATACCCCTTGTGAGCAATTAAGCGTGAAAATGTGGTAAGTCATCCCTGACATATTTAGGCGGGAATGCATGTCATTGCATATCGCCCCACTGTTAGGAATGTTTTATAATTTGTGTTTGAGTTAGTTCAATTGATATTATAACAACATCTAGAAGTCACGGGACTTTTTCGTGAGAAACCTATCAACTACGTTGTGTCCCCTCACCTTTTTTCCACCTGGCTAGGCACAGGCTTTGGCAGGTTTAGACAATTTCTTTAAACCAAAGTAGTCGTTTATTTTACTGTTTTTTTAAGTATTTGTCACACTATTTTTAAAACCGTTTTAGAAAACTTTAGTCAATATTTATTTTTCGACAGTTTTAAATAATTCACATCCTAATCCCCTTCGTCTTTTTGTATGGCTGATATCTAATCGAAGTCTTCGGAATTTTGATCTTCTCGCCGCCTCTTTTCCTTTCTTCTTCCAATATTACACGATACAATCTTATTCGCGGTATTTTAAACTCTTTTCGATCTCTTTGTCTCAAAAGTGGAGTTACGCGATACAGTGGTTCGTTCTGGACAGGTTTCTTCCTCAGTTCTGATTTGACAAATTCCCGGATCGTACTGCTTAGAACCTCATCGTTTCGGCAAACAGTCGTCATCGGTTTCCAGGCACGAGCAGCATTAAACAAGGAAGGAGGATCCAAATACCTGTAAAGATTAAGAAGAGTTTTAGATATCATAATAATAATTTATACTAAAAATTAAAAAATACGAATAGTAACTCTTGGAAAATGCTTACCTCAAAATAATAACCAATACTCCCACAGGCAATATGGAAAACAATGGAACAACAGCACCAACACTTACAGAGAACATCTTGCTGACACTTCTTATTAATAAAGACTGAATAAAAGTGGACAAGCGGTGTAGTTATATACCCCTTGTGAGCAATTAAGCGTGAAAATGTGGTAAGTCATCCCTGACATATTTAGGCGGGAATGCATGTCATTGCATATCGCCCCACTGTTAGGAATGTTTTATAATTTGTGTTTGAGTTAGTTCAATTGATATTATAACAACATCTAGAAGTCACGGGACTTTTTCGTGAGAAACCTATCAACTACGTTGTGTCCCCTCACCTTTTTTCCACCTGGCTAGGGACAGGCTTTGGCAGGTTTAGACAATTTCTTTAAACCAAAGTAGTCGTTTATTTTACTGTTTTTTTAAGTATTTGTCACACTATTTTTAAAACCGTTTTAGAAAACTTTAGTCAATATTTATTTTTCGACAGTTTTAAATAATTCACATCCTAATCCCCTTCGTCTTTTTGTATGGCTGATATCTAATCGAAGTCTTCGGAATTTTGATCTTCTCGCCGCCTCTTTTCCTTTCTTCTTCCAATATTACACGATACAATCTTATTCGCGGTATTTTAAACTCTTTTCGATCTCTTTGTCTCAAAAGTGGAGTTACGCGATACAGTGGTTCGTTCTGGACAGGTTTCTTCCTCAGTTCTGATTTGACATATTCCCGGATCGTACTGCTTAGAACCTCATCGTTTCGGCAAACAGTCGTCATCGGTTTCCAGGCACGAGCAGCATTAAACAAGGAAGGAGGATCCAAATACCTGTAAAGATTAAGAAGAGTTTTAGATATCATAATAATAATTTATACTAAAAATTAAAAAATACGAATAGTAACTCTTGGAAAATGCTTACCTCAAAATAATAACCAATACTCCCACAGGCAATATGGAAAACAATGGAACAACAGCACCAACACTTACAGAGAACATCTTGCTGACACTTCTTATTAATAAAGACTGAATAAAAGTGGACAAGCGGTGTAGTTATATACCCCTTGTGAGCAATTAAGCGTGAAAATGTGGTAAGTCATCCCTGACATATTTAGGCGGGAATGCATGTCATTGCATATCGCCCCACTGTTAGGAATGTTTTATAATTTGTGTTTGAGTTAGTTCAATTGATATTATAACAACATCTAGAAGTCACGGGACTTTTTCGTGAGAAACCTATCAACTACGTTGTGTCCCCTCACCTTTTTTCCACCTGGCTAGGCACAGGCTTTGGCAGGTTTAGACAATTTCTTTAAACCAAAGTAGTCGTTTATTTTACTGTTTTTTTAAGTATTTGTCACACTATTTTTAAAACCGTTTTAGAAAACTTTAGTCAATATTTATTTTTCGACAGTTTTAAATAATTCACATCCTAATCCCCTTCGTCTTTTTGTATGGCTGATATCTAATCGAAGTCTTCGGAATTTTGATCTTCTCGCCGCCTCTTTTCCTTTCTTCTTCCAATATTACACGATACAATCTTATTCGCGGTATTTTAAACTCTTTTCGATCTCTTTGTCTCAAAAGTGGAGTTACGCGATACAGTGGTTCGTTCTGGACAGGTTTCTTCCTCAGTTCTGATTTGACATATTCCCGGATCGTACTGCTTAGAACCTCATCGTTTCGGCAAACAGTCGTCATCGGTTTCCAGGCACGAGCAGCATTAAACAAGGAAGGAGGATCCAAATACCTGTAAAGATTAAGAAGAGTTTTAGATATCATAATAATAATTTATACTAAAAATTAAAAAATACGAATAGTAACTCTTGGAAAATGCTTACCTCAAAATAATAACCAATACTCCCACTGGCAATATGGAAAACAATGGAACAACAGCACCAACACTTACAGAGAACATCTTGCTGACACTTCTTATTAATAAAGACTGAATAAAAGTGGACAAGCGGTGTAGTTATATACCCCTTGTGAGCAATTAAGCGTGAAAATGTGGTAAGTCATCCCTGACATATTTAGGCGGGAATGCATGTCATTGCATATCGCCCCACTGTTAGGAATGTTTTATAATTTGTGTTTGAGTTAGTTCAATTGATATTATAACAACATCTAGAAGTCACGGGACTTTTTCGTGAGAAACCTATCAACTACGTTGTGTCCCCTCACCTTTTTTCCACCTGGCTAGGCACAGGCTTTGGCAGGTTTAGACAATTTCTTTAAACCAAAGTAGTCGTTTATTTTACTGTTTTTTTAAGTATTTGTCACACTATTTTTAAAACCGTTTTAGAAAACTTTAGTCAATATTTATTTTTCGACAGTTTTAAATAATTCACATCCTAATCCCCTTCGTCTTTTTGTATGGCTGATATCTAATCGAAGTCTTCGGAATTTTGATCTTCTCGCCGCCTCTTTTCCTTTCTTCTTCCAATATTACACGATACAATCTTATTCGCGGTATTTTAAACTCTTTTCGATCTCTTTGTCTCAAAAGTGGAGTTACGCGATACAGTGGTTCGTTCTGGACAGGTTTCTTCCTCAGTTCTGATTTGACATATTCCCGGATCGTACTGCTTAGAACCTCATCGTTTCGGCAAACAGTCGTCATCGGTTTCCAGGCACGAGCAGCATTAAACAAGGAACGAGGATCCAAATACCTGTAAAGATTAAGAAGAGTTTTAGATATCATAATAATAATTTATACTAAAAATTAAAAAATACGAATAGTAACTCTTGGAAAATGCTTACCTCAAAATAATAACCAATACTCCCACTGGCAATATGGAAAACAATGGAACAACAGCACCAACACTTACAGAGAACATCTTGCTGACACTTCTTATTAATAAAGACTGAATAAAAGTGGACAAGCGGTGTAGTTATATACCCCTTGTGAGCAATTAAGCGTGAAAATGTGGTAAGTCATCCCTGACATATTTAGGCGGGAATGCATGTCATTGCATATCGCCCCACTGTTAGGAATGTTTTATAATTTGTGTTTGAGTTAGTTCAATTGATATTATAACAACATCTAGAAGTCACGGGACTTTTTCGTGAGAAACCTATCAACTACGTTGTGTCCCCTCACCCTTTTTCCACCTGGCTAGGCACAGGCTTTGGCAGGTTTAGACAATTTCTTTAAACCAAAGTAGTCGTTTATTTTACTGTTTTTTAAGTATTTGTCACACTATTTTTAAAACCGTTTTAGAAAACTTTAGTCAATATTTATTTTTCGACAGTTTTAAATAATTCACATCCTAATCCCCTTCGTCTTTTTGTATGGCTGATATCTAATCGAAGTCTTCGGAATTTTGATCTTCTCGCCGCCTCTTTTCCTTTCTTCTTCCAATATTACACGATACAATCTTATTCGCGGTATTTTAAACTCTTTTCGATCTCTTTGTCTCAAAAGTGGAGTTACGCGATACAGTGGTTCGTTCTGGACAGGTTTCTTCCTCAGTTCTGATTTGACATATTCCCGGATCGTACTGCTTAGAACCTCATCGTTTCGGCAAACAGTCGTCATCGGTTTCCAGGCACGAGCAGCATTAAACAAGGAAGGAGGATCCAAATACCTGTAAAGATTAAGAAGAGTTTTAGATATCATAATAATAATTTATACTAAAAATTAAAAAATACGAATAGTAACTCTTGGAAAATGCTTACCTCAAAATAATAACCAATACTCCCACAGGCAATATGGAAAACAATGGAACAACAGCACCAACACTTACAGAGAACATCTTGCTGACACTTCTTATTAATAAAGACTGAATAAAAGTGGACAAGCGGTGTAGTTATATACCCCTTGTGAGCAATTAAGCGTGAAAATGTGGTAAGTCATCCCTGACATATTTAGGCGGGAATGCATGTCATTGCATATCGCCCCACTGTTAGGAATGTTTTATAATTTGTGTTTGAGTTAGTTCAATTGATATTATAACAACATCTAGAAGTCACGGGACTTTTTCGTGAGAAACCTATCAACTACGTTGTGTCCCCTCACCTTTTTTCCACCTGGCTAGGCACAGGCTTTGGCAGGTTTAGACAATTTCTTTAAACCAAAGTAGTCGTTTATTTTACTGTTTTTTTAAGTATTTGTCACACTATTTTTAAAACCGTTTTAGAAAACTTTAGTCAATATTTATTTTTCGACAGTTTTAAATAATTCACATCCTAATCCCCTTCGTCTTTTTGTATGGCTGATATCTAATCGAAGTCTTCGGAATTTTGATCTTCTCGCCGCCTCTTTTCCTTTCTTCTTCCAATATTACACGATACAATCTTATTCGCGGTATTTTAAACTCTTTTCGATCTCTTTGTCTCAAAAGTGGAGTTACGCGATACAGTGGTTCGTTCTGGACAGGTTTCTTCCTCAGTTCTGATTTGACATATTCCCGGATCGTACTGCTTAGAACCTCATCGTTTCGGCAAACAGTCGTCATCGGTTTCCAGGCACGAGCAGCATTAAACAAGGATCGAGGATCCAAATACCTGTAAAGATTAAGAAGAGTTTTAGATATCATAATAATAATTTATACTAAAAATTAAAAAATACGAATAGTAACTCTTGGAAAATGCTTACCTCAAAATAATAACCAATACTCCCACAGGCAATATGGAAAACAATGGAACAACAGCACCAACACTTACAGAGAACATCTTGCTGACACTTCTTATTAATAAAGACTGAATAAAAGTGGACAAGCGGTGTAGTTATATACCCCTTGTGAGCAATTAAGCGTGAAAATGTGGTAAGTCATCCCTGACATATTTAGGCGGGAATGCATGTCATTGCATATCGCCCCACTGTTAGGAATGTTTTATAATTTGTGTTTGAGTTAGTTCAATTGATATTATAACAACATCTAGAAGTCACGGGACTTTTTCGTGAGAAACCTATCAACTACGTTGTGTCCCCTCACCTTTTTTCCACCTGGCTAGGGACAGGCTTTGGCAGGTTTAGACAATTTCTTTAAACCAAAGTAGTCGTTTATTTTACTGTTTTTTTAAGTATTTGTCACACTATTTTTAAAACCGTTTTAGAAAACTTTAGTCAATATTTATTTTTCGACAGTTTTAAATAATTCACATCCTAATCCCCTTCGTCTTTTTGTATGGCTGATATCTAATCGAAGTCTTCGGAATTTTGATCTTCTCGCCGCCTCTTTTCCTTTCTTCTTCCAATATTACACGATACAATCTTATTCGCGGTATTTTAAACTCTTTTCGATCTCTTTGTCTCAAAAGTGGAGTTACGCGATACAGTGGTTCGTTCTGGACAGGTTTCTTCCTCAGTTCTGATTTGACATATTCCCGGATCGTACTGCTTAGAACCTCATCGTTTCGGCAAACAGTCGTCATCGGTTTCCAGGCACGAGCAGCATTAAACAAGGAAGGAGGATCCAAATACCTGTAAAGATTAAGAAGAGTTTTAGATATCATAATAATAATTTATACTAAAAATTAAAAAATACGAATAGTAACTCTTGGAAAATGCTTACCTCAAAATAATAACCAATACTCCCACAGGCAATATGGAAAACAATGGAACAACAGCACCAACACTTACAGAGAACATCTTGCTGACACTTCTTATTAATAAAGACTGAATAAAAGTGGACAAGCGGTGTAGTTATATACCCCTTGTGAGCAATTAAGCGTGAAAATGTGGTAAGTCATCCCTGACATATTTAGGCGGGAATGCATGTCATTGCATATCGCCCCACTGTTAGGAATGTTTTATAATTTGTGTTTGAGTTAGTTCAATTGATATTATAACAACATCTAGAAGTCACGGGACTTTTTCGTGAGAAACCTATCAAGTACGTTGTGTCCCCTCACCTTTTTTCCACCTGGCTAGGCACAGGCTTTGGCAGGTTTAGACAATTTCTTTAAACCAAAGTAGTCGTTTATTTTACTGTTTTTTTTAAGTATTTGCAACACTATTTTTAAAACCGTTTTAGAAAACTTTAGTCAATATTTATTTTTCGACAGTTTTAAATAATTCACATCCTAATCCCCTTCGTCTTTTTGTATGGCTGATATCTAATCGAAGTCTTCGGAATTTTGATCTTCTCGCCGCCTCTTTTCCTTTCTTCTTCCAATATTACACGATACAATCTTATTCGCGGTATTTTAAACTCTTTTCGATCTCTTTGTCTCAAAAGTGGAGTTACGCGATACAGTGGTTCGTTCTGGACAGGTTTCTTCCTCAGTTCTGATTTGACATATTCCCGGATCGTACTGCTTAGAACCTCATCGTTTCGGCAAACAGTCGTCATCGGTTTCCAGGCACGAGCAGCATTAAACAAGGAAGGAGGATCCAAATACCTGTAAAGATTAAGAAGAGTTTTAGATATCATAATAATAATTTATACTAAAAATTAAAAAATACGAATAGTAACTCTTGGAAAATGCTTACCTCAAAATAATAACCAATACTCCCACAGGCAATATGGAAAACAATGGAACAACAGCACCAACACTTACAGAGAACATCTTGCTGACACTTCTTATTAATAAAGACTGAATAAAAGTGGACAAGCGGTGTAGTTATATACCCCTTGTGAGCAATTAAGCGTGAAAATGTGGTAAGTCATCCCTGACATATTTAGGCGGGAATGCATGTCATTGCATATCGCCCCACTGTTAGGAATGTTTTATAATTTGTGTTTGAGTTAGTTCAATTGATATTATAACAACATCTAGAAGTCACGGGACTTTTTCGTGAGAAACCTATCAAGTACGTTGTGTCCCCTCACCTTTTTTCCACCTGGCTAGGCACAGGCTTTGGCAGGTTTAGACAATTTCTTTAAACCAAAGTAGTCGTTTATTTTACTGTTTTTTTTAAGTATTTGTCACACTATTTTTAAAACCGTTTTAGAAAACTTTAGTCAATATTTATTTTTCGACAGTTTTAAATAATTCACATCCTAATCCCCTTCGTCTTTTTGTATGGCTGATATCTAATCGAAGTCTTCGGAATTTTGATCTTCTCGCCGCCTCTTTTCCTTTCTTCTTCCAATATTACACGATACAATCTTATTCGCGGTATTTTAAACTCTTTTCGATCTCTTTGTCTCAAAAGTGGAGTTACGCGATACAGTGGTTCGTTCTGGACAGGTTTCTTCCTCAGTTCTGATTTGACATATTCCCGGATCGTACTGCTTAGAACCTCATCGTTTCGGCAAACAGTCGTCATCGGTTTCCAGGCACGAGCAGCATTAAACAAGGAAGGAGGATCCAAATACCTGTAAAGATTAAGAAGAGTTTTAGATATCATAATAATAATTTATACTAAAAATTAAAAAATACGAATAGTAACTCTTGGAAAATGCTTACCTCAAAATAATAACCAATACTCCCACAGGCAATATGGAAAACAATGGAACAACAGCACCAACACTTACAGAGAACATCTTGCTGACACTTCTTATTAATAAAGACTGAATAAAAGTGGACAAGCGGTGTAGTTATATACCCCTTGTGAGCAATTAAGCGTGAAAATGTGGTAAGTCATCCCTGACATATTTAGGCGGGAATGCATGTCATTGCATATCGCCCCACTGTTAGGAATGTTTTATAATTTGTGTTTGAGTTAGTTCAATTGATATTATAACAACATCTAGAAGTCACGGGACTTTTTCGTGAGAAACCTATCAACTACGTTGTGTCCCCTCACCTTTTTTCCACCTGGCTAGGCACAGGCTTTGGCAGGTTTAGACAATTTCTTTAAACCAAAGTAGTCGTTTATTTTACTGTTTTTTTAAGTATTTGTCACACTATTTTTAAAACCGTTTTAGAAAACTTTAGTCAATATTTATTTTTCGACAGTTTTAAATAATTCACATCCTAATCCCCTTCGTCTTTTTGTATGGCTGATATCTAATCGAAGTCTTCGGAATTTTGATCTTCTCGCCGCCTCTTTTCCTTTCTTCTTCCAATATTACACGATACAATCTTATTCGCGGTATTTTAAACTCTTTTCGATCTCTTTGTCTCAAAAGTGGAGTTACGCGATACAGTGGTTCGTTCTGGACAGGTTTCTTCCTCAGTTCTGATTTGACATATTCCCGGATCGTACTGCTTAGAACCTCATCGTTTCGGCAAACAGTCGTCATCGGTTTCCAGGCACGAGCAGCATTAAACAAGGAAGGAGGATCCAAATACCTGTAAAGATTAAGAAGAGTTTTAGATATCATAATAATAATTTATACTAAAAATTAAAAAATACGAATAGTAACTCTTGGAAAATGCTTACCTCAAAATAATAACCAATACTCCCACAGGCAATATGGAAAACAATGGAACAACAGCACCAACACTTACAGAGAACATCTTGCTGACACTTCTTATTAATAAAGACTGAATAAAAGTGGACAAGCGGTGTAGTTATATACCCCTTGTGAGCAATTAAGCGTGAAAATGTGGTAAGTCATCCCTGACATATTTAGGCGGGAATGCATGTCATTGCATATCGCCCCACTGTTAGGAATGTTTTATAATTTGTGTTTGAGTTAGTTCAATTGATATTATAACAACATCTAGAAGTCACGGGACTTTTTCGTGAGAAACCTATCAACTACGTTGTGTCCCCTCACCTTTTTTCCACCTGGCTAGGCACAGGCTTTGGCAGGTTTAGACAATTTCTTTAAACCAAAGTAGTCGTTTATTTTACTGTTTTTTTAAGTATTTGTCACACTATTTTTAAAACCGTTTTAGAAAACTTTAGTCAATATTTATTTTTCGACAGTTTTAAATAATTCACATCCTAATCCCCTTCGTCTTTTTGTATGGCTGATATCTAATCGAAGTCTTCGGAATTTTGATCTTCTCGCCGCCTCTTTTCCTTTCTTCTTCCAATATTACACGATACAATCTTATTCGCGGTATTTTAAACTCTTTTCGATCTCTTTGTCTCAAAAGTGGAGTTACGCGATACAGTGGTTCGTTCTGGACAGGTTTCTTCCTCAGTTCTGATTTGACATATTCCCGGATCGTACTGCTTAGAACCTCATCGTTTCGGCAAACAGTCGTCATCGGTTTCCAGGCACGAGCAGCATTAAACAAGGAACGAGGATCCAAATACCTGTAAAGATTAAGAAGAGTTTTAGATATCATAATAATAATTTATACTAAAAATTAAAAAATACGAATAGTAACTCTTGGAAAATGCTTACCTCAAAATAATAACCAATACTCCCACAGGCAATATGGAAAACAATGGAACAACAGCACCAACACTTACAGAGAACATCTTGCTGACACTTCTTATTAATAAAGACTGAATAAAAGTGGACAAGCGGTGTAGTTATATACCCCTTGTGAGCAATTAAGCGTGAAAATGTGGTAAGGCATCCCTGACATATTTAGGCGGGAATGCATGTCATTGCATATCGCCCCACTGTTAGGAATGTTTTATAATTTGTGTTTGAGTTAGTTCAATTGATATTATAACAACATCTAGAAGTCACGGGACTTTTTCGTGAGAAACCTATCAACTACGTTGTGTCCCCTCACCCTTTTTACACCTGGCTAGGGACAGGCTTTGGCAGGTTTAGACAATTTCTTTAAACCAAAGTAGTCGTTTATTTTACTGGTTTTTAAGTATTTGCTACACTATTTTTAAAACCGTTTTAGAAAACTTTAGTCAATATTTATTTTTCGACAGTTTTAAATAATTCACATCCTAATCCCCTTCGTCTTTTTGTATGGCTGATATCTAATCGAAGTCTTCGGAATTTTGATCTTCTCGCCGCCTCTTTTCCTTTCTTCTTCCAATATTACACGATACAATCTTATTCGCGGTATTTTAAACTCTTTTCGATCTCTTTGTCTCAAAAGTGGAGTTACGCGATACAGTGGTTCGTTCTGGACAGGTTTCTTCCTCAGTTCTGATTTGACATATTCCCGGATCGTACTGCTTAGAACCTCATCGTTTCGGCAAACAGTCGTCATCGGTTTCCAGGCACGAGCAGAATTAAACAACGAACGAGGATCCAAATACCTGTAAAGATTAAGAAGAGTTTTAGATATCATAATAATAATTTATACTAAAAATTAAAAAATACGAATAGTAACTCTTGGAAAATGCTTACCTCAAAATAATAACCAATACTCCCACAGGCAATATGGAAAACAATGGAACAACAGCACCAACACTTACAGAGAACATCTTGCTGACACTTCTTATTAATAAAGACTGAATAAAAGTGGACAAGCGGTGTAGTTATATACCCCTTGTGAGCAATTAAGCGTGAAAATGTGGTAAGTCATCCCTGACATATTTAGGCGGGAATGCATGTCATTGCATATCGCCCCACTGTTAGGAATGTTTTATAATTTGTGTTTGAGTTAGTTCAATTGATATTATAACAACATCTAGAAGTCACGGGACTTTTTCGTGAGAAACCTATCAACTACGTTGTGTCCCCTCACCTTTTTTCCACCTGGCTAGGCACAGGCTTTGGCAGGTTTAGACAATTTCTTTAAACCAAAGTAGTCGTTTATTTTACTGTTTTTTTAAGTATTTGTCACACTATTTTTAAAACCGTTTTAGAAAACTTTAGTCAATATTTATTTTTCGACAGTTTTAAATAATTCACATCCTAATCCCCTTCGTCTTTTTGTATGGCTGATATCTAATCGAAGTCTTCGGAATTTTGATCTTCTCGCCGCCTCTTTTCCTTTCTTCTTCCAATATTACACGATACAATCTTATTCGCGGTATTTTAAACTCTTTTCGATCTCTTTGTCTCAAAAGTGGAGTTACGCGATACAGTGGTTCGTTCTGGACAGGTTTCTTCCTCAGTTCTGATTTGACATATTCCCGGATCGTACTGCTTAGAACCTCATCGTTTCGGCAAACAGTCGTCATCGGTTTCCAGGCACGAGCAGCATTAAACAAGGAACGAGGATCCAAATACCTGTAAAGATTAAGAAGAGTTTTAGATATCATAATAATAATTTATACTAAAAATTAAAAAATACGAATAGTAACTCTTGGAAAATGCTTACCTCAAAATAATAACCAATACTCCCACAGGCAATATGGAAAACAATGGAACAACAGCACCAACACTTACAGAGAACATCTTGCTGACACTTCTTATTAATAAAGACTGAATAAAAGTGGACAAGCGGTGTAGTTATATACCCCTTGTGAGCAATTAAGCGTGAAAATGTGGTAAGTCATCCCTGACATATTTAGGCGGGAATGCATGTCATTGCATATCGCCCCACTGTTAGGAATGTTTTATAATTTGTGTTTGAGTTAGTTCAATTGATATTATAACAACATCTAGAAGTCACGGGACTTTTTCGTGAGAAACCTATCAACTACGTTGTGTCCCCTCACCTTTTTTCCACCTGGCTAGGCACAGGCTTTGGCAGGTTTAGACAATTTCTTTAAACCAAAGTAGTCGTTTATTTTACTGTTTTTTTAAGTATTTGTCACACTATTTTTAAAACCGTTTTAGAAAACTTTAGTCAATATTTATTTTTCGACAGTTTTAAATAATTCACATCCTAATCCCCTTCGTCTTTTTGTATGGCTGATATCTAATCGAAGTCTTCGGAATTTTGATCTTCTCGCCGCCTCTTTTCCTTTCTTCTTCCAATATTACACGATACAATCTTATTCGCGGTATTTTAAACTCTTTTCGATCTCTTTGTCTCAAAAGTGGAGTTACGCGATACAGTGGTTCGTTCTGGACAGGTTTCTTCCTCAGTTCTGATTTGACATATTCCCGGATCGTACTGCTTAGAACCTCATCGTTTCGGCAAACAGTCGTCATCGGTTTCCAGGCACGAGCAGCATTAAACAAGGAAGGAGGATCCAAATACCTGTAAAGATTAAGAAGAGTTTTAGATATCATAATAATAATTTATACTAAAAATTAAAAAATACGAATAGTAACTCTTGGAAAATGCTTACCTCAAAATAATAACCAATACTCCCACAGGCAATATGGAAAACAATGGAACAACAGCACCAACACTTACAGAGAACATCTTGCTGACACTTCTTATTAATAAAGACTGAATAAAAGTGGACAAGCGGTGTAGTTATATACCCCTTGTGAGCAATTAAGCGTGAAAATGTGGTAAGTCATCCCTGACATATTTAGGCGGGAATGCATGTCATTGCATATCGCCCCACTGTTAGGAATGTTTTATAATTTGTGTTTGAGTTAGTTCAATTGATATTATAACAACATCTAGAAGTCACGGGACTTTTTCGTGAGAAACCTATCAAGTACGTTGTGTCCCCTCACCTTTTTTCCACCTGGCTAGGCACAGGCTTTGGCAGGTTTAGACAATTTCTTTAAACCAAAGTAGTCGTTTATTTTACTGTTTTTTTTTAAGTATTTGTCACACTATTTTTAAAACCGTTTTAGAAAACTTTAGTCAATATTTATTTTTCGACAGTTTTAAATAATTCACATCCTAATCCCCTTCGTCTTTTTGTATGGCTGATATCTAATCGAAGTCTTCGGAATTTTGATCTTCTCGCCGCCTCTTTTCCTTTCTTCTTCCAATATTACACGATACAATCTTATTCGCGGTATTTTAAACTCTTTTCGATCTCTTTGTCTCAAAAGTGGAGTTACGCGATACAGTGGTTCGTTCTGGACAGGTTTCTTCCTCAGTTCTGATTTGACATATTCCCGGATCGTACTGCTTAGAACCTCATCGTTTCGGCAAACAGTCGTCATCGGTTTCCAGGCACGAGCAGCATTAAACAAGGAAGGAGGATCCAAATACCTGTAAAGATTAAGAAGAGTTTTAGATATCATAATAATAATTTATACTAAAAATTAAAAAATACGAATAGTAACTCTTGGAAAATGCTTACCTCAAAATAATAACCAATACTCCCACAGGCAATATGGAAAACAATGGAACAACAGCACCAACACTTACAGAGAACATCTTGCTGACACTTCTTATTAATAAAGACTGAATAAAAGTGGACAAGCGGTGTAGTTATATACCCCTTGTGAGCAATTAAGCGTGAAAATGTGGTAAGTCATCCCTGACATATTTAGGCGGGAATGCATGTCATTGCATATCGCCCCACTGTTAGGAATGTTTTATAATTTGTGTTTGAGTTAGTTCAATTGATATTATAACAACATCTAGAAGTCACGGGACTTTTTCGTGAGAAACCTATCAACTACGTTGTGTCCCCTCACCTTTTTTCCACCTGGCTAGGCACAGGCTTTGGCAGGTTTAGACAATTTCTTTAAACCAAAGTAGTCGTTTATTTTACTGTTTTTTTAAGTATTTGTCACACTATTTTTAAAACCGTTTTAGAAAACTTTAGTCAATATTTATTTTTCGACAGTTTTAAATAATTCACATCCTAATCCCCTTCGTCTTTTTGTATGGCTGATATCTAATCGAAGTCTTCGGAATTTTGATCTTCTCGCCGCCTCTTTTCCTTTCTTCTTCCAATATTACACGATACAATCTTATTCGCGGTATTTTAAACTCTTTTCGATCTCTTTGTCTCAAAAGTGGAGTTACGCGATACAGTGGTTCGTTCTGGACAGGTTTCTTCCTCAGTTCTGATTTGACATATTCCCGGATCGTACTGCTTAGAACCTCATCGTTTCGGCAAACAGTCGTCATCGGTTTCCAGGCACGAGCAGCATTAAACAAGGAAGGAGGATCCAAATACCTGTAAAGATTAAGAAGAGTTTTAGATATCATAATAATAATTTATACTAAAAATTAAAAAATACGAATAGTAACTCTTGGAAAATGCTTACCTCAAAATAATAACCAATACTCCCACAGGCAATATGGAAAACAATGGAACAACAGCACCAACACTTACAGAGAACATCTTGCTGACACTTCTTATTAATAAAGACTGAATAAAAGTGGACAAGCGGTGTAGTTATATACCCCTTGTGAGCAATTAAGCGTGAAAATGTGGTAAGTCATCCCTGACATATTTAGGCGGGAATGCATGTCATTGCATATCGCCCCACTGTTAGGAATGTTTTATAATTTGTGTTTGAGTTAGTTCAATTGATATTATAACAACATCTAGAAGTCACGGGACTTTTTCGTGAGAAACCTATCAAGTACGTTGTGTCACCTCACCTTTTTTCCACCTGGCTAGGCACAGGCTTTGGCAGGTTTAGACAATTTCTTTAAACCAAAGTAGTCGTTTATTTTACTATTTTTTTTAAGTATTTGTCACACTATTTTTAAAACCGTTTTAGAAAACTTTAGTCAATATTTATTTTTCGACAGTTTTAAATAATTCACATCCTAATCCCCTTCGTCTTTTTGTATGGCTGATATCTAATCGAAGTCTTCGGAATTTTGATCTTCTCGCCGCCTCTTTTCCTTTCTTCTTCCAATATTACACGATACAATCTTATTCGCGGTATTTTAAACTCTTTTCGATCTCTTTGTCTCAAAAGTGGAGTTACGCGATACAGTGGTTCGTTCTGGACAGGTTTCTTCCTCAGTTCTGATTTGACATATTCCCGGATCGTACTGCTTAGAACCTCATCGTTTCGGCAAACAGTCGTCATCGGTTTCCAGGCACGAGCAGCATTAAACAAGGAAGGAGGATCCAAATACCTGTAAAGATTAAGAAGAGTTTTAGATATCATAATAATAATTTATACTAAAAATTAAAAAATACGAATAGTAACTCTTGGAAAATGCTTACCTCAAAATAATAACCAATACTCCCACAGGCAATATGGAAAACAATGGAACAACAGCACCAACACTTACAGAGAACATCTTGCTGACACTTCTTATTAATAAAGACTGAATAAAAGTGGACAAGCCGTGTAGTTATATACCCCTTGTGAGCAATTAAGCGTGAAAATGTGGTAAGTCATCCCTGACATATTTAGGCGGGAATGCATGTCATTGCATATCGCCCCACTGTTAGGAATGTTTTATAATTTGTGTTTGAGTTAGTTCAATTGATATTATAACAACATCTAGAAGTCACGGGACTTTTTCGTGAGAAACCTATCAACTACGTTGTGTCCCCTCACCTTTTTTCCACCTGGCTAGGCACAGGCTTTGGCAGGTTTAGACAATTTCTTTAAACCAAAGTAGTCGTTTATTTTACTGTTTTTTTAAGTATTTGTCACACTATTTTTAAAACCGTTTTAGAAAACTTTAGTCAATATTTATTTTCGACAGTTTTAAATAATTCACATCCTAATCCCCTTCGTCTTTTTGTATGGCTGATATCTAATCGAAGTCTTCGGAATTTTGATCTTCTCGCCGCCTCTTTTCCTTTCTTCTTCCAATATTACACGATACAATCTTATTCGCGGTATTTTAAACTCTTTTCGATCTCTTTGTCTCAAAAGTGGAGTTACGCGATACAGTGGTTCGTTCTGGACAGGTTTCTTCCTCAGTTCTGATTTGACATATTCCCGGATCGTACTGCTTAGAACCTCATCGTTTCGGCAAACAGTCGTCATCGGGTTAATTTACAGGTATTTGGATCCTCGTTCCTTGTTTAATGCTGCTCGTGCCTGGAAACCGATGACGACTGTTTGCCGAAACGATGAGGTTCTAAGCAGTACGATCCGGGAATATGTCAAATCAGAACTGAGGAAGAAACCTGTCCAGAACGAACCACTGTATCGCGTAACTCCACTTTTGAGACAAAGAGATCGAAAAGAGTTTAAAATACCGCGAATAAGATTGTATCGTGTAATATTGGAAGAAGAAAGGAAAAGAGGCGGCGAGAAGATCAAAATTCCGAAGACTTCGATTAGATATCAGCCATACAAAAAGACGAAGGGGATTAGGATGTGAATTATTTAAAACTGTCGAAAAATAAATATTGACTAAAGTTTTCTAAAACGGTTTTAAAAATAGTGTGACAAATACTTAAAAAAACAGTAAAATAAACGACTACTTTGGTTTAAAGAAATTGTCTAAACCTGCCAAAGCCTGTGCCTAGCCAGGTGGAAAAAAGGTGAGGGGACACAACGTAGTTGATAGGTTTCTCACGAAAAAGTCCCGTGACTTCTAGATGTTGTTATAATATCAATTGAACTAACTCAAACACAAATTATAAAACATTCCTAACAGTGGGGCGATATGCAATGACATGCATTCCCGCCTAAATATGTCAGGGATGACTTACCACATTTTCACGCTTAATTGCTCACAAGGGGTATATAACTACACCGCTTGTCCACTTTTATTCAGTCTTTATTAATAAGAAGTGTCAGCAAGATGTTCTCTGTAAGTGTTGGTGCTGTTGTTCCATTGTTTTCCATATTGCCTGTGGGAGTATTGGTTATTATTTTGAGGTAAGCATTTTCCAAGAGTTACTATTCGTATTTTTTAATTTTTAGTATAAATTATTATTATGATATCTAAAACTCTTCTTAATCTTTACAGGTATTTGGATCCTCCTTCCTTGTTTAATGCTGCTCGTGCCTGGAAACCGATGACGACTGTTTGCCGAAACGATGAGGTTCTAAGCAGTACGATCCGGGAATATGTCAAATCAGAACTGAGGAAGAAACCTGTCCAGAACGAACCACTGTATCGCGTAACTCCACTTTTGAGACAAAGAGATCGAAAAGAGTTTAAAATACCGCGAATAAGATTGTATCGTGTAATATTGGAAGAAGAAAGGAAAAGAGGCGGCGAGAAGATCAAAATTCCGAAGACTTCGATTAGATATCAGCCATACAAAAAGACGAAGGGGATTAGGATGTGAATTATTTAAAACTGTCGAAAAATAAATATTGACTAAAGTTTTCTAAAACGGTTTTAAAAATAGTGTGACAAATACTTAAAAAAACAGTAAAATAAACGACTACTTTGGTTTAAAGAAATTGTCTAAACCTGCCAAAGCCTGTGCCTAGCCAGGTGGAAAAAAGGTGAGGGGACACAACGTAGTTGATAGGTTTCTCACGAAAAAGTCCCGTGACTTCTAGATGTTGTTATAATATCAATTGAACTAACTCAAACACAAATTATAAAACATTCCTAACAGTGGGGCGATATGCAATGACATGCATTCCCGCCTAAATATGTCAGGGATGACTTACCACATTTTCACGCTTAATTGCTCACAAGGGGTATATAACTACACCGCTTGTCCACTTTTATTCAGTCTTTATTAATAAGAAGTGTCAGCAAGATGTTCTCTGTAAGTGTTGGTGCTGTTGTTCCATTGTTTTCCATATTGCCTGTGGGAGTATTGGTTATTATTTTGAGGTAAGCATTTTCCAAGAGTTACTATTCGTATTTTTTAATTTTTAGTATAAATTATTATTATGATACCATTATAAAACCAATACTCCCACAGGCAATATGGAAAACAATGGAACAACAGCACCAACACTTACAGAGAACATCTTGCTGACACTTCTTATTAATAAAGACTGAATAAAAGTGGACAAGCGGTGTAGTTATATACCCCTTGTGAGCAATTAAGCGTGAAAATGTGGTAAGTCATCCCTGACATATTTAGGCGGGAATGCATGTCATTGCATATCGCCCCACTGTTAGGAATGTTTTATAATTTGTGTTTGAGTTAGTTCAATTGATATTATAACAACATCTAGAAGTCACGGGACTTTTTCGTGAGAAACCTATCAAGTACGTTGTGTCCCCTCACCTTTTTTCCACCTGGCTAGGCACAGGCTTTGGCAGGTTTAGACAATTTCTTTAAACCAAAGTAGTCGTTTATTTTACTGTTTTTTTTAAGTATTTGTCACACTATTTTTAAAACCGTTTTAGAAAACTTTAGTCAATATTTATTTTTCGACAGTTTTAAATAATTCACATCCTAATCCCCTTCGTCTTTTTGTATGGCTGATATCTAATCGAAGTCTTCGGAATTTTGATCTTCTCGCCGCCTCTTTTCCTTTCTTCTTCCAATATTACACGATACAATCTTATTCGCGGTATTTTAAACTCTTTTCGATCTCTTTGTCTCAAAAGTGGAGTTACGCGATACAGTGGTTCGTTCTGGACAGGTTTCTTCCTCAGTTCTGATTTGACATATTCCCGGATCGTACTGCTTAGAACCTCATCGTTTCGGCAAACAGTCGTCATCGGTTTCCAGGCACGAGCAGCATTAAACAAGGAACGAGGATCCAAATACCTGTAAAGATTAAGAAGAGTTTTAGATATCATAATAATAATTTATACTAAAAATTAAAAAATACGAATAGTAACTCTTGGAAAATGCTTACCTCAAAATAATAACCAATACTCCCACTGGCAATATGGAAAACAATGGAACAACAGCACCAACACTTACAGAGAACATCTTGCTGACACTTCTTATTAATAAAGACTGAATAAAAGTGGACAAGCGGTGTAGTTATATACCCCTTGTGAGCAATTAAGCGTGAAAATGTGGTAAGTCATCCCTGACATATTTAGGCGGGAATGCATGTCATTGCATATCGCCCCACTGTTAGGAATGTTTTATAATTTGTGTTTGAGTTAGTTCAATTGATATTATAACAACATCTAGAAGTCACGGGACTTTTTCGTGAGAAACCTATCAACTACGTTGTGTCCCCTCACCCTTTTTCCACCTGGCTAGGCACAGGCTTTGGCAGGTTTAGACAATTTCTTTAAACCAAAGTAGTCGTTTATTTTACTGTTTTTTAAGTATTTGTCACACTATTTTTAAAACCGTTTTAGAAAACTTTAGTCAATATTTATTTTTCGACAGTTTTAAATAATTCACATCCTAATCCCCTTCGTCTTTTTGTATGGCTGATATCTAATCGAAGTCTTCGGAATTTTGATCTTCTCGCCGCCTCTTTTCCTTTCTTCTTCCAATATTACACGATACAATCTTATTCGCGGTATTTTAAACTCTTTTCGATCTCTTTGTCTCAAAAGTGGAGTTACGCGATACAGTGGTTCGTTCTGGACAGGTTTCTTCCTCAGTTCTGATTTGACATATTCCCGGATCGTACTGCTTAGAACCTCATCGTTTCGGCAAACAGTCGTCATCGGTTTCCAGGCACGAGCAGCATTAAACAACGAACGAGGATCCAAATACCTGTAAAGATTAAGAAGAGTTTTAGATATCATAATAATAATTTATACTAAAAATTAAAAAATACGAATAGTAACTCTTGGAAAATGCTTACCTCAAAATAATAACCAATACTCCCACAGGCAATATGGAAAACAATGGAACAACAGCACCAACACTTACAGAGAACATCTTGCTGACACTTCTTATTAATAAAGACTGAATAAAAGTGGACAAGCGGTGTAGTTATATACCCCTTGTGAGCAATTAAGCGTGAAAATGTGGTAAGTCATCCCTGACATATTTAGGCGGGAATGCATGTCATTGCATATCGCCCCACTGTTAGGAATGTTTTATAATTTGTGTTTGAGTTAGTTCAATTGATATTATAACAACATCTAGAAGTCACGGGACTTTTTCGTGAGAAACCTATCAACTACGTTGTGTCCCCTCACCTTTTTTCCACCTGGCTAGGCACAGGCTTTGGCAGGTTTAGACAATTTCTTTAAACCAAAGTAGTCGTTTATTTTACTGTTTTTTTAAGTATTTGTCACACTATTTTTAAAACCGTTTTAGAAAACTTTAGTCAATATTTATTTTTCGACAGTTTTAAATAATTCACATCCTAATCCCCTTCGTCTTTTTGTATGGCTGATATCTAATCGAAGTCTTCGGAATTTTGATCTTCTCGCCGCCTCTTTTCCTTTCTTCTTCCAATATTACACGATACAATCTTATTCGCGGTATTTTAAACTCTTTTCGATCTCTTTGTCTCAAAAGTGGAGTTACGCGATACAGTGGTTCGTTCTGGACAGGTTTCTTCCTCAGTTCTGATTTGACATATTCCCGGATCGTACTGCTTAGAACCTCATCGTTTCGGCAAACAGTCGTCATCGGTTTCCAGGCACGAGCAGCATTAAACAAGGAAGGAGGATCCAAATACCTGTAAAGATTAAGAAGAGTTTTAGATATCATAATAATAATTTATACTAAAAATTAAAAAATACGAATAGTAACTCTTGGAAAATGCTTACCTCAAAATAATAACCAATACTCCCACAGGCAATATGGAAAACAATGGAACAACAGCACCAACACTTACAGAGAACATCTTGCTGACACTTCTTATTAATAAAGACTGAATAAAAGTGGACAAGCGGTGTAGTTATATACCCCTTGTGAGCAATTAAGCGTGAAAATGTGGTAAGTCATCCCTGACATATTTAGGCGGGAATGCATGTCATTGCATATCGCCCCACTGTTAGGAATGTTTTATAATTTGTGTTTGAGTTAGTTCAATTGATATTATAACAACATCTAGAAGTCACGGGACTTTTTCGTGAGAAACCTATCAACTACGTTGTGTCCCCTCACCTTTTTTCCACCTGGCTAGGCACAGGCTTTGGCAGGTTTAGACAATTTCTTTAAACCAAAGTAGTCGTTTATTTTACTGTTTTTTTAAGTATTTGTCACACTATTTTTAAAACCGTTTTAGAAAACTTTAGTCAATATTTATTTTTCGACAGTTTTAAATAATTCACATCCTAATCCCCTTCGTCTTTTTGTATGGCTGATATCTAATCGAAGTCTTCGGAATTTTGATCTTCTCGCCGCCTCTTTTCCTTTCTTCTTCCAATATTACACGATACAATCTTATTCGCGGTATTTTAAACTCTTTTCGATCTCTTTGTCTCAAAAGTGGAGTTACGCGATACAGTGGTTCGTTCTGGACAGGTTTCTTCCTCAGTTCTGATTTGACATATTCCCGGATCGTACTGCTTAGAACTTCATCGTTTCGGCAAACAGTCGTCATCGGTTTCCAGGCACGAGCAGCATTAAACAAGGAAGGAGGATCCAAATACCTGTAAAGATTAAGAAGAGTTTTAGATATCATAATAATAATTTATACTAAAAATTAAAAAATACGAATAGTAACTCTTGGAAAATGCTTACCTCAAAATAATAACCAATACTCCCACAGGCAATATGGAAAACAATGGAACAACAGCACCAACACTTACAGAGAACATCTTGCTGACACTTCTTATTAATAAAGACTGAATAAAAGTGGACAAGCGGTGTAGTTATATACCCCTTGTGAGCAATTAAGCGTGAAAATGTGGTAAGTCATCCCTGACATATTTAGGCGGGAATGCATGTCATTGCATATCGCCCCACTGTTAGGAATGTTTTATAATTTGTGTTTGAGTTAGTTCAATTGATATTATAACAACATCTAGAAGTCACGGGACTTTTTCGTGAGAAACCTATCAACTACGTTGTGTCCCCTCACCTTTTTTCCACCTGGCTAGGCACAGGCTTTGGCAGGTTTAGACAATTTCTTTAAACCAAAGTAGTCGTTTATTTTACTGTTTTTTTAAGTATTTGTCACACTATTTTTAAAACCGTTTTAGAAAACTTTAGTCAATATTTATTTTTCGACAGTTTTAAATAATTCACATCCTAATCCCCTTCGTCTTTTTGTATGGCTGATATCTAATCGAAGTCTTCGGAATTTTGATCTTCTCGCCGCCTCTTTTCCTTTCTTCTTCCAATATTACACGATACAATCTTATTCGCGGTATTTTAAACTCTTTTCGATCTCTTTGTCTCAAAAGTGGAGTTACGCGATACAGTGGTTCGTTCTGGACAGGTTTCTTCCTCAGTTCTGATTTGACATATTCCCGGATCGTACTGCTTAGAACCTCATCGTTTCGGCAAACAGTCGTCATCGGTTTCCAGGCACGAGCAGCATTAAACAAGGAAGGAGGATCCAAATACCTGTAAAGATTAAGAAGAGTTTTAGATATCATAATAATAATTTATACTAAAAATTAAAAAATACGAATAGTAACTCTTGGAAAATGCTTACCTCAAAATAATAACCAATACTCCCACTGGCAATATGGAAAACAATGGAACAACAGCACCAACACTTACAGAGAACATCTTGCTGACACTTCTTATTAATAAAGACTGAATAAAAGTGGACAAGCGGTGTAGTTATATACCCCTTGTGAGCAATTAAGCGTGAAAATGTGGTAAGTCATCCCTGACATATTTAGGCGGGAATGCATGTCATTGCATATCGCCCCACTGTTAGGAATGTTTTATAATTTGTGTTTGAGTTAGTTCAATTGATATTATAACAACATCTAGAAGTCACGGGACTTTTTCGTGAGAAACCTATCAACTACGTTGTGTCCCCTCACCCTTTTTCCACCTGGCTAGGCACAGGCTTTGGCAGGTTTAGACAATTTCTTTAAACCAAAGTAGTCGTTTATTTTACTGTTTTTTAAGTATTTGTCACACTATTTTTAAAACCGTTTTAGAAAACTTTAGTCAATATTTATTTTTCGACAGTTTTAAATAATTCACATCCTAATCCCCTTCGTCTTTTTGTATGGCTGATATCTAATCGAAGTCTTCGGAATTTTGATCTTCTCGCCGCCTCTTTTCCTTTCTTCTTCCAATATTACACGATACAATCTTATTCGCGGTATTTTAAACTCTTTTCGATCTCTTTGTCTCAAAAGTGGAGTTACGCGATACAGTGGTTCGTTCTGGACAGGTTTCTTCCTCAGTTCTGATTTGACATATTCCCGGATCGTACTGCTTAGAACCTCATCGTTTCGGCAAACAGTCGTCATCGGTTTCCAGGCACGAGCAGCATTAAACAACGAACGAGGATCCAAATACCTGTAAAGATTAAGAAGAGTTTTAGATATCATAATAATAATTTATACTAAAAATTAAAAAATACGAATAGTAACTCTTGGAAAATGCTTACCTCAAAATAATAACCAATACTCCCACAGGCAATATGGAAAACAATGGAACAACAGCACCAACACTTACAGAGAACATCTTGCTGACACTTCTTATTAATAAAGACTGAATAAAAGTGGACAAGCGGTGTAGTTATATACCCCTTGTGAGCAATTAAGCGTGAAAATGTGGTAAGTCATCCCTGACATATTTAGGCGGGAATGCATGTCATTGCATATCGCCCCACTGTTAGGAATGTTTTATAATTTGTGTTTGAGTTAGTTCAATTGATATTATAACAACATCTAGAAGTCACGGGACTTTTTCGTGAGAAACCTATCAACTACGTTGTGTCCCCTCACCTTTTTTCCACCTGGCTAGGCACAGGCTTTGGCAGGTTTAGACAATTTCTTTAAACCAAAGTAGTCGTTTATTTTACTGTTTTTTTAAGTATTTGTCACACTATTTTTAAAACCGTTTTAGAAAACTTTAGTCAATATTTATTTTTCGACAGTTTTAAATAATTCACATCCTAATCCCCTTCGTCTTTTTGTATGGCTGATATCTAATCGAAGTCTTCGGAATTTTGATCTTCTCGCCGCCTCTTTTCCTTTCTTCTTCCAATATTACACGATACAATCTTATTCGCGGTATTTTAAACTCTTTTCGATCTCTTTGTCTCAAAAGTGGAGTTACGCGATACAGTGGTTCGTTCTGGACAGGTTTCTTCCTCAGTTCTGATTTGACATATTCCCGGATCGTACTGCTTAGAACCTCATCGTTTCGGCAAACAGTCGTCATCGGTTTCCAGGCACGAGCAGCATTAAACAAGGAAGGAGGATCCAAATACCTGTAAAGATTAAGAAGAGTTTTAGATATCATAATAATAATTTATACTAAAAATTAAAAAATACGAATAGTAACTCTTGGAAAATGCTTACCTCAAAATAATAACCAATACTCCCACAGGCAATATGGAAAACAATGGAACAACAGCACCAACACTTACAGAGAACATCTTGCTGACACTTCTTATTAATAAAGACTGAATAAAAGTGGACAAGCGGTGTAGTTATATACCCCTTGTGAGCAATTAAGCGTGAAAATGTGGTAAGTCATCCCTGACATATTTAGGCGGGAATGCATGTCATTGCATATCGCCCCACTGTTAGGAATGTTTTATAATTTGTGTTTGAGTTAGTTCAATTGATATTATAACAACATCTAGAAGTCACGGGACTTTTTCGTGAGAAACCTATCAACTACGTTGTGTCCCCTCACCCTTTTTCCACCTGGCTAGGCACAGGCTTTGGCAGGTTTAGACAATTTCTTTAAACCAAAGTAGTCGTTTATTTTACTGTTTTTTAAGTATTTGTCACACTATTTTTAAAACCGTTTTAGAAAACTTTAGTCAATATTTATTTTTCGACAGTTTTAAATAATTCACATCCTAATCCCCTTCGTCTTTTTGTATGGCTGATATCTAATCGAAGTCTTCGGAATTTTGATCTTCTCGCCGCCTCTTTTCCTTTCTTCTTCCAATATTACACGATACAATCTTATTCGCGGTATTTTAAACTCTTTTCGATCTCTTTGTCTCAAAAGTGGAGTTACGCGATACAGTGGTTCGTTCTGGACAGGTTTCTTCCTCAGTTCTGATTTGACATATTCCCGGATCGTACTGCTTAGAACCTCATCGTTTCGGCAAACAGTCGTCATCGGTTTCCAGGCACGAGCAGCATTAAACAACGAACGAGGATCCAAATACCTGTAAAGATTAAGAAGAGTTTTAGATATCATAATAATAATTTATACTAAAAATTAAAAAATACGAATAGTAACTCTTGGAAAATGCTTACCTCAAAATAATAACCAATACTCCCACAGGCAATATGGAAAACAATGGAACAACAGCACCAACACTTACAGAGAACATCTTGCTGACACTTCTTATTAATAAAGACTGAATAAAAGTGGACAAGCGGTGTAGTTATATACCCCTTGTGAGCAATTAAGCGTGAAAATGTGGTAAGTCATCCCTGACATATTTAGGCGGGAATGCATGTCATTGCATATCGCCCCACTGTTAGGAATGTTTTATAATTTGTGTTTGAGTTAGTTCAATTGATATTATAACAACATCTAGAAGTCACGGGACTTTTTCGTGAGAAACCTATCAACTACGTTGTGTCCCCTCACCTTTTTTCCACCTGGCTAGGCACAGGCTTTGGCAGGTTTAGACAATTTCTTTAAACCAAAGTAGTCGTTTATTTTACTGTTTTTTTAAGTATTTGTCACACTATTTTTAAAACCGTTTTAGAAAACTTTAGTCAATATTTATTTTTCGACAGTTTTAAATAATTCACATCCTAATCCCCTTCGTCTTTTTGTATGGCTGATATCTAATCGAAGTCTTCGTAATTTTGATCTTCTCGCCGCCTCTTTTCCTTTCTTCTTCCAATATTACACGATACAATCTTATTCGCGGTATTTTAAACTCTTTTCGATCTCTTTGTCTCAAAAGTGGAGTTACGCGATACAGTGGTTCGTTCTGGACAGGTTTCTTCCTCAGTTCTGATTTGACATATTCCCGGATCGTACTGCTTAGAACCTCATCGTTTCGGCAAACAGTCGTCATCGGTTTCCAGGCACGAGCAGCATTAAACAAGGAAGGAGGATCCAAATACCTGTAAAGATTAAGAAGAGTTTTAGATATCATAATAATAATTTATACTAAAAATTAAAAAATACGAATAGTAACTCTTGGAAAATGCTTACCTCAAAATAATAACCAATACTCCCACAGGCAATATGGAAAACAATGGAACAACAGCACCAACACTTACAGAGAACATCTTGCTGACACTTCTTATTAATAAAGACTGAATAAAAGTGGACAAGCGGTGTAGTTATATACCCCTTGTGAGCAATTAAGCGTGAAAATGTGGTAAGTCATCCCTGACATATTTAGGCGGGAATGCATGTCATTGCATATCGCCCCACTGTTAGGAATGTTTTATAATTTGTGTTTGAGTTAGTTCAATTGATATTATAACAACATCTAGAAGTCACGGGACTTTTTCGTGAGAAACCTATCAACTACGTTGTGTCCCCTCACCTTTTTTCCACCTGGCTAGGCACAGGCTTTGGCAGGTTTAGACAATTTCTTTAAACCAAAGTAGTCGTTTATTTTACTGTTTTTTTAAGTATTTGTCACACTATTTTTAAAACCGTTTTAGAAAACTTTAGTCAATATTTATTTTTCGACAGTTTTAAATAATTCACATCCTAATCCCCTTCGTCTTTTTGTATGGCTGATATCTAATCGAAGTCTTCGGAATTTTGATCTTCTCGCCGCCTCTTTTCCTTTCTTCTTCCAATATTACACGATACAATCTTATTCGCGGTATTTTAAACTCTTTTCGATCTCTTTGTCTCAAAAGTGGAGTTACGCGATACAGTGGTTCGTTCTGGACAGGTTTCTTCCTCAGTTCTGATTTGACATATTCCCGGATCGTACTGCTTAGAACCTCATCGTTTCGGCAAACAGTCGTCATCGGTTTCCAGGCACGAGCAGCATTAAACAAGGAAGGAGGATCCAAATACCTGTAAAGATTAAGAAGAGTTTTAGATATCATAATAATAATTTATACTAAAAATTAAAAAATACGAATAGTAACTCTTGGAAAATGCTTACCTCAAAATAATAACCAATACTCCCACAGGCAATATGGGAAACAATGGAACAACAGCACCAACACTTACAGAGAACATCTTGCTGACACTTCTTATTAATAAAGACTGAATAAAAGTGGACAAGCGGTGTAGTTATATACCCCTTGTGAGCAATTAAGCGTGAAAATGTGGTAAGTCATCCCTGACATATTTAGGCGGGAATGCATGTCATTGCATATCGCCCCACTGTTAGGAATGTTTTATAATTTGTGTTTGAGTTAGTTCAATTGATATTATAACAACATCTAGAAGTCACGGGACTTTTTCGTGAGAAACCTATCAACTACGTTGTGTCCCCTCACCTTTTTTCCACCTGGCTAGGCACAGGCTTTGGCAGGTTTAGACAATTTCTTTAAACCAAAGTAGTCGTTTATTTTACTGTTTTTTTAAGTATTTGTCACACTATTTTTAAAACCGTTTTAGAAAACTTTAGTCAATATTTATTTTTCGACAGTTTTAAATAATTCACATCCTAATCCCCTTCGTCTTTTTGTATGGCTGATATCTAATCGAAGTCTTCGGAATTTTGATCTTCTCGCCGCCTCTTTTCCTTTCTTCTTCCAATATTACACGATACAATCTTATTCGCGGTATTTTAAACTCTTTTCGATCTCTTTGTCTCAAAAGTGGAGTTACGCGATACAGTGGTTCGTTCTGGACAGGTTTCTTCCTCAGTTCTGATTTGACATATTCCCGGATCGTACTGCTTAGAACCTCATCGTTTCGGCAAACAGTCGTCATCGGTTTCCAGGCACGAGCAGCATTAAACAAGGAAGGAGGATCCAAATACCTGTAAAGATTAAGAAGAGTTTTAGATATCATAATAATAATTTATACTAAAAATTAAAAAATACGAATAGTAACTCTTGGAAAATGCTTACCTCAAAATAATAACCAATACTCCCACAGGCAATATGGAAAACAATGGAACAACAGCACCAACACTTACAGAGAACATCTTGCTGACACTTCTTATTAATAAAGACTGAATAAAAGTGGACAAGCGGTGTAGTTATATACCCCTTGTGAGCAATTAAGCGTGAAAATGTGGTAAGTCATCCCTGACATATTTAGGCGGGAATGCATGTCATTGCATATCGCCCCACTGTTAGGAATGTTTTATAATTTGTGTTTGAGTTAGTTCAATTGATATTATAACAACATCTAGAAGTCACGGGACTTTTTCGTGAGAAACCTATCAACTACGTTGTGTCCCCTCACCTTTTTTCCACCTGGCTAGGCACAGGCTTTGGCAGGTTTAGACAATTTCTTTAAACCAAAGTAGTCGTTTATTTTACTGTTTTTTTAAGTATTTGTCACACTATTTTTAAAACCGTTTTAGAAAACTTTAGTCAATATTTATTTTTCGACAGTTTTAAATAATTCACATCCTAATCCCCTTCGTCTTTTTGTATGGCTGATATCTAATCGAAGTCTTCGGAATTTTGATCTTCTCGCCGCCTCTTTTCCTTTCTTCTTCCAATATTACACGATACAATCTTATTCGCGGTATTTTAAACTCTTTTCGATCTCTTTGTCTCAAAAGTGGAGTTACGCGATACAGTGGTTCGTTCTGGACAGGTTTCTTCCTCAGTTCTGATTTGACATATTCCCGGATCGTACTGCTTAGAACCTCATCGTTTCGGCAAACAGTCGTCATCGGTTTCCAGGCACGAGCAGCATTAAACAAGGAAGGAGGATCCAAATACCTGTAAAGATTAAGAAGAGTTTTAGATATCATAATAATAATTTATACTAAAAATTAAAAAATACGAATAGTAACTCTTGGAAAATGCTTACCTCAAAATAATAACCAATACTCCCACAGGCAATATGGAAAACAATGGAACAACAGCACCAACACTTACAGAGAACATCTTGCTGACACTTCTTATTAATAAAGACTGAATAAAAGTGGACAAGCGGTGTAGTTATATACCCCTTGTGAGCAATTAAGCGTGAAAATGTGGTAAGTCATCCCTGACATATTTAGGCGGGAATGCATGTCATTGCATATCGCCCCACTGTTAGGAATGTTTTATAATTTGTGTTTGAGTTAGTTCAATTGATATTATAACAACATCTAGAAGTCACGGGACTTTTTCGTGAGAAACCTATCAACTACGTTGTGTCCCCTCACCTTTTTTCCACCTGGCTAGGCACAGGCTTTGGCAGGTTTAGACAATTTCTTTAAACCAAAGTAGTCGTTTATTTTACTGTTTTTTTAAGTATTTGTCACACTATTTTTAAAACCGTTTTAGAAAACTTTAGTCAATATTTATTTTTCGACAGTTTTAAATAATTCACATCCTAATCCCCTTCGTCTTTTTGTATGGCTGATATCTAATCGAAGTCTTCGGAATTTTGATCTTCTCGCCGCCTCTTTTCCTTTCTTCTTCCAATATTACACGATACAATCTTATTCGCGGTATTTTAAACTCTTTTCGATCTCTTTGTCTCAAAAGTGGAGTTACGCGATACAGTGGTTCGTTCTGGACAGGTTTCTTCCTCAGTTCTGATTTGACATATTCCCGGATCGTACTGCTTAGAACCTCATCGTTTCGGCAAACAGTCGTCATCGGTTTCCAGGCACGAGCAGCATTAAACAAGGAAGGAGGATCCAAATACCTGTAAAGATTAAGAAGAGTTTTAGATATCATAATAATAATTTATACTAAAAATTAAAAAATACGAATAGTAACTCTTGGAAAATGCTTACCTCAAAATAATAACCAATACTCCCACAGGCAATATGGAAAACAATGGAACAACAGCACCAACACTTACAGAGAACATCTTGCTGACACTTCTTATTAATAAAGACTGAATAAAAGTGGACAAGCGGTGTAGTTATATACCCCTTGTGAGCAATTAAGCGTGAAAATGTGGTAAGTCATCCCTGACATATTTAGGCGGGAATGCATGTCATTGCATATCGCCCCACTGTTAGGAATGTTTTATAATTTGTGTTTGAGTTAGTTCAATTGATATTATAACAACATCTAGAAGTCACGGGACTTTTTCGTGAGAAACCTATCAACTACGTTGTGTCCCCTCACCTTTTTTCCACCTGGCTAGGCACAGGCTTTGGCAGGTTTAGACAATTTCTTTAAACCAAAGTAGTCGTTTATTTTACTGTTTTTTTAAGTATTTGTCACACTATTTTTAAAACCGTTTTAGAAAACTTTAGTCAATATTTATTTTTCGACAGTTTTAAATAATTCACATCCTAATCCCCTTCGTCTTTTTGTATGGCTGATATCTAATCGAAGTCTTCGGAATTTTGATCTTCTCGCCGCCTCTTTTCCTTTCTTCTTCCAATATTACACGATACAATCTTATTCGCGGTATTTTAAACTCTTTTCGATCTCTTTGTCTCAAAAGTGGAGTTACGCGATACAGTGGTTCGTTCTGGACAGGTTTCTTCCTCAGTTCTGATTTGACATATTCCCGGATCGTACTGCTTAGAACCTCATCGTTTCGGCAAACAGTCGTCATCGGTTTCCAGGCACGAGCAGCATTAAACAAGGAAGGAGGATCCAAATACCTGTAAAGATTAAGAAGAGTTTTAGATATCATAATAATAATTTATACTAAAAATTAAAAAATACGAATAGTAACTCTTGGAAAATGCTTACCTCAAAATAATAACCAATACTCCCACAGGCAATATGGAAAACAATGGAACAACAGCACCAACACTTACAGAGAACATCTTGCTGACACTTCTTATTAATAAAGACTGAATAAAAGTGGACAAGCGGTGTAGTTATATACCCCTTGTGAGCAATTAAGCGTGAAAATGTGGTAAGTCATCCCTGACATATTTAGGCGGGAATGCATGTCATTGCATATCGCCCCACTGTTAGGAATGTTTTATAATTTGTGTTTGAGTTAGTTCAATTGATATTATAACAACATCTAGAAGTCACGGGACTTTTTCGTGAGAAACCTATCAACTACGTTGTGTCCCCTCACCTTTTTTCCACCTGGCTAGGCACAGGCTTTGGCAGGTTTAGACAATTTCTTTAAACCAAAGTAGTCGTTTATTTTACTGTTTTTTTAAGTATTTGTCACACTATTTTTAAAACCGTTTTAGAAAACTTTAGTCAATATTTATTTTTCGACAGTTTTAAATAATTCACATCCTAATCCCCTTCGTCTTTTTGTATGGCTGATATCTAATCGAAGTCTTCGGAATTTTGATCTTCTCGCCGCCTCTTTTCCTTTCTTCTTCCAATATTACACGATACAATCTTATTCGCGGTATTTTAAACTCTTTTCGATCTCTTTGTCTCAAAAGTGGAGTTACGCGATACAGTGGTTCGTTCTGGACAGGTTTCTTCCTCAGTTCTGATTTGACATATTCCCGGATCGTACTGCTTAGAACCTCATCGTTTCGGGAAACAGTCGTCATCGGTTTCCAGGCACGAGCAGCATTAAACAAGGAACGAGGATCCAAATACCTGTAAAGATTAAGAAGAGTTTTAGATATCATAATAATAATTTATACTAAAAATTAAAAAATACGAATAGTAACTCTTGGAAAATGCTTACCTCAAAATAATAACCAATACTCCCACTGGCAATATGGAAAACAATGGAACAACAGCACCAACACTTACAGAGAACATCTTGCTGACACTTCTTATTAATAAAGACTGAATAAAAGTGGACAAGCGGTGTAGTTATATACCCCTTGTGAGCAATTAAGCGTGAAAATGTGGTAAGTCATCCCTGACATATTTAGGCGGGAATGCATGTCATTGCATATCGCCCCACTGTTAGGAATGTTTTATAATTTGTGTTTGAGTTAGTTCAATTGATATTATAACAACATCTAGAAGTCACGGGACTTTTTCGTGAGAAACCTATCAACTACGTTGTGTCCCCTCACCTTTTTTCCACCTGGCTAGGCACAGGCTTTGGCAGGTTTAGACAATTTCTTTAAACCAAAGTAGTCGTTTATTTTACTGTTTTTTTAAGTATTTGTCACACTATTTTTAAAACCGTTTTAGAAAACTTTAGTCAATATTTATTTTTCGACAGTTTTAAATAATTCACATCCTAATCCCCTTCGTCTTTTTGTATGGCTGATATCTAATCGAAGTCTTCGGAATTTTGATCTTCTCGCCGCCTCTTTTCCTTTCTTCTTCCAATATTACACGATACAATCTTATTCGCGGTATTTTAAACTCTTTTCGATCTCTTTGTCTCAAAAGTGGAGTTACGCGATACAGTGGTTCGTTCTGGACAGGTTTCTTCCTCAGTTCTGATTTGACATATTCCCGGATCGTACTGCTTAGAACCTCATCGTTTCGGCAAACAGTCGTCATCGGTTTCCAGGCACGAGCAGCATTAAACAAGGAAGGAGGATCCAAATACCTGTAAAGATTAAGAAGAGTTTTAGATATCATAATAATAATTTATACTAAAAATTAAAAAATACGAATAGTAACTCTTGGAAAATGCTTACCTCAAAATAATAACCAATACTCCCACAGGCAATATGGAAAACAATGGAACAACAGCACCAACACTTACAGAGAACATCTTGCTGACACTTCTTATTAATAAAGACTGAATAAAAGTGGACAAGCGGTGTAGTTATATACCCCTTGTGAGCAATTAAGCGTGAAAATGTGGTAAGTCATCCCTGACATATTTAGGCGGGAATGCATGTCATTGCATATCGCCCCACTGTTAGGAATGTTTTATAATTTGTGTTTGAGTTAGTTCAATTGATATTATAACAACATCTAGAAGTCACGGGACTTTTTCGTGAGAAACCTATCAACTACGTTGTGTCCCCTCACCTTTTTTCCACCTGGCTAGGCACAGGCTTTGGCAGGTTTAGACAATTTCTTTAAACCAAAGTAGTCGTTTATTTTACTGTTTTTTTAAGTATTTGTCACACTATTTTTAAAACCGTTTTAGAAAACTTTAGTCAATATTTATTTTTCGACAGTTTTAAATAATTCACATCCTAATCCCCTTCGTCTTTTTGTATGGCTGATATCTAATCGAAGTCTTCGGAATTTTGATCTTCTCGCCGCCTCTTTTCCTTTCTTCTTCCAATATTACACGATACAATCTTATTCGCGGTATTTTAAACTCTTTTCGATCTCTTTGTCTCAAAAGTGGAGTTACGCGATACAGTGGTTCGTTCTGGACAGGTTTCTTCCTCAGTTCTGATTTGACATATTCCCGGATCGTACTGCTTAGAACCTCATCGTTTCGGGAAACAGTCGTCATCGGTTTCCAGGCACGAGCAGCATTAAACAAGGAACGAGGATCCAAATACCTGTAAAGATTAAGAAGAGTTTTAGATATCATAATAATAATTTATACTAAAAATTAAAAAATACGAATAGTAACTCTTGGAAAATGCTTACCTCAAAATAATAACCAATACTCCCACTGGCAATATGGAAAACAATGGAACAACAGCACCAACACTTACAGAGAACATCTTGCTGACACTTCTTATTAATAAAGACTGAATAAAAGTGGACAAGCGGTGTAGTTATATACCCCTTGTGAGCAATTAAGCGTGAAAATGTGGTAAGTCATCCCTGACATATTTAGGCGGGAATGCATGTCATTGCATATCGCCCCACTGTTAGGAATGTTTTATAATTTGTGTTTGAGTTAGTTCAATTGATATTATAACAACATCTAGAAGTCACGGGACTTTTTCGTGAGAAACCTATCAACTACGTTGTGTCCCCTCACCTTTTTTCCACCTGGCTAGGCACAGGCTTTGGCAGGTTTAGACAATTTCTTTAAACCAAAGTAGTCGTTTATTTTACTGTTTTTTTAAGTATTTGTCACACTATTTTTAAAACCGTTTTAGAAAACTTTAGTCAATATTTATTTTTCGACAGTTTTAAATAATTCACATCCTAATCCCCTTCGTCTTTTTGTATGGCTGATATCTAATCGAAGTCTTCGGAATTTTGATCTTCTCGCCGCCTCTTTTCCTTTCTTCTTCCAATATTACACGATACAATCTTATTCGCGGTATTTTAAACTCTTTTCGATCTCTTTGTCTCAAAAGTGGAGTTACGCGATACAGTGGTTCGTTCTGGACAGGTTTCTTCCTCAGTTCTGATTTGACATATTCCCGGATCGTACTGCTTAGAACCTCATCGTTTCGGCAAACAGTCGTCATCGGTTTCCAGGCACGAGCAGCATTAAACAAGGAAGGAGGATCCAAATACCTGTAAAGATTAAGAAGAGTTTTAGATATCATAATAATAATTTATACTAAAAATTAAAAAATACGAATAGTAACTCTTGGAAAATGCTTACCTCAAAATAATAACCAATACTCCCACAGGCAATATGGAAAACAATGGAACAACAGCACCAACACTTACAGAGAACATCTTGCTGACACTTCTTATTAATAAAGACTGAATAAAAGTGGACAAGCGGTGTAGTTATATACCCCTTGTGAGCAATTAAGCGTGAAAATGTGGTAAGTCATCCCTGACATATTTAGGCGGGAATGCATGTCATTGCATATCGCCCCACTGTTAGGAATGTTTTATAATTTGTGTTTGAGTTAGTTCAATTGATATTATAACAACATCTAGAAGTCACGGGACTTTTTCGTGAGAAACCTATCAACTACGTTGTGTCCCCTCACCTTTTTTCCACCTGGCTAGGCACAGGCTTTGGCAGGTTTAGACAATTTCTTTAAACCAAAGTAGTCGTTTATTTTACTGTTTTTTAAGTATTTGTCACACTATTTTTAAAACCGTTTTAGAAAACTTTAGTCAATATTTATTTTTCGACAGTTTTAAATAATTCACATCCTAATCCCCTTCGTCTTTTTGTATGGCTGATATCTAATCGAAGTCTTATCTCTCGCCGCCTCTTTTCCTTTCTTCTTCCAATATTACACGATACAATCTTATTCGCGGTATTTTAAACTCTTTTCGATCTCTTTGTCTCAAAAGTGGAGTTACGCGATACAGTGGTTCGTTCTGGACAGGTTTCTTCCTCAGTTCTGATTTGACATATTCCCGGATCGTACTGCTTAGAACCTCATCGTTTCGGCAAACAGTCGTCATCGGTTTCCAGGCACGAGCAGCATTAAACAAGGAAGGAGGATCCAAATACCTGTAAAGATTAAGAAGAGTTTTAGATATCATAATAATAATTTATACTAAAAATTAAAAAATACGAATAGTAACTCTTGGAAAATGCTTACCTCAAAATAATAACCAATACTCCCACAGGCAATATGGAAAACAATGGAACAACAGCACCAACACTTACAGAGAACATCTTGCTGACACTTCTTATTAATAAAGACTGAATAAAAGTGGACAAGCGGTGTAGTTATATACCCCTTGTGAGCAATTAAGCGTGAAAATGTGGTAAGGCATCCCTGACATATTTAGGCGGGAATGCATGTCATTGCATATCGCCCCACTGTTAGGAATGTTTTATAATTTGTGTTTGAGTTAGTTCAATTGATATTATAACAACATCTAGAAGTCACGGGACTTTTTCGTGAGAAACCTATCAACTACGTTGTGTCCCCTCACCCTTTTTCCACCTGGTTAGGGACAGGCTTTGGCAGGTTTAGACAATTTCTTTAAACCAAAGTAGTCGTTTATTTTACTGGTTTTTAAGTATTTGCTACACTATTTTTAAAACCGTTTTAGAAAACTTTAGTCAATATTTATTTTTCGACAGTTTTAAATAATTCACATCCTAATCCCCTTCGTCTTTTTGTATGGCTGATATCTAATCGAAGTCTTCGGAATTTTGATCTTCTCGCCGCCTCTTTTCCTTTCTTCTTCCAATATTACACGATACAATCTTATTCGCGGTATTTTAAACTCTTTTCGATCTCTTTGTCTCAAAAGTGGAGTTACGCGATACAGTGGTTCGTTCTGGACAGGTTTCTTCCTCAGTTCTGATTTGACATATTCCCGGATCGTACTGCTTAGAACCTCATCGTTTCGGCAAACAGTCGTCATCGGTTTCCAGGCACGAGCAGCATTAAACAAGGAACGAGGATCCAAATACCTGTAAAGATTAAGAAGAGTTTTAGATATCATAATAATAATTTATACTAAAAATTAAAAAATACGAATAGTAACTCTTGGAAAATGCTTACCTCAAAATAATAACCAATACTCCCACTGGCAATATGGAAAACAATGGAACAACAGCACCAACACTTACAGAGAACATCTTGCTGACACTTCTTATTAATAAAGACTGAATAAAAGTGGACAAGCGGTGTAGTTATATACCCCTTGTGAGCAATTAAGCGTGAAAATGTGGTAAGTCATCCCTGACATATTTAGGCGGGAATGCATGTCATTGCATATCGCCCCACTGTTAGGAATGTTTTATAATTTGTGTTTGAGTTAGTTCAATTGATATTATAACAACATCTAGAAGTCACGGGACTTTTTCGTGAGAAACCTATCAACTACGTTGTGTCCCCTCACCCTTTTTCCACCTGGCTAGGCACAGGCTTTGGCAGGTTTAGACAATTTCTTTAAACCAAAGTAGTCGTTTATTTTACTGTTTTTTAAGTATTTGTCACACTATTTTTAAAACCGTTTTAGAAAACTTTAGTCAATATTTATTTTTCGACAGTTTTAAATAATTCACATCCTAATCCCCTTCGTCTTTTTGTATGGCTGATATCTAATCGAAGTCTTCGGAATTTTGATCTTCTCGCCGCCTCTTTTCCTTTCTTCTTCCAATATTACACGATACAATCTTATTCGCGGTATTTTAAACTCTTTTCGATCTCTTTGTCTCAAAAGTGGAGTTACGCGATACAGTGGTTCGTTCTGGACAGGTTTCTTCCTCAGTTCTGATTTGACATATTCCCGGATCGTACTGCTTAGAACCTCATCGTTTCGGCAAACAGTCGTCATCGGTTTCCAGGCACGAGCAGCATTAAACAACGAACGAGGATCCAAATACCTGTAAAGATTAAGAAGAGTTTTAGATATCATAATAATAATTTATACTAAAAATTAAAAAATACGAATAGTAACTCTTGGAAAATGCTTACCTCAAAATAATAACCAATACTCCCACAGGCAATATGGAAAACAATGGAACAACAGCACCAACACTTACAGAGAACATCTTGCTGACACTTCTTATTAATAAAGACTGAATAAAAGTGGACAAGCGGTGTAGTTATATACCCCTTGTGAGCAATTAAGCGTGAAAATGTGGTAAGTCATCCCTGACATATTTAGGCGGGAATGCATGTCATTGCATATCGCCCCACTGTTAGGAATGTTTTATAATTTGTGTTTGAGTTAGTTCAATTGATATTATAACAACATCTAGAAGTCACGGGACTTTTTCGTGAGAAACCTATCAACTACGTTGTGTCCCCTCACCTTTTTTCCACCTGGCTAGGCACAGGCTTTGGCAGGTTTAGACAATTTCTTTAAACCAAAGTAGTCGTTTATTTTACTGTTTTTTTAAGTATTTGTCACACTATTTTTAAAACCGTTTTAGAAAACTTTAGTCAATATTTATTTTTCGACAGTTTTAAATAATTCACATCCTAATCCCCTTCGTCTTTTTGTATGGCTGATATCTAATCGAAGTCTTCGGAATTTTGATCTTCTCGCCGCCTCTTTTCCTTTCTTCTTCCAATATTACACGATACAATCTTATTCGCGGTATTTTAAACTCTTTTCGATCTCTTTGTCTCAAAAGTGGAGTTACGCGATACAGTGGTTCGTTCTGGACAGGTTTCTTCCTCAGTTCTGATTTGACATATTCCCGGATCGTACTGCTTAGAACCTCATCGTTTCGGCAAACAGTCGTCATCGGTTTCCAGGCACGAGCAGCATTAAACAAGGAAGGAGGATCCAAATACCTGTAAAGATTAAGAAGAGTTTTAGATATCATAATAATAATTTATACTAAAAATTAAAAAATACGAATAGTAACTCTTGGAAAATGCTTACCTCAAAATAATAACCAATACTCCCACAGGCAATATGGAAAACAATGGAACAACAGCACCAACACTTACAGAGAACATCTTGCTGACACTTCTTATTAATAAAGAGTGAATAAAAGTGGACAAGCGGTGTAGTTATATACCCCTTGTGAGCAATTAAGCGTGAAAATGTGGTAAGTCATCCCTGACATATTTAGGCGGGAATGCATGTCATTGCATATCGCCCCGCTGTTAGGAATGTTTTATAATTTGTGTTTGAGTTAGTTCAATTGATATTATAACAACATCTAGAAGTCACGGGACTTTTTCGTGAGAAACCTATCAAGTACGTTGTGTCCCCTCACCTTTTTTCCACCTGGCTAGGCACAGGCTTTGGCAGGTTTAGACAATTTCTTTAAACCAAAGTAGTCGTTTATTTTACTGTTTTTTTTAAGTATTTGTCACACTATTTTTAAAACCGTTTTAGAAAACTTTAGTCAATATTTATTTTTCGACAGTTTTAAATAATTCACATCCTAATCCCCTTCGTCTTTTTGTATGGCTGATATCTAATCGAAGTCTTCGGAATTTTGATCTTCTCGCCGCCTCTTTTCCTTTCTTCTTCCAATATTACACGATACAATCTTATTCGCGGTATTTTAAACTCTTTTCGATCTCTTTGTCTCAAAAGTGGAGTTACGCGATACAGTGGTTCGTTCTGGACAGGTTTCTTCCTCAGTTCTGATTTGACATATTCCCGGATCGTACTGCTTAGAACCTCATCGTTTCGGCAAACAGTCGTCATCGGTTTCCAGGCACGAGCAGCATTAAACAAGGAAGGAGGATCCAAATACCTGTAAAGATTAAGAAGAGTTTTAGATATCATAATAATAATTTATACTAAAAATTAAAAAATACGAATAGTAACTCTTGGAAAATGCTTACCTCAAAATAATAACCAATACTCCCACAGGCAATATGGAAAACAATGGAACAACAGCACCAACACTTACAGAGAACATCTTGCTGACACTTCTTATTAATAAAGACTGAATAAAAGTGGACAAGCGGTGTAGTTATATACCCCTTGTGAGCAATTAAGCGTGAAAATGTGGTAAGTCATCCCTGACATATTTAGGCGGGAATGCATGTCATTGCATATCGCCCCACTGTTAGGAATGTTTTATAATTTGTGTTTGAGTTAGTTCAATTGATATTATAACAACATCTAGAAGTCACGGGACTTTTTCGTGAGAAACCTATCAACTACGTTGTGTCCCCTCACCTTTTTTCCACCTGGCTAGGCACAGGCTTTGGCAGGTTTAGACAATTTCTTTAAACCAAAGTAGTCGTTTATTTTACTGTTTTTTTAAGTATTTGTCACACTATTTTTAAAACCGTTTTAGAAAACTTTAGTCAATATTTATTTTTCGACAGTTTTAAATAATTCACATCCTAATCCCCTTCGTCTTTTTGTATGGCTGATATCTAATCGAAGTCTTCGGAATTTTGATCTTCTCGCCGCCTCTTTTCCTTTCTTCTTCCAATATTACACGATACAATCTTATTCGCGGTATTTTAAACTCTTTTCGATCTCTTTGTCTCAAAAGTGGAGTTACGCGATACAGTGGTTCGTTCTGGACAGGTTTCTTCCTCAGTTCTGATTTGACATATTCCCGGATCGTACTGCTTAGAACCTCATCGTTTCGGCAAACAGTCGTCATCGGTTTCCAGGCACGAGCAGCATTAAACAAGGAAGGAGGATCCAAATACCTGTAAAGATTAAGAAGAGTTTTAGATATCATAATAATAATTTATACTAAAAATTAAAAAATACGAATAGTAACTCTTGGAAAATGCTTACCTCAAAATAATAACCAATACTCCCACAGGCAATATGGAAAACAATGGAACAACAGCACCAACACTTACAGAGAACATCTTGCTGACACTTCTTATTAATAAAGACTGAATAAAAGTGGACAAGCGGTGTAGTTATATACCCCTTGTGAGCAATTAAGCGTGAAAATGTGGTAAGTCATCCCTGACATATTTAGGCGGGAATGCATGTCATTGCATATCGCCCCACTGTTAGGAATGTTTTATAATTTGTGTTTGAGTTAGTTCAATTGATATTATAACAACATCTAGAAGTCACGGGACTTTTTCGTGAGAAACCTATCAAGTACGTTGTGTCCCCTCACCTTTTTTCCACCTGGCTAGGCACAGGCTTTGGCAGGTTTAGACAATTTCTTTAAACCAAAGTAGTCGTTTATTTTACTGTTTTTTTTTAAGTATTTGTCACACTATTTTTAAAACCGTTTTAGAAAACTTTAGTCAATATTTATTTTTCGACAGTTTTAAATAATTCACATCCTAATCCCCTTCGTCTTTTTGTATGGCTGATATCTAATCGAAGTCTTCGGAATTTTGATCTTCTCGCCGCCTCTTTTCCTTTCTTCTTCCAATATTACACGATACAATCTTATTCGCGGTATTTTAAACTCTTTTCGATCTCTTTGTCTCAAAAGTGGAGTTACGCGATACAGTGGTTCGTTCTGGACAGGTTTCTTCCTCAGTTCTGATTTGACATATTCCCGGATCGTACTGCTTAGAACCTCATCGTTTCGGCAAACAGTCGTCATCGGTTTCCAGGCACGAGCAGCATTAAACAAGGAAGGAGGATCCAAATACCTGTAAAGATTAAGAAGAGTTTTAGATATCATAATAATAATTTATACTAAAAATTAAAAAATACGAATAGTAACTCTTGGAAAATGCTTACCTCAAAATAATAACCAATACTCCCACAGGCAATATGGAAAACAATGGAACAACAGCACCAACACTTACAGAGAACATCTTGCTGACACTTCTTATTAATAAAGACTGAATAAAAGTGGACAAGCCGTGTAGTTATATACCCCTTGTGAGCAATTAAGCGTGAAAATGTGGTAAGTCATCCCTGACATATTTAGGCGGGAATGCATGTCATTGCATATCGCCCCACTGTTAGGAATGTTTTATAATTTGTGTTTGAGTTAGTTCAATTGATATTATAACAACATCTAGAAGTCACGGGACTTTTTCGTGAGAAACCTATCAACTACGTTGTGTCCCCTCACCTTTTTTCCACCTGGCTAGGCACAGGCTTTGGCAGGTTTAGACAATTTCTTTAAACCAAAGTAGTCGTTTATTTTACTGTTTTTTTAAGTATTTGTCACACTATTTTTAAAACCGTTTTAGAAAACTTTAGTCAATATTTATTTTTCGACAGTTTTAAATAATTCACATCCTAATCCCCTTCGTCTTTTTGTATGGCTGATATCTAATCGAAGTCTTCGGAATTTTGATCTTCTCGCCGCCTCTTTTCCTTTCTTCTTCCAATATTACACGATACAATCTTATTCGCGGTATTTTAAACTCTTTTCGATCTCTTTGTCTCAAAAGTGGAGTTACGCGATACAGTGGTTCGTTCTGGACAGGTTTCTTCCTCAGTTCTGATTTGACATATTCCCGGATCGTACTGCTTAGAACCTCATCGTTTCGGCAAACAGTCGTCATCGGTTTCCAGGCACGAGCAGCATTAAACAAGGAAGGAGGATCCAAATACCTGTAAAGATTAAGAAGAGTTTTAGATATCATAATAATAATTTATACTAAAAATTAAAAAATACGAATAGTAACTCTTGGAAAATGCTTACCTCAAAATAATAACCAATACTCCCACAGGCAATATGGAAAACAATGGAACAACAGCACCAACACTTACAGAGAACATCTTGCTGACACTTCTTATTAATAAAGACTGAATAAAAGTGGACAAGCCGTGTAGTTATATACCCCTTGTGAGCAATTAAGCGTGAAAATGTGGTAAGTCATCCCTGACATATTTAGGCGGGAATGCATGTCATTGCATATCGCCCCACTGTTAGGAATGTTTTATAATTTGTGTTTGAGTTAGTTCAATTGATATTATAACAACATCTAGAAGTCACGGGACTTTTTCGTGAGAAACCTATCAACTACGTTGTGTCCCCTCACCTTTTTTCCACCTGGCTAGGCACAGGCTTTGGCAGGTTTAGACAATTTCTTTAAACCAAAGTAGTCGTTTATTTTACTGTTTTTTTAAGTATTTGTCACACTATTTTTAAAACCGTTTTAGAAAACTTTAGTCAATATTTATTTTTCGACAGTTTTAAATAATTCACATCCTAATCCCCTTCGTCTTTTTGTATGGCTGATATCTAATCGAAGTCTTCGGAATTTTGATTTTCTCGCCGCCTCTTTTCCTTTCTTCTTCCAATATTACACGATACAATCTTATTCGCGGTATTTTAAACTCTTTTCGATCTCTTTGTCTCAAAAGTGGAGTTACGCGATACAGTGGTTCGTTCTGGACAGGTTTCTTCCTCAGTTCTGATTTGACATATTCCCGGATCGTACTGCTTAGAACCTCATCGTTTCGGCAAACAGTCGTCATCGGTTTCCAGGCACGAGCAGCATTAAACAAGGAAGGAGGATCCAAATACCTGTAAAGATTAAGAAGAGTTTTAGATATCATAATAATAATTTATACTAAAAATTAAAAAATACGAATAGTAACTCTTGGAAAATGCTTACCTCAAAATAATAACCAATACTCCCACAGGCAATATGGAAAACAATGGAACAACAGCACCAACACTTACAGAGAACATCTTGCTGACACTTCTTATTAATAAAGACTGAATAAAAGTGGACAAGCGGTGTAGTTATATACCCCTTGTGAGCAATTAAGCGTGAAAATGTAGTAAGTCATCCCTGACATATTTAGGCGGGAATGCATGTCATTGCATATCGCCCCACTGTTAGGAATGTTTTATAATTTGTGTTTGAGTTAGTTCAATTGATATTATAACAACATCTAGAAGTCACGGGACTTTTTCGTGAGAAACCTATCAACTACGTTGTGTCCCCTCACCTTTTTTCCACCTGGCTAGGCACAGGCTTTGGCAGGTTTAGACAATTTCTTTAAACCAAAGTAGTCGTTTATTTTACTGTTTTTTTAAGTATTTGTCACACTATTTTTAAAACCGTTTTAGAAAACTTTAGTCAATATTTATTTTTCGACAGTTTTAAATAATTCACATCCTAATCCCCTTCGTCTTTTTGTATGGCTGATATCTAATCGAAGTCTTCGGAATTTTGATCTTCTCGCCGCCTCTTTTCCTTTCTTCTTCCAATATTACACGATACAATCTTATTCGCGGTATTTTAAACTCTTTTCGATCTCTTTGTCTCAAAAGTGGAGTTACGCGATACAGTGGTTCGTTCTGGACAGGTTTCTTCCTCAGTTCTGATTTGACATATTCCCGGATCGTACTGCTTAGAACCTCATCGTTTCGGCAAACAGTCGTCATCGGTTTCCAGGCACGAGCAGCATTAAACAAGGAACGAGGATCCAAATACCTGTAAAGATTAAGAAGAGTTTTAGATATCATAATAATAATTTATACTAAAAATTAAAAAATACGAATAGTAACTCTTGGAAAATGCTTACCTCAAAATAATAACCAATACTCCCACTGGCAATATGGAAAACAATGGAACAACAGCACCAACACTTACAGAGAACATCTTGCTGACACTTCTTATTAATAAAGACTGAATAAAAGTGGACAAGCGGTGTAGTTATATACCCCTTGTGAGCAATTAAGCGTGAAAATGTGGTAAGTCATCCCTGACATATTTAGGCGGGAATGCATGTCATTGCATATCGCCCCACTGTTAGGAATGTTTTATAATTTGTGTTTGAGTTAGTTCAATTGATATTATAACAACATCTAGAAGTCACGGGACTTTTTCGTGAGAAACCTATCAACTACGTTGTGTCCCCTCACCCTTTTTCCACCTGGCTAGGGACAGGCTTTGGCAGGTTTAGACAATTTCTTTAAACCAAAGTAGTCGTTTATTTTACTGTTTTTTTAAGTATTTGCAACACTATTTTTAAAACCGTTTTAGAAAACTTTAGTCAATATTTATTTTTCGACAGTTTTAAATAATTCACATCCTAATCCCCTTCGTCTTTTGTATGGCTCATATCTAATCGAAGTCTTCGGAATTTTGATCTTCTCGCCGCCTCTTTTCCTTTCTTCTTCCAATATTACACGATACAATCTTATTCGCGGTATTTTAAACTCTTTTCGATCTCTTTGTCTCAAAAGTGGAGTTACGCGATACAGTGGTTCGTTCTGGACAGGTTTCTTCCTCAGTTCTGATTTGACATATTCCCGGATCGTACTGCTTAGAACCTCATCGTTTCGGCAAACAGTCGTCATCGGTTTCCAGGCACGAGCAGCATTAAACAAGGAACGAGGATCCAAATACCTGTAAAGATTAAGAAGAGTTTTAGATATCATAATAATAATTTATACTAAAAATTAAAAAATACGAATAGTAACTCTTGGAAAATGCTTACCTCAAAATAATAACCAATACTCCCACAGGCAATATGGAAAACAATGGAACAACAGCACCAACACTTACAGAGAACATCTTGCTGACACTTCTTATTAATAAAGACTGAATAAAAGTGGACAAGCGGTGTAGTTATATACCCCTTGTGAGCAATTAAGCGTGAAAATGTGGTAAGTCATCCCTGACATATTTAGGCGGGAATGCATGTCATTGCATATCGCCCCACTGTTAGGAATGTTTTATAATTTGTGTTTGAGTTAGTTCAATTGATATTATAACAACATCTAGAAGTCACGGGACTTTTTCGTGAGAAACCTATCAACTACGTTGTGTCCCCTCACCCTTTTTCCACCTGGCTAGGGACAGGCTTTGGCAGGTTTAGACAATTTCTTTAAACCAAAGTAGTCGTTTATTTTACTGGTTTTTAAGTATTTGCTACACTATTTTTAAAACCGTTTTAGAAAACTTTAGTCAATATTTATTTTTCGACAGTTTTAAATAATTCACATCCTAATCCCCTTCGTCTTTTTGTATGGCTCATATCTAATCGAAGTCTTCGGAATTTTGATCTTCTCGCCGCCTCTTTTCCTTTCTTCTTCCAATATTACACGATACAATCTTATTCGCGGTATTTTAAACTCTTTTCGATCTCTTTGTCTCAAAAATGGAGTTACGCGATACAGTGGTTCGTTCTGGACAGGTTTCTTCCTCAGTTCTGATTTGACATATTCCCGGATCGTACTGCTTAGAACCTCATCGTTTCGGCAAACAGTCGTCATCGGTTTCCAGGCACGAGCAGCATTAAACAAGGAACGAGGATCCAAATACCTGTAAAGATTAAGAAGAGTTTTAGATATCATAATAATAATTTATACTAAAAATTAAAAAATACGAATAGTAACTCTTGGAAAATGCTTACCTCAAAATAATAACCAATACTCCCACAGGCAATATGGAAAACAATGGAACAACAGCACCAACACTTACAGAGAACATCTTGCTGACACTTCTTATTAATAAAGACTGAATAAAAGTGGACAAGATGTGTAGTTATATACCCCTTGTGAGCAATTAAGCGTGAAAATGTGGTAAGTCATCCCTGACATATTTAGGCGGGAATGCATGTCATTGCATATCGCCCCACTGTTAGGAATGTTTTATAATTTGTGTTTGAGTTAGTTCAATTGATATTATAACAACATCTAGAAGTCACGGGACTTTTTCGTGAGAAACCTATCAACTACGTTGTGTCCCCTCACCTTTTTTCCACCTGGCTAGGCACAGGCTTTGGCAGGTTTAGACAATTTCTTTAAACCAAAGTAGTCGTTTATTTTACTGTTTTTTTAAGTATTTGTCACACTATTTTTAAAACCGTTTTAGAAAACTTTAGTCAATATTTATTTTTCGACAGTTTTAAATAATTCACATCCTAATCCCCTTCGTCTTTTTGTATGGCTGATATCTAATCGAAGTCTTCGGAATTTTGATCTTCTCGCCGCCTCTTTTCCTTTCTTCTTCCAATATTACACGATACAATCTTATTCGCGGTATTTTAAACTCTTTTCGATCTCTTTGTCTCAAAAGTGGAGTTACGCGATACAGTGGTTCGTTCTGGACAGGTTTCTTCCTCAGTTCTGATTTGACATATTCCCGGATCGTACTGCTTAGAACCTTATCGTTTCGGAAAACAGTCGTCATCGGTTTCCAGGCACGAGCAGCATTAAACAAGGAAGGAGGATCCAAATACCTGTAAAGATTAAGAAGAGTTTTAGATATCATAATAATAATTTATACTAAAAATTAAAAAATACGAATAGTAACTCTTGGAAAATGCTTACCTCAAAATAATAACCAATACTCCCACAGGCAATATGGAAAACAATGGAACAACAGCACCAACACTTACAGAGAACATCTTGCTGACACTTCTTATTAATAAAGACTGAATAAAAGTGGACAAGCGGTGTAGTTATATACCCCTTGTGAGCAATTAAGCGTGAAAATGTGGTAAGTCATCCCTGACATATTTAGGCGGGAATGCATGTCATTGCATATCGCCCCACTGTTAGGAATGTTTTATAATTTGTGTTTGAGTTAGTTCAATTGATATTATAACAACATCTAGAAGTCACGGGACTTTTTCGTGAGAAACCTATCAACTACGTTGTGTCCCCTCACCTTTTTTCCACCTGGCTAGGCACAGGCTTTGGCAGGTTTAGACAATTTCTTTAAACCAAAGTAGTCGTTTATTTTACTGTTTTTTTAAGTATTTGTCACACTATTTTTAAAACCGTTTTAGAAAACTTTAGTCAATATTTATTTTTCGACAGTTTTAAATAATTCACATCCTAATCCCCTTCGTCTTTTTGTATGGCTGATATCTAATCGAAGTCTTCGGAATTTTGATCTTCTCGCCGCCTCTTTTCCTTTCTTCTTCCAATATTACACGATACAATCTTATTCGCGGTATTTTAAACTCTTTTCGATCTCTTTGTCTCAAAAGTGGAGTTACGCGATACAGTGGTTCGTTCTGGACAGGTTTCTTCCTCAGTTCTGATTTGACATATTCCCGGATCGTACTGCTTAGAACCTCATCGTTTCGGCAAACAGTCGTCATCGGTTTCCAGGCACGAGCAGCATTAAACAAGGAAGGAGGATCCAAATACCTGTAAAGATTAAGAAGAGTTTTAGATATCATAATAATAATTTATACTAAAAATTAAAAAATACGAATAGTAACTCTTGGAAAATGCTTACCTCAAAATAATAACCAATACTCCCACAGGCAATATGGAAAACAATGGAACAACAGCACCAACACTTACAGAGAACATCTTGCTGACACTTCTTATTAATAAAGACTGAATAAAAGTGGACAAGCGGTGTAGTTATATACCCCTTGTGAGCAATTAAGCGTGAAAATGTGGTAAGTCATCCCTGACATATTTAGGCGGGAATGCATGTCATTGCATATCGCCCCACTGTTAGGAATGTTTTATAATTTGTGTTTGAGTTAGTTCAATTGATATTATAACAACATCTAGAAGTCACGCTACTTTTTCGTGAGAAACCTATCAAGTACGTTGTGTCCCCTCACCTTTTTTCCACCTGGCTAGGCACAGGCTTTGGCAGGTTTAGACAATTTCTTTAAACCAAAGTAGTCGTTTATTTTACTGTTTTTTTTTAAGTATTTGTCACACTATTTTTAAAACCGTTTTAGAAAACTTTAGTCAATATTTATTTTTCGACAGTTTTAAATAATTCACATCCTAATCCCCTTCGTCTTTTTGTATGGCTGATATCTAATCGAAGTCTTCGGAATTTTGATCTTCTCGCCGCCTCTTTTCCTTTCTTCTTCCAATATTACACGATACAATCTTATTCGCGGTATTTTAAACTCTTTTCGATCTCTTTGTCTCAAAAGTGGAGTTACGCGATACAGTGGTTCGTTCTGGACAGGTTTCTTCCTCAGTTCTGATTTGACATATTCCCGGATCGTACTGCTTAGAACCTCATCGTTTCGGCAAACAGTCGTCATCGGTTTCCAGGCACGAGCAGCATTAAACAAGGAAGGAGGATCCAAATACCTGTAAAGATTAAGAAGAGTTTTAGATATCATAATAATAATTTATACTAAAAATTAAAAAATACGAATAGTAACTCTTGGAAAATGCTTACCTCAAAATAATAACCAATACTCCCACAGGCAATATGGAAAACAATGGAACAACAGCACCAACACTTACAGAGAACATCTTGCTGACACTTCTTATTAATAAAGACTGAATAAAAGTGGACAAGCCGTGTAGTTATATACCCCTTGTGAGCAATTAAGCGTGAAAATGTGGTAAGTCATCCCTGACATATTTAGGCGGGAATGCATGTCATTGCATATCGCCCCACTGTTAGGAATGTTTTATAATTTGTGTTTGAGTTAGTTCAATTGATATTATAACAACATCTAGAAGTCACGGGACTTTTTCGTGAGAAACCTATCAACTACGTTGTGTCCCCTCACCTTTTTTCCACCTGGCTAGGCACAGGCTTTGGCAGGTTTAGACAATTTCTTTAAACCAAAGTAGTCGTTTATTTTACTGTTTTTTTAAGTATTTGTCACACTATTTTTAAAACCGTTTTAGAAAACTTTAGTCAATATTTATTTTTCGACAGTTTTAAATAATTCACATCCTAATCCCCTTCGTCTTTTTGTATGGCTGATATCTAATCGAAGTCTTCGGAATTTTGATCTTCTCGCCGCCTCTTTTCCTTTCTTCTTCCAATATTACACGATACAATCTTATTCGCGGTATTTTAAACTCTTTTCGATCTCTTTGTCTCAAAAGTGGAGTTACGCGATACAGTGGTTCGTTCTGGACAGGTTTCTTCCTCAGTTCTGATTTGACATATTCCCGGATCGTACTGCTTAGAACCTCATCGTTTCGGCAAACAGTCGTCATCGGTTTCCAGGCACGAGCAGCATTAAACAAGGAAGGAGGATCCAAATACCTGTAAAGATTAAGAAGAGTTTTAGATATCATAATAATAATTTATACTAAAAATTAAAAAATACGAATAGTAACTCTTGGAAAATGCTTACCTCAAAATAATAACCAATACTCCCACAGGCAATATGGAAAACAATGGAACAACAGCACCAACACTTACAGAGAACATCTTGCTGACACTTCTTATTAATAAAGACTGAATAAAAGTGGACAAGCCGTGTAGTTATATACCCCTTGTGAGCAATTAAGCGTGAAAATGTGGTAAGTCATCCCTGACATATTTAGGCGGGAATGCATGTCATTGCATATCGCCCCACTGTTAGGAATGTTTTATAATTTGTGTTTGAGTTAGTTCAATTGATATTATAACAACATCTAGAAGTCACGGGACTTTTTCGTGAGAAACCTATCAACTACGTTGTGTCCCCTCACCTTTTTTCCACCTGGCTAGGCACAGGCTTTGGCAGGTTTAGACAATTTCTTTAAACCAAAGTAGTCGTTTATTTTACTGTTTTTTTAAGTATTTGTCACACTATTTTTAAAACCGTTTTAGAAAACTTTAGTCAATATTTATTTTTCGACAGTTTTAAATAATTCACATCCTAATCCCCTTCGTCTTTTTGTATGGCTGATATCTAATCGAAGTCTTCGGAATTTTGATTTTCTCGCCGCCTCTTTTCCTTTCTTCTTCCAATATTACACGATACAATCTTATTCGCGGTATTTTAAACTCTTTTCGATCTCTTTGTCTCAAAAGTGGAGTTACGCGATACAGTGGTTCGTTCTGGACAGGTTTCTTCCTCAGTTCTGATTTGACATATTCCCGGATCGTACTGCTTAGAACCTCATCGTTTCGGCAAACAGTCGTCATCGGTTTCCAGGCACGAGCAGCATTAAACAAGGAAGGAGGATCCAAATACCTGTAAAGATTAAGAAGAGTTTTAGATATCATAATAATAATTTATACTAAAAATTAAAAAATACGAATAGTAACTCTTGGAAAATGCTTACCTCAAAATAATAACCAATACTCCCACAGGCAATATGGAAAACAATGGAACAACAGCACCAACACTTACAGAGAACATCTTGCTGACACTTCTTATTAATAAAGACTGAATAAAAGTGGACAAGCGGTGTAGTTATATACCCCTTGTGAGCAATTAAGCGTGAAAATGTGGTAAGTCATCCCTGACATATTTAGGCGGGAATGCATGTCATTGCATATCGCCCCACTGTTAGGAATGTTTTATAATTTGTGTTTGAGTTAGTTCAATTGATATTATAACAACATCTAGAAGTCACGGGACTTTTTCGTGAGAAACCTATCAACTACGTTGTGTCCCCTCACCTTTTTTCCACCTGGCTAGGCACAGGCTTTGGCAGGTTTAGACAATTTCTTTAAACCAAAGTAGTCGTTTATTTTACTGTTTTTTTAAGTATTTGTCACACTATTTTTAAAACCGTTTTAGAAAACTTTAGTCAATATTTATTTTTCGACAGTTTTAAATAATTCACATCCTAATCCCCTTCGTCTTTTTGTATGGCTGATATCTAATCGAAGTCTTCGGAATTTTGATCTTCTCGCCGCCTCTTTTCCTTTCTTCTTCCAATATTACACGATACAATCTTATTCGCGGTATTTTAAACTCTTTTCGATCTCTTTGTCTCAAAAGTGGAGTTACGCGATACAGTGGTTCGTTCTGGACAGGTTTCTTCCTCAGTTCTGATTTGACATATTCCCGGATCGTACTGCTTAGAACCTCATCGTTTCGGCAAACAGTCGTCATCGGTTTCCAGGCACGAGCAGCATTAAACAAGGAACGAGGATCCAAATACCTGTAAAGATTAAGAAGAGTTTTAGATATCATAATAATAATTTATACTAAAAATTAAAAAATACGAATAGTAACTCTTGGAAAATGCTTACCTCAAAATAATAACCAATACTCCCACTGGCAATATGGAAAACAATGGAACAACAGCACCAACACTTACAGAGAACATCTTGCTGACACTTCTTATTAATAAAGACTGAATAAAAGTGGACAAGCGGTGTAGTTATATACCCCTTGTGAGCAATTAAGCGTGAAAATGTGGTAAGTCATCCCTGACATATTTAGGCGGGAATGCATGTCATTGCATATCGCCCCACTGTTAGGAATGTTTTATAATTTGTGTTTGAGTTAGTTCAATTGATATTATAACAACATCTAGAAGTCACGGGACTTTTTCGTGAGAAACCTATCAACTACGTTGTGTCCCCTCACCCTTTTTCCACCTGGCTAGGGACAGGCTTTGGCAGGTTTAGACAATTTCTTTAAACCAAAGTAGTCGTTTATTTTACTGTTTTTTTAAGTATTTGCAACACTATTTTTAAAACCGTTTTAGAAAACTTTAGTCAATATTTATTTTTCGACAGTTTTAAATAATTCACATCCTAATCCCCTTCGTCTTTTTGTATGGCTCATATCTAATCGAAGTCTTCGGAATTTTGATCTTCTCGCCGCCTCTTTTCCTTTCTTCTTCCAATATTACACGATACAATCTTATTCGCGGTATTTTAAACTCTTTTCGATCTCTTTGTCTCAAAAGTGGAGTTACGCGATACAGTGGTTCGTTCTGGACAGGTTTCTTCCTCAGTTCTGATTTGACATATTCCCGGATCGTACTGCTTAGAACCTCATCGTTTCGGCAAACAGTCGTCATCGGTTTCCAGGCACGAGCAGCATTAAACAAGGAACGAGGATCCAAATACCTGTAAAGATTAAGAAGAGTTTTAGATATCATAATAATAATTTATACTAAAAATTAAAAAATACGAATAGTAACTCTTGGAAAATGCTTACCTCAAAATAATAACCAATACTCCCACAGGCAATATGGAAAACAATGGAACAACAGCACCAACACTTACAGAGAACATCTTGCTGACACTTCTTATTAATAAAGACTGAATAAAAGTGGACAAGATGTGTAGTTATATACCCCTTGTGAGCAATTAAGCGTGAAAATGTGGTAAGTCATCCCTGACATATTTAGGCGGGAATGCATGTCATTGCATATCGCCCCACTGTTAGGAATGTTTTATAATTTGTGTTTGAGTTAGTTCAATTGATATTATAACAACATCTAGAAGTCACGGGACTTTTTCGTGAGAAACCTATCAACTACGTTGTGTCCCCTCACCTTTTTTCCACCTGGCTAGGCACAGGCTTTGGCAGGTTTAGACAATTTCTTTAAACCAAAGTAGTCGTTTATTTTACTGTTTTTTTAAGTATTTGTCACACTATTTTTAAAACCGTTTTAGAAAACTTTAGTCAATATTTATTTTTCGACAGTTTTAAATAATTCACATCCTAATCCCCTTCGTCTTTTTGTATGGCTGATATCTAATCGAAGTCTTCGGAATTTTGATCTTCTCGCCGCCTCTTTTCCTTTCTTCTTCCAATATTACACGATACAATCTTATTCGCGGTATTTTAAACTCTTTTCGATCTCTTTGTCTCAAAAGTGGAGTTACGCGATACAGTGGTTCGTTCTGGACAGGTTTCTTCCTCAGTTCTGATTTGACATATTCCCGGATCGTACTGCTTAGAACCTTATCGTTTCGGAAAACAGTCGTCATCGGTTTCCAGGCACGAGCAGCATTAAACAAGGAAGGAGGATCCAAATACCTGTAAAGATTAAGAAGAGTTTTAGATATCATAATAATAATTTATACTAAAAATTAAAAAATACGAATAGTAACTCTTGGAAAATGCTTACCTCAAAATAATAACCAATACTCCCACAGGCAATATGGAAAACAATGGAACAACAGCACCAACACTTACAGAGAACATCTTGCTGACACTTCTTATTAATAAAGACTGAATAAAAGTGGACAAGCGGTGTAGTTATATACCCCTTGTGAGCAATTAAGCGTGAAAATGTGGTAAGTCATCCCTGACATATTTAGGCGGGAATGCATGTCATTGCATATCGCCCCACTGTTAGGAATGTTTTATAATTTGTGTTTGAGTTAGTTCAATTGATATTATAACAACATCTAGAAGTCACGGGACTTTTTCGTGAGAAACCTATCAACTACGTTGTGTCCCCTCACCTTTTTTCCACCTGGCTAGGCACAGGCTTTGGCAGGTTTAGACAATTTCTTTAAACCAAAGTAGTCGTTTATTTTACTGTTTTTTTAAGTATTTGTCACACTATTTTTAAAACCGTTTTAGAAAACTTTAGTCAATATTTATTTTTCGACAGTTTTAAATAATTCACATCCTAATCCCCTTCGTCTTTTTGTATGGCTGATATCTAATCGAAGTCTTCGGAATTTTGATCTTCTCGCCGCCTCTTTTCCTTTCTTCTTCCAATATTACACGATACAATCTTATTCGCGGTATTTTAAACTCTTTTCGATCTCTTTGTCTCAAAAGTGGAGTTACGCGATACAGTGGTTCGTTCTGGACAGGTTTCTTCCTCAGTTCTGATTTGACATATTCCCGGATCGTACTGCTTAGAACCTCATCGTTTCGGCAAACAGTCGTCATCGGTTTCCAGGCACGAGCAGCATTAAACAAGGAACGAGGATCCAAATACCTGTAAAGATTAAGAAGAGTTTTAGATATCATAATAATAATTTATACTAAAAATTAAAAAATACGAATAGTAACTCTTGGAAAATGCTTACCTCAAAATAATAACCAATACTCCCACTGGCAATATGGAAAACAATGGAACAACAGCACCAACACTTACAGAGAACATCTTGCTGACACTTCTTATTAATAAAGACTGAATAAAAGTGGACAAGCGGTGTAGTTATATACCCCTTGTGAGCAATTAAGCGTGAAAATGTGGTAAGTCATCCCTGACATATTTAGGCGGGAATGCATGTCATTGCATATCGCCCCACTGTTAGGAATGTTTTATAATTTGTGTTTGAGTTAGTTCAATTGATATTATAACAACATCTAGAAGTCACGGGACTTTTTCGTGAGAAACCTATCAACTACGTTGTGTCCCCTCACCTTTTTTCCACCTGGCTAGGCACAGGCTTTGGCAGGTTTAGACAATTTCTTTAAACCAAAGTAGTCGTTTATTTTACTGTTTTTTAAGTATTTGTCACACTATTTTTAAAACCGTTTTAGAAAACTTTAGTCAATATTTATTTTTCGACAGTTTTAAATAATTCACATCCTAATCCCCTTCGTCTTTTTGTATGGCTGATATCTAATCGAAGTCTTCGGAATTTTGATCTTCTCGCCGCCTCTTTTCCTTTCTTCTTCCAATATTACACGATACAATCTTATTCGCGGTATTTTAAACTCTTTTCGATCTCTTTGTCTCAAAAGTGGAGTTACGCGATACAGTGGTTCGTTCTGGACAGGTTTCTTCCTCAGTTCTGATTTGACATATTCCCGGATCGTACTGCTTAGAACCTCATCGTTTCGGCAAACAGTCGTCATCGGTTTCCAGGCACGAGCAGCATTAAACAAGGAAGGAGGATCCAAATACCTGTAAAGATTAAGAAGAGTTTTAGATATCATAATAATAATTTATACTAAAAATTAAAAAATACGAATAGTAACTCTTGGAAAATGCTTACCTCAAAATAATAACCAATACTCCCACAGGCAATATGGAAAACAATGGAACAACAGCACCAACACTTACAGAGAACATCTTGCTGACACTTCTTATTAATAAAGACTGAATAAAAGTGGACAAGCGGTGTAGTTATATACCCCTTGTGAGCAATTAAGCGTGAAAATGTGGTAAGTCATCCCTGACATATTTAGGCGGGAATGCATGTCATTGCATATCGCCCCACTGTTAGGAATGTTTTATAATTTGTGTTTGAGTTAGTTCAATTGATATTATAACAACATCTAGAAGTCACGGGACTTTTTCGTGAGAAACCTATCAACTACGTTGTGTCCCCTCACCTTTTTTCCACCTGGCTAGGCACAGGCTTTGGCAGGTTTAGACAATTTCTTTAAACCAAAGTAGTCGTTTATTTTACTGTTTTTTTAAGTATTTGTCACACTATTTTTAAAACCGTTTTAGAAAACTTTAGTCAATATTTATTTTTCGACAGTTTTAAATAATTCACATCCTAAGCCCCTTCGTCTTTTTGTATGGCTGATATCTAATCGAAGTCTTCGGAATTTTGATCTTCTCGCCGCCTCTTTTCCTTTCTTCTTCCAATATTACACGATACAATCTTATTCGCGGTATTTTAAACTCTTTTCGATCTCTTTGTCTCAAAAGTGGAGTTACGCGATACAGTGGTTCGTTCTGGATAGGTTTCTTCCTCAGTTCTGATTTGACATATTCCCGGATCGTACTGCTTAGAACCTCATCGTTTCGGCAACCAGTCGTCATCGGTTTCCAGGCACGAGCAGCATTAAACAAGGAAGGAGGATCCAAATACCTGTAAAGATTAAGAAGAGTTTTAGATATCATAATAATAATTTATACTAAAAATTAAAAAATACGAATAGTAACTCTTGGAAAATGCTTACCTCAAAATAATAACCAATACTCCCACAGGCAATATGGAAAACAATGGAACAACAGCACCAACACTTACAGAGAACATCTTGCTGACACTTCTTATTAATAAAGACTGAATAAAAGTGGACAAGCGGTGTAGTTATATACCCCTTGTGAGCAATTAAGCGTGAAAATGTGGTAAGTCATCCCTGACATATTTAGGCGGGAATGCATGTCATTGCATATCGCCCCACTGTTAGGAATGTTTTATAATTTGTGTTTGAGTTAGTTCAATTGATATTATAACAACATCTAGAAGTCACGGGACTTTTTCGTGAGAAACCTATCAACTACGTTGTGTCCCCTCACCTTTTTTCCACCTGGCTAGGCACAGGCTTTGGCAGGTTTAGACAATTTCTTTAAACCAAAGTAGTCGTTTATTTTACTGTTTTTTTAAGTATTTGTCACACTATTTTTAAAACCGTTTTAGAAAACTTTAGTCAATATTTATTTTTCGACAGTTTTAAATAATTCACATCCTAATCCCCTTCGTCTTTTTGTATGGCTGATATCTAATCGAAGTCTTCGGAATTTTGATCTTCTCGCCGCCTCTTTTCCTTTCTTCTTCCAATATTACACGATACAATCTTATTCGCGGTATTTTAAACTCTTTTCGATCTCTTTGTCTCAAAAGTGGAGTTACGCGATACAGTGGTTCGTTCTGGACAGGTTTCTTCCTCAGTTCTGATTTGACATATTCCCGGATCGTACTGCTTAGAACCTCATCGTTTCGGCAAACAGTCGTCATCGGTTTCCAGGCACGAGCAGCATTAAACAAGGAAGGAGGATCCAAATACCTGTAAAGATTAAGAAGAGTTTTAGATATCATAATAATAATTTATACTAAAAATTAAAAAATACGAATAGTAACTCTTGGAAAATGCTTACCTCAAAATAATAACCAATACTCCCACAGGCAATATGGAAAACAATGGAACAACAGCACCAACACTTACAGAGAACATCTTGCTGACACTTCTTATTAATAAAGACTGAATAAAAGTGGACAAGCGGTGTAGTTATATACCCCTTGTGAGCAATTAAGCGTGAAAATGTGGTAAGTCATCCCTGACATATTTAGGCGATAATGCATGTCATTGCATATCGCCCCACTGTTAGGAATGTTTTATAATTTGTGTTTGAGTTAGTTCAATTGATATTATAACAACATCTAGAAGTCACGGGACTTTTTCGTGAGAAACCTATCAACTACGTTGTGTCCCCTCACCTTTTTTCCACCTGGCTAGGCACAGGCTTTGGCAGGTTTAGACAATTTCTTTAAACCAAAGTAGTCGTTTATTTTACTGTTTTTTAAGTATTTGTCACACTATTTTTAAAACCGTTTTAGAAAACTTTAGTCAATATTTATTTTTCGACAGTTTTAAATAATTCACATCCTAATCCCCTTCGTCTTTTTGTATGGCTGATATCTAATCGAAGTCTTCGGAATTTTGATCTTCTCGCCGCCTCTTTTCCTTTCTTCTTCCAATATTACACGATACAATCTTATTCGCGGTATTTTAAACTCTTTTCGATCTCTTTGTCTCAAAAGTGGAGTTACGCGATACAGTGGTTCGTTCTGGACAGGTTTCTTCCTCAGTTCTGATTTGACATATTCCCGGATCGTACTGCTTAGAACCTCATCGTTTCGGCAAACAGTCGTCATCGGTTTCCAGGCACGAGCAGCATTAAACAAGGAAGGAGGATCCAAATACCTGTAAAGATTAAGAAGAGTTTTAGATATCATAATAATAATTTATACTAAAAATTAAAAAATACGAATAGTAACTCTTGGAAAATGCTTACCTCAAAATAATAACCAATACTCCCACAGGCAATATGGAAAACAATGGAACAACAGCACCAACACTTACAGAGAACATCTTGCTGACACTTCTTATTAATAAAGACTGAATAAAAGTGGACAAGCGGTGTAGTTATATACCCCTTGTGAGCAATTAAGCGTGAAAATGTGGTAAGTCATCCCTGACATATTTAGGCGGGAATGCATGTCATTGCATATCGCCCCACTGTTAGGAATGTTTTATAATTTGTGTTTGAGTTAGTTCAATTGATATTATAACAACATCTAGAAGTCACGGGACTTTTTCGTGAGAAACCTATCAACTACGTTGTGTCCCCTCACTTTTTTTCCACCTGGCTAGGCACAGGCTTTGGCAGGTTTAGACAATTTCTTTAAACCAAAGTAGTCGTTTATTTTACTGTTTTTTTAAGTATTTGTCACACTATTTTTAAAACCGTTTTAGAAAACTTTAGTCAATATTTATTTTTCGACAGTTTTAAATAATTCACATCCTAAGCCCCTTCGTCTTTTTGTATGGCTGATATCTAATCGAAGTCTTCGGAATTTTGATCTTCTCGCCGCCTCTTTTCCTTTCTTCTTCCAATATTACACGATACAATCTTATTCGCGGTATTTTAAACTCTTTTCGATCTCTTTGTCTCAAAAGTGGAGTTACGCGATACAGTGGTTCGTTCTGGATAGGTTTCTTCCTCAGTTCTGATTTGACATATTCCCGGATCGTACTGCTTAGAACCTCATCGTTTCGGCAACCAGTCGTCATCGGTTTCCAGGCACGAGCAGCATTAAACAAGGAAGGAGGATCCAAATACCTGTAAAGATTAAGAAGAGTTTTAGATATCATAATAATAATTTATACTAAAAATTAAAAAATACGAATAGTAACTCTTGGAAAATGCTTACCTCAAAATAATAACCAATACTCCCACAGGCAATATGGAAAACAATGGAACAACAGCACCAACACTTACAGAGAACATCTTGCTGACACTTCTTATTAATAAAGACTGAATAAAAGTGGACAAGCGGTGTAGTTATATACCCCTTGTGAGCAATTAAGCGTGAAAATGTGGTAAGTCATCCCTGACATATTTAGGCGGGAATGCATGTCATTGCATATCGCCCCACTGTTAGGAATGTTTTATAATTTGTGTTTGAGTTAGTTCAATTGATATTATAACAACATCTAGAAGTCACGGGACTTTTTCGTGAGAAACCTATCAACTACGTTGTGTCCCCTCACCTTTTTTCCACCTGGCTAGGCACAGGCTTTGGCAGGTTTAGACAATTTCTTTAAACCAAAGTAGTCGTTTATTTTACTGTTTTTTTAAGTATTTGTCACACTATTTTTAAAACCGTTTTAGAAAACTTTAGTCAATATTTATTTTTCGACAGTTTTAAATAATTCACATCCTAATCCCCTTCGTCTTTTTGTATGGCTGATATCTAATCGAAGTCTTCGGAATTTTGATCTTCTCGCCGCCTCTTTTCCTTTCTTCTTCCAATATTACACGATACAATCTTATTCGCGGTATTTTAAACTCTTTTCGATCTCTTTGTCTCAAAAGTGGAGTTACGCGATACAGTGGTTCGTTCTGGACAGGTTTCTTCCTCAGTTCTGATTTGACATATTCCCGGATCGTACTGCTTAGAACCTCATCGTTTCGGCAAACAGTCGTCATCGGTTTCCAGGCACGAGCAGCATTAAACAAGGAAGGAGGATCCAAATACCTGTAAAGATTAAGAAGAGTTTTAGATATCATAATAATAATTTATACTAAAAATTAAAAAATACGAATAGTAACTCTTGGAAAATGCTTACCTCAAAATAATAACCAATACTCCCACAGGCAATATGGAAAACAATGGAACAACAGCACCAACACTTACAGAGAACATCTTGCTGACACTTCTTATTAATAAAGACTGAATAAAAGTGGACAAGCGGTGTAGTTATATACCCCTTGTGAGCAATTAAGCGTGAAAATGTGGTAAGTCATCCCTGACATATTTAGGCGGGAATGCATGTCATTGCATATCGCCCCACTGTTAGGAATGTTTTATAATTTGTGTTTGAGTTAGTTCAATTGATATTATAACAACATCTAGAAGTCACGGGACTTTTTCGTGAGAAACCTATCAACTACGTTGTGTCCCCTCACCTTTTTTCCACCTGGCTAGGCACAGGCTTTGGCAGGTTTAGACAATTTCTTTAAACCAAAGTAGTCGTTTATTTTACTGTTTCTTAAGTATTTGTCACACTATTTTTAAAACCGTTTTAGAAAACTTTAGTCAATATTTATTTTTCGACAGTTTTAAATAATTCACATCCTAATCCCCTTCGTCTTTTTGTATGGCTGATATCTAATCGAAGTCTTCGGAATTTTGATCTTCTCGCCGCCTCTTTTCCTTTCTTCTTCCAATATTACACGATACAATCTTATTCGCGGTATTTTAAACTCTTTTCGATCTCTTTGTCTCAAAAGTGGAGTTACGCGATACAGTGGTTCGTTCTGGACAGGTTTCTTCCTCAGTTCTGATTTGACATATTCCCGGATCGTACTGCTTAGAACCTCATCGTTTCGGCAAACAGTCGTCATCGGTTTCCAGGCACGAGCAGCATTAAACAAGGAAGGAGGATCCAAATACCTGTAAAGATTAAGAAGAGTTTTAGATATCATAATAATAATTTATACTAAAAATTAAAAAATACGAATAGTAACTCTTGGAAAATGCTTACCTCAAAATAATAACCAATACTCCCACAGGCAATATGGAAAACAATGGAACAACAGCACCAACACTTACAGAGAACATCTTGCTGACACTTCTTATTAATAAAGACTGAATAAAAGTGGACAAGCGGTGTAGTTATATACCCCTTGTGAGCAATTAAGCGTGAAAATGTGGTAAGTCATCCCTGACATATTTAGGCGGGAATGCATGTCATTGCATATCGCCCCACTGTTAGGAATGTTTTATAATTTGTGTTTGAGTTAGTTCAATTGATATTATAACAACATCTAGAAGTCACGGGACTTTTTCGTGAGAAACCTATCAACTACGTTGTGTCCCCTCACCTTTTTTCCACCTGGCTAGGCACAGGCTTTGGCAGGTTTAGACAATTTCTTTAAACTAAAGTAGTCGTTTATTTTACTGTTTTTTTAAGTATTTGTCACACTATTTTTAAAACCGTTTTAGAAAACTTTAGTCAATATTTATTTTTCGACAGTTTTAAATAATTCACATCCTAATCCCCTTCGTCTTTTTGTATGGCTGATATCTAATCGAAGTCTTCGGAATTTTGATCTTCTCGCCGCCTCTTTTCCTTTCTTCTTCCAATATTACACGATACAATCTTATTCGCGGTATTTTAAACTCTTTTCGATCTCTTTGTCTCAAAAGTGGAGTTACGCGATACAGTGGTTCGTTCTGGACAGGTTTCTTCCTCAGTTCTGATTTGACATATTCCCGGATCGTACTGCTTAGAACCTCATCGTTTCGGCAAACAGTCGTCATCGGTTTCCAGGCACGAGCAGCATTAAACAAGGAAGGAGGATCCAAATACCTGTAAAGATTAAGAAGAGTTTTAGATATCATAATAATAATTTATACTAAAAATTAAAAAATACGAATAGTAACTCTTGGAAAATGCTTACCTCAAAATAATAACCAATACTCCCACAGGCAATATGGAAAACAATGGAACAACAGCACCAACACTTACAGAGAACATCTTGCTGACACTTCTTATTAATAAAGACTGAATAAAAGTGGACAAGCGGTGTAGTTATATACCCCTTGTGAGCAATTAAGCGTGAAAATGTGGTAAGTCATCCCTGACATATTTAGGCGGGAATGCATGTCATTGCATATCGCCCCACTGTTAGGAATGTTTTATAATTTGTGTTTGAGTTAGTTCAATTGATATTATAACAACATCTAGAAGTCACGGGACTTTTTCGTGAGAAACCTATCAACTACGTTGTGTCCCCTCACCTTTTTTCCACCTGGCTAGGCACAGGCTTTGGCAGGTTTAGACAATTTCTTTAAACCAAAGTAGTCGTTTATTTTACTGTTTTTTTAAGTATTTGTCACACTATTTTTAAAACCGTTTTAGAAAACTTTAGTCAATATTTATTTTTCGACAGTTTTAAATAATTCACATCCTAATCCCCTTCGTCTTTTTGTATGGCTGATATCTAATCGAAGTCTTCGGAATTTTGATCTTCTCGCCGCCTCTTTTCCTTTCTTCTTCCAATATTACACGATACAATCTTATTCGCGGTATTTTAAACTCTTTTCGATCTCTTTGTCTCAAAAGTGGAGTTACGCGATACAGTGGTTCGTTCTGGACAGGTTTCTTCCTCAGTTCTGATTTGACATATTCCCGGATCGTACTGCTTAGAACCTCATCGTTTCGGCAAACAGTCGTCATCGGTTTCCAGGCACGAGCAGCATTAAACAAGGAAGGAGGATCCAAATACCTGTAAAGATTAAGAAGAGTTTTAGATATCATAATAATAATTTATACTAAAAATTAAAAAATACGAATAGTAACTCTTGGAAAATGCTTACCTCAAAATAATAACCAATACTCCCACAGGCAATATGGAAAACAATGGAACAACAGCACCAACACTTACAGAGAACATCTTGCTGACACTTCTTATTAATAAAGACTGAATAAAAGTGGACAAGCGGTGTAGTTATATACCCCTTGTGAGCAATTAAGCGTGAAAATGTGGTAAGTCATCCCTGACATATTTAGGCGGGAATGCATGTCATTGCATATCGCCCCACTGTTAGGAATGTTTTATAATTTGTGTTTGAGTTAGTTCAATTGATATTATAACAACATCTAGAAGTCACGGGACTTTTTCGTGAGAAACCTATCAACTACGTTGTGTCCCCTCACCTTTTTTCCACCTGGCTAGGCACAGGCTTTGGCAGGTTTAGACAATTTCTTTAAACCAAAGTAGTCGTTTATTTTACTGTTTCTTAAGTATTTGTCACACTATTTTTAAAACCGTTTTAGAAAACTTTAGTCAATATTTATTTTTCGACAGTTTTAAATAATTCACATCCTAATCCCCTTCGTCTTTTTGTATGGCTGATATCTAATCGAAGTCTTCGGAATTTTGATCTTCTCGCCGCCTCTTTTCCTTTCTTCTTCCAATATTACACGATACAATCTTATTCGCGGTATTTTAAACTCTTTTCGATCTCTTTGTCTCAAAAGTGGAGTTACGCGATACAGTGGTTCGTTCTGGACAGGTTTCTTCCTCAGTTCTGATTTGACATATTCCCGGATCGTACTGCTTAGAACCTCATCGTTTCGGCAAACAGTCGTCATCGGTTTCCAGGCACGAGCAGCATTAAACAAGGAAGGAGGATCCAAATACCTGTAAAGATTAAGAAGAGTTTTAGATATCATAATAATAATTTATACTAAAAATTAAAAAATACGAATAGTAACTCTTGGAAAATGCTTACCTCAAAATAATAACCAATACTCCCACAGGCAATATGGAAAACAATGGAACAACAGCACCAACACTTACAGAGAACATCTTGCTGACACTTCTTATTAATAAAGACTGAATAAAAGTGGACAAGCGGTGTAGTTATATACCCCTTGTGAGCAATTAAGCGTGAAAATGTGGTAAGTCATCCCTGACATATTTAGGCGGGAATGCATGTCATTGCATATCGCCCCACTGTTAGGAATGTTTTATAATTTGTGTTTGAGTTAGTTCAATTGATATTATAACAACATCTAGAAGTCACGGGACTTTTTCGTGAGAAACCTATCAACTACGTTGTGTCCCCTCACCTTTTTTCCACCTGGCTAGGCACAGGCTTTGGCAGGTTTAGACAATTTCTTTAAACTAAAGTAGTCGTTTATTTTACTGTTTTTTTAAGTATTTGTCACACTATTTTTAAAACCGTTTTAGAAAACTTTAGTCAATATTTATTTTTCGACAGTTTTAAATAATTCACATCCTAATCCCCTTCGTCTTTTTGTATGGCTGATATCTAATCGAAGTCTTCGGAATTTTGATCTTCTCGCCGCCTCTTTTCCTTTCTTCTTCCAATATTACACGATACAATCTTATTCGCGGTATTTTAAACTCTTTTCGATCTCTTTGTCTCAAAAGTGGAGTTACGCGATACAGTGGTTCGTTCTGGACAGGTTTCTTCCTCAGTTCTGATTTGACATATTCCCGGATCGTACTGCTTAGAACCTCATCGTTTCGGCAAACAGTCGTCATCGGTTTCCAGGCACGAGCAGCATTAAACAAGGAAGGAGGATCCAAATACCTGTAAAGATTAAGAAGAGTTTTAGATATCATAATAATAATTTATACTAAAAATTAAAAAATACGAATAGTAACTCTTGGAAAATGCTTACCTCAAAATAATAACCAATACTCCCACAGGCAATATGGAAAACAATGGAACAACAGCACCAACACTTACAGAGAACATCTTGCTGACACTTCTTATTAATAAAGACTGAATAAAAGTGGACAAGCGGTGTAGTTATATACCCCTTGTGAGCAATTAAGCGTGAAAATGTGGTAAGTCATCCCTGACATATTTAGGCGGGAATGCATGTCATTGCATATCGCCCCACTGTTAGGAATGTTTTATAATTTGTGTTTGAGTTAGTTCAATTGATATTATAACAACATCTAGAAGTCACGGGACTTTTTCGTGAGAAACCTATCAACTACGTTGTGTCCCCTCACCTTTTTTCCACCTGGCTAGGCACAGGCTTTGGCAGGTTTAGACAATTTCTTTAAACCAAAGTAGTCGTTTATTTTACTGTTTTTTTAAGTATTTGTCACACTATTTTTAAAACCGTTTTAGAAAACTTTTGTCAATATTTATTTTTCGACAGTTTTAAATAATTCACATCCTAATCCCCTTCGTCTTTTTGTATGGCTGATATCTAATCGAAGTCTTCGGAATTTTGATCTTCTCGCCGCCTCTTTTCCTTTCTTCTTCCAATATTACACGATACAATCTTATTCGCGGTATTTTAAACTCTTTTCGATCTCTTTGTCTCAAAAGTGGAGTTACGCGATACAGTGGTTCGTTCTGGACAGGTTTCTTCCTCAGTTCTGATTTGACATATTCCCGGATCGTACTGCTTAGAACCTCATCGTTTCGGCAAACAGTCGTCATCGGTTTCCAGGCACGAGCAGCATTAAACAAGGAAGGAGGATCCAAATACCTGTAAAGATTAAGAAGAGTTTTAGATATCATAATAATAATTTATACTAAAAATTAAAAAATACGAATAGTAACTCTTGGAAAATGCTTACCTCAAAATAATAACCAATACTCCCACAGGCAATATGGAAAACAATGGAACAACAGCACCAACACTTACAGAGAACATCTTGCTGACACTTCTTATTAATAAAGACTGAATAAAAGTGGACAAGCGGTGTAGTTATATACCCCTTGTGAGCAATTAAGCGTGAAAATGTGGTAAGTCATCCCTGACATATTTAGGCGGGAATGCATGTCATTGCATATCGCCCCACTGTTAGGAATGTTTTATAATTTGTGTTTGAGTTAGTTCAATTGATATTATAACAACATCTAGAAGTCACGGGACTTTTTCGTGAGAAACCTATCAACTACGTTGTGTCCCCTCACCTTTTTTCCACCTGGCTAGGCACAGGCTTTGGCAGGTTTAGACAATTTCTTTAAACTAAAGTAGTCGTTTATTTTACTGTTTTTTTAAGTATTTGTCACACTATTTTTAAAACCGTTTTAGAAAACTTTAGTCAATATTTATTTTTCGACAGTTTTAAATAATTCACATCCTAATCCCCTTCGTCTTTTTGTATGGCTGATATCTAATCGAAGTCTTCGGAATTTTGATCTTCTCGCCGCCTCTTTTCCTTTCTTCTTCCAATATTACACGATACAATCTTATTCGCGGTATTTTAAACTCTTTTCGATCTCTTTGTCTCAAAAGTGGAGTTACGCGATACAGTGGTTCGTTCTGGACAGGTTTCTTCCTCAGTTCTGATTTGACATATTCCCGGATCGTACTGCTTAGAACCTCATCGTTTCGGCAAACAGTCGTCATCGGTTTCCAGGCACGAGCAGCATTAAACAAGGAAGGAGGATCCAAATACCTGTAAAGATTAAGAAGAGTTTTAGATATCATAATAATAATTTATACTAAAAATTAAAAAATACGAATAGTAACTCTTGGAAAATGCTTACCTCAAAATAATAACCAATACTCCCACAGGCAATATGGAAAACAATGGAACAACAGCACCAACACTTACAGAGAACATCTTGCTGACACTTCTTATTAATAAAGACTGAATAAAAGTGGACAAGCGGTGTAGTTATATACCCCTTGTGAGCAATTAAGCGTGAAAATGTGGTAAGTCATCCCTGACATATTTAGGCGAGAATGCATGTCATTGCATATCGCCCCACTGTTAGGAATGTTTTATAATTTGTGTTTGAGTTAGTTCAATTGATATTATAACAACATCTAGAAGTCACGGGACTTTTTCGTGAGAAACCTATCAACTACGTTGTGTCCCCTCACCTTTTTTCCACCTGGCTAGGCACAGGCTTTGGCAGGTTTAGACAATTTCTTTAAACCAAAGTAGTCGTTTATTTTACTGTTTTTTAAGTATTTGTCACACTATTTTTAAAACCGTTTTAGAAAACTTTAGTCAATATTTATTTTTCGACAGTTTTAAATAATTCACATCCTAATCCCCTTCGTCTTTTTGTATGGCTGATATCTAATCGAAGTCTTCGGAATTTTGATCTTCTCGCCGCCTCTTTTCCTTTCTTCTTCCAATATTACACGATACAATCTTATTCGCGGTATTTTAAACTCTTTTCGATCTCTTTGTCTCAAAAGTGGAGTTACGCGATACAGTGGTTCGTTCTGGACAGGTTTCTTCCTCAGTTCTGATTTGACATATTCCCGGATCGTACTGCTTAGAACCTCATCGTTTCGGCAAACAGTCGTCATCGGTTTCCAGGCACGAGCAGCATTAAACAAGGAACGAGGATCCAAATACCTGTAAAGATTAAGAAGAGTTTTAGATATCATAATAATAATTTATACTAAAAATTAAAAAATACGAATAGTAACTCTTGGAAAATGCTTACCTCAAAATAATAACCAATACTCCCACTGGCAATATGGAAAACAATGGAACAACAGCACCAACACTTACAGAGAACATCTTGCTGACACTTCTTATTAATAAAGACTGAATAAAAGTGGACAAGCGGTGTAGTTATATACCCCTTGTGAGCAATTAAGCTTGAAAATGTGGTAAGTCATCCCTGACATATTTAGGCGGGAATGCATGTCATTGCATATCGCCCCACTGTTAGGAATGTTTTATAATTTGTGTTTGAGTTAGTTCAATTGATATTATAACAACATCTAGAAGTCACGGGACTTTTTCGTGAGAAACCTATCAACTACGTTGTGTCCCCTCACCCTTTTTCCACCTGGCTAGGCACAGGCTTTGGCAGGTTTAGACAATTTCTTTAAACCAAAGTAGTCGTTTATTTTACTGTTTTTTAAGTATTTGTCACACTATTTTTAAAACCGTTTTAGAAAACTTTAGTCAATATTTATTTTTCGACAGTTTTAAATAATTCACATCCTAATCCCCTTCGTCTTTTTGTATGGCTGATATCTAATCGAAGTCTTCGGAATTTTGATCTTCTCGCCGCCTCTTTTCCTTTCTTCTTCCAATATTACACGATACAATCTTATTCGCGGTATTTTAAACTCTTTTCGATCTCTTTGTCTCAAAAGTGGAGTTACGCGATACAGTGGTTCGTTCTGGACAGGTTTCTTCCTCAGTTCTGATTTGACATATTCCCGGATCGTACTGCTTAGAACCTCATCGTTTCGGCAAACAGTCGTCATCGGTTTCCAGGCACGAGCAGCATTAAACAAGGAACGAGGATCCAAATACCTGTAAAGATTAAGAAGAGTTTTAGATATCATAATAATAATTTATACTAAAAATTAAAAAATACGAATAGTAACTCTTGGAAAATGCTTACCTCAAAATAATAACCAATACTCCCACTGGCAATATGGAAAACAATGGAACAACAGCACCAACACTTACAGAGAACATCTTGCTGACACTTCTTATTAATAAAGACTGAATAAAAGTGGACAAGCGGTGTAGTTATATACCCCTTGTGAGCAATTAAGCGTGAAAATGTGGTAAGTCATCCCTGACATATTTAGGCGGGAATGCATGTCATTGCATATCGCCCCACTGTTAGGAATGTTTTATAATTTGTGTTTGAGTTAGTTCAATTGATATTATAACAACATCTAGAAGTCACGGGACTTTTTCGTGAGAAACCTATCAACTACGTTGTGTCCCCTCACCCTTTTTCCACCTGGCTAGGCACAGGCTTTGGCAGGTTTAGACAATTTCTTTAAACCAAAGTAGTCGTTTATTTTACTGTTTTTTAAGTATTTGTCACACTATTTTTAAAACCGTTTTAGAAAACTTTAGTCAATATTTATTTTTCGACAGTTTTAAATAATTCACATCCTAATCCCCTTCGTCTTTTTGTATGGCTGATATCTAATCGAAGTCTTCGGAATTTTGATCTTCTCGCCGCCTCTTTTCCTTTCTTCTTCCAATATTACACGATACAATCTTATTCGCGGTATTTTAAACTCTTTTCGATCTCTTTGTCTCAAAAGTGGAGTTACGCGATACAGTGGTTCGTTCTGGACAGGTTTCTTCCTCAGTTCTGATTTGACATATTCCCGGATCGTACTGCTTAGAACCTCATCGTTTCGGCAAACAGTCGTCATCGGTTTCCAGGCACGAGCAGCATTAAACAAGGAAGGAGGATCCAAATACCTGTAAAGATTAAGAAGAGTTTTAGATATCATAATAATAATTTATACTAAAAATTAAAAAATACGAATAGTAACTCTTGGAAAATGCTTACCTCAAAATAATAACCAATACTCCCACAGGCAATATGGAAAACAATGGAACAACAGCACCAACACTTACAGAGAACATCTTGCTGACACTTCTTATTAATAAAGACTGAATAAAAGTGGACAAGCGGTGTAGTTATATACCCCTTGTGAGCAATTAAGCGTGAAAATGTGGTAAGTCATCCCTGACATATTTAGGCGGGAATGCATGTCATTGCATATCGCCCCACTGTTAGGAATGTTTTATAATTTGTGTTTGAGTTAGTTCAATTGATATTATAACAACATCTAGAAGTCACGGGACTTTTTCGTGAGAAACCTATCAACTACGTTGTGTCCCCTCACCCTTTTTCCACCTGGCTAGGCACAGGCTTTGGCAGGTTTAGACAATTTCTTTAAACCAAAGTAGTCGTTTATTTTACTGTTTTTTAAGTATTTGTCACACTATTTTTAAAACCGTTTTAGAAAACTTTAGTCAATATTTATTTTTCGACAGTTTTAAATAATTCACATCCTAATCCCCTTCGTCTTTTTGTATGGCTGATATCTAATCGAAGTCTTCGGAATTTTGATCTTCTCGCCGCCTCTTTTCCTTTCTTCTTCCAATATTACACGATACAATCTTATTCGCGGTATTTTAAACTCTTTTCGATCTCTTTGTCTCAAAAGTGGAGTTACGCGATACAGTGGTTCGTTCTGGACAGGTTTCTTCCTCAGTTCTGATTTGACATATTCCCGGATCGTACTGCTTAGAACCTCATCGTTTCGGCAAACAGTCGTCATCGGTTTCCAGGCACGAGCAGCATTAAACAAGGAACGAGGATCCAAATACCTGTAAAGATTAAGAAGAGTTTTAGATATCATAATAATAATTTATACTAAAAATTAAAAAATACGAATAGTAACTCTTGGAAAATGCTTACCTCAAAATAATAACCAATACTCCCACTGGCAATATGGAAAACAATGGAACAACAGCACCAACACTTACAGAGAACATCTTGCTGACACTTCTTATTAATAAAGACTGAATAAAAGTGGACAAGCGGTGTAGTTATATACCCCTTGTGAGCAATTAAGCTTGAAAATGTGGTAAGTCATCCCTGACATATTTAGGCGGGAATGCATGTCATTGCATATCGCCCCACTGTTAGGAATGTTTTATAATTTGTGTTTGAGTTAGTTCAATTGATATTATAACAACATCTAGAAGTCACGGGACTTTTTCGTGAGAAACCTATCAACTACGTTGTGTCCCCTCACCCTTTTTCCACCTGGCTAGGCACAGGCTTTGGCAGGTTTAGACAATTTCTTTAAACCAAAGTAGTCGTTTATTTTACTGTTTTTTAAGTATTTGTCACACTATTTTTAAAACCGTTTTAGAAAACTTTAGTCAATATTTATTTTTCGACAGTTTTAAATAATTCACATCCTAATCCCCTTCGTCTTTTTGTATGGCTGATATCTAATCGAAGTCTTCGGAATTTTGATCTTCTCGCCGCCTCTTTTCCTTTCTTCTTCCAATATTACACGATACAATCTTATTCGCGGTATTTTAAACTCTTTTCGATCTCTTTGTCTCAAAAGTGGAGTTACGCGATACAGTGGTTCGTTCTGGACAGGTTTCTTCCTCAGTTCTGATTTGACATATTCCCGGATCGTACTGCTTAGAACCTCATCGTTTCGGCAAACAGTCGTCATCGGTTTCCAGGCACGAGCAGCATTAAACAAGGAACGAGGATCCAAATACCTGTAAAGATTAAGAAGAGTTTTAGATATCATAATAATAATTTATACTAAAAATTAAAAAATACGAATAGTAACTCTTGGAAAATGCTTACCTCAAAATAATAACCAATACTCCCACTGGCAATATGGAAAACAATGGAACAACAGCACCAACACTTACAGAGAACATCTTGCTGACACTTCTTATTAATAAAGACTGAATAAAAGTGGACAAGCGGTGTAGTTATATACCCCTTGTGAGCAATTAAGCGTGAAAATGTGGTAAGTCATCCCTGACATATTTAGGCGGGAATGCATGTCATTGCATATCGCCCCACTGTTAGGAATGTTTTATAATTTGTGTTTGAGTTAGTTCAATTGATATTATAACAACATCTAGAAGTCACGGGACTTTTTCGTGAGAAACCTATCAACTACGTTGTGTCCCCTCACCCTTTTTCCACCTGGCTAGGCACAGGCTTTGGCAGGTTTAGACAATTTCTTTAAACCAAAGTAGTCGTTTATTTTACTGTTTTTTAAGTATTTGTCACACTATTTTTAAAACCGTTTTAGAAAACTTTAGTCAATATTTATTTTTCGACAGTTTTAAATAATTCACATCCTAATCCCCTTCGTCTTTTTGTATGGCTGATATCTAATCGAAGTCTTCGGAATTTTGATCTTCTCGCCGCCTCTTTTCCTTTCTTCTTCCAATATTACACGATACAATCTTATTCGCGGTATTTTAAACTCTTTTCGATCTCTTTGTCTCAAAAGTGGAGTTACGCGATACAGTGGTTCGTTCTGGACAGGTTTCTTCCTCAGTTCTGATTTGACATATTCCCGGATCGTACTGCTTAGAACCTTATCGTTTCGGAAAACATTCGTCATCGGTTTCCAGGCACGAGCAGCATTAAACAAGGAAGGAGGATCCAAATACCTGTAAAGATTAAGAAGAGTTTTAGATATCATAATAATAATTTATACTAAAAATTAAAAAATACGAATAGTAACTCTTGGAAAATGCTTACCTCAAAATAATAACCAATACTCCCACAGGCAATATGGAAAACAATGGAACAACAGCACCAACACTTACAGAGAACATCTTGCTGACACTTCTTATTAATAAAGACTGAATAAAAGTGGACAAGCGGTGTAGTTATATACCCCTTGTGAGCAATTAAGCGTGAAAATGTGGTAAGTCATCCCTGACATATTTAGGCGGGAATGCATGTCATTGCATATCGCCCCACTGTTAGGAATGTTTTATAATTTGTGTTTGAGTTAGTTCAATTGATATTATAACAACATCTAGAAGTCACGGGACTTTTTCGTGAGAAACCTATCAACTACGTTGTGTCCCCTCACCTTTTTTCCACCTGGATAGGCACAGGCTTTGGCAGGTTTAGACAATTTCTTTAAACCAAAGTAGTCGTTTATTTTACTGTTTTTTTAAGTATTTGTCACACTATTTTTAAAACCGTTTTAGAAAACTTTAGTCAATATTTATTTTTCGACAGTTTTAAATAATTGACATCCTAATCCCCTTCGTCTTTTTGTATGGCTGATATCTAATCGAAGTCTTCGGAATTTTGATCTTCTCGCCCCCTCTTTTCCTTTCTTCTTCCAATATTACACGATACAATCTTATTCGCGGTATTTTAAACTCTTTTCGATCTCTTTGTCTCAAAAGTGGAGTTACGCGATACAGTGGTTCGTTCTGGACAGGTTTCTTCCTCAGTTCTGATTTGACATATTCCCGGATCGTACTGCTTAGAACCTCATCGTTTCGGCAAACAGTCGTCATCGGTTTCCAGGCACGAGCAGCATTAAACAAGGAACGAGGATCCAAATACCTGTAAAGATTAAGAAGAGTTTTAGATATCATAATAATAATTTATACTAAAAATTAAAAAATACGAATAGTAACTCTTGGAAAATGCTTACCTCAAAATAATAACCAATACTCCCACTGGCAATATGGAAAACAATGGAACAACAGCACCAACACTTACAGAGAACATCTTGCTGACACTTCTTATTAATAAAGACTGAATAAAAGTGGACAAGCGGTGTAGTTATATACCCCTTGTGAGCAATTAAGCGTGAAAATGTGGTAAGTCATCCCTGACATATTTAGGCGGGAATGCATGTCATTGCATATCGCCCCACTGTTAGGAATGTTTTATAATTTGTGTTTGAGTTAGTTCAATTGATATTATAACAACATCTAGAAGTCACGGGACTTTTTCGTGAGAAACCTATCAACTACGTTGTGTCCCCTCACCTTTTTTCCACCTGGCTAGGCACAGGCTTTGGCAGGTTTAGACAATTTCTTTAAACCAAAGTAGTCGTTTATTTTAGTGTTTTTTAAGTATTTGTCACACTATTTTTAAAACCGTTTTAGAAAACTTTAGTCAATATTTATTTTTCGACAGTTTTAAATAATTCACATCCTAATCCCCTTCGTCTTTTTGTATGGCTGATATCTAATCGAAGTCTTCGGAATTTTGATCTTCTCGCCGCCTCTTTTCCTTTCTTCTTCCAATATTACACGATACAATCTTATTCGCGGTATTTTAAACTCTTTTCGATCTCTTTGTCTCAAAAGTGGAGTTACGCGATACAGTGGTTCGTTCTGGACAGGTTTCTTCCTCAGTTCTGATTTGACATATTCCCGGATCGTACTGCTTAGAACCTCATCGTTTCGGCAAACAGTCGTCATCGGTTTCCAGGCACGAGCAGCATTAAACAAGGAAGGAGGATCCAAATACCTGTAAAGATTAAGAAGAGTTTTAGATATCATAATAATAATTTATACTAAAAATTAAAAAATACGAATAGTAACTCTTGGAAATAAAGACTGAATAAAAGTGGACAAGCGGTGTAGTTATATACCCCTTGTGAGCAATTAAGCGTGAAAATGTGGTAAGTCATCCCTGACATATTTAGGCGGGAATGCATGTCATTGCATATCGCCCCACTGTTAGGAATGTTTTATAATTTGTGTTTGAGTTAGTTCAATTGATATTATAACAACATCTAGAAGTCACGGGACTTTTTCGTGAGAAACCTATCAACTACGTTGTGTCCCCTCACCTTTTTTCCACCTGGCTAGGCACAGGCTTTGGCAGGTTTAGACAATTTCTTTAAACCAAAGTAGTCGTTTATTTTACTGTTTTTTTAAGTATTTGTCACACTATTTTTAAAACCGTTTTAGAAAACTTTAGTCAATATTTATTTTTCGACAGTTTTAAATAATTCACATCCTAATCCCCTTCGTCTTTTTGTATGGCTGATATCTAATCGAAGTCTTCGGAATTTTGATCTTCTCGCCGCCTCTTTTCCTTTCTTCTTCCAATATTACACGATACAATCTTATTCGCGGTATTTTAAACTCTTTTCGATCTCTTTGTCTCAAAAGTGGAGTTACGCGATACAGTGGTTCGTTCTGGACAGGTTTCTTCCTCAGTTCTGATTTGACATATTCCCGGATCGTACTGCTTAGAACCTCATCGTTTCGGCAAACAGTCGTCATCGGTTTCCAGGCACGAGCAGCATTAAACAAGGAACGAGGATCCAAATACCTGTAAAGATTAAGAAGAGTTTTAGATATCATAATAATAATTTATACTAAAAATTAAAAAATACGAATAGTAACTCTTGGAAAGTGCTTACCTCAAAATAATAACCAATACTCCCACAGGCAATATGGAAAACAATGGAACAACAGCACCAACACTTACAGAGAACATCTTGCTGACACTTCTTATTAATAAAGACTGAATAAAAGTGGACAAGCGGTGTAGTTATATACCCCTTGTGAGCAATTAAGCGTGAAAATGTGGTAAGTCATCCCTGACATATTTAGGCGGGAATGCATGTCATTGCATATCACCCCACTGTTAGGAATGTTTTATAATTTGTGTTTGAGTTAGTTCAATTGATATTATAACAACATCTAGAAGTCACGGGACTTTTTCGTGAGAAACCTATCAACTACGTTGTGTCCCCTCACCTTTTTTCCACCTGGCTAGGCACAGGCTTTGGCAGGTTTAGACAATTTCTTTAAACCAAAGTAGTCGTTTATTTTACTGTTTTTTTAAGTATTTGTCACACTATTTTTAAAACCGTTTTAGAAAACTTTAGTCAATATTTATTTTTCGACAGTTTTAAATAATTCACATCCTAATCCCCTTCGTCTTTTTGTATGGCTGATATCTAATCGAAGTCTTCGGAATTTTGATCTTCTCGCCGCCTCTTTTCCTTTCTTCTTCCAATATTACACGATACATTCTTATTCGCGGTATTTTAAACTCTTTTCGATCTCTTTGTCTCAAAAGTGGAGTTACGCGATACAGTGGTTCGTTCTGGACAGGTTTCTTCCTCAGTTCTGATTTGACATATTCCCGGATCGTACTGCTTAGAACCTCATCGTTTCGGCAAACAGTCGTCATCGGTTTCCAGGCACGAGCAGCATTAAACAAGGAAGGAGGATCCAAATACCTGTAAAGATTAAGAAGAGTTTTAGATATCATAATAATAATTTATACTAAAAATTAAAAAATACGAATAGTAACTCTTGGAAAATGCTTACCTCAAAATAATAACCAATACTCCCACAGGCAATATGGAAAACAATGGAACAACAGCACCAACACTTACAGAGAACATCTTGCTGACACTTCTTATTAATAAAGACTGAATAAAAGTGGACAAGCGGTGTAGTTATATACCCCTTGTGAGCAATTAAGCGTGAAAATGTGGTAAGTCATCCCTGACATATTTAGGCGGGAATGCATGTCATTGCATATCGCCCCACTGTTAGGAATGTTTTATAATTTGTGTTTGAGTTAGTTCAATTGATATTATAACAACATCTAGAAGTCACGGGACTTTTTCGTGAGAAACCTATCAACTACGTTGTGTCCCCTCACCTTTTTTCCACCTGGATAGGCACAGGCTTTGGCAGGTTTAGACAATTTCTTTAAACCAAAGTAGTCGTTTATTTTACTGTTTTTTTAAGTATTTGTCACACTATTTTTAAAACCGTTTTAGAAAACTTTAGTCAATATTTATTTTTCGACAGTTTTAAATAATTCACATCCTAATCCCCTTCGTCTTTTTGTATGGCTGATATCTAATCGAAGTCTTCGGAATTTTGATCTTCTCGCCGCCTCTTTTCCTTTCTTCTTCCAATATTACACGATACAATCTTATTCGCGGTATTTTAAACTCTTTTCGATCTCTTTGTCTCAAAAGTGGAGTTACGCGATACAGTGGTTCGTTCTGGACAGGTTTCTTCCTCAGTTCTGATTTGACATATTCCCGGATCGTACTGCTTAGAACCTCATCGTTTCGGCAAACAGTCGTCATCGGTTTCCAGGCACGAGCAGCATTAAACAAGGAAGGAGGATCCAAATACCTGTAAAGATTAAGAAGAGTTTTAGATATCATAATAATAATTTATTCTAAAAATTAAAAAATATGAATAGTAACTCTTGGAAAATGCTTACCTCAAAATAATAACCAATACTCCCACAGGCAATATGGAAAACAATGGAACAACAGCACCAACACTTACAGAGAACATCTTGCTGACACTTCTTATTAATAAAGACTGAATAAAGGTGGACAAGCGGTGTAGTTATATACCCCTTGTGAGCAATTAAGCGTGAAAATGTGGTAAGTCATCCCTGACATATTTAGGCGGGAATGACATCAATAACAACATCTAGAAGTCACGGGACTTTTTCGTGAGAAACCTATCAACCACGTTGTGCCCCCTCACCTTTTTTCCACCTGGCTAGGCACAGGCTTTGGCAGGTTTAGACAATTTCTTTAAACCAAAGTAGTCGTTTATTTTACTGTTTTTTTAAGTATTTGTCACACTATTTTTAAAACCGTTTTAGAAAACTTTAGTCAATATTTATTTTTCGACAGTTTTAAATAATTCACATCCTAATCCCCTTCGTCTTTTTGTATGGCTGATATCTAATCGAAGTCTTCGGAATTTTGATCTTCTCGCCGCCTCTTTTCCTTTCTTCTTCCAATATTACACGATACAATCTTATTCGCGGTATTTTAAACTCTTTTCGATCTCTTTGTCTCAAAAGTGGAGTAACGCGATACAGTGGTTCGTTCTGGACAGGTTTCTTCCTCAGTTCTGATTTGACATATTCCCGGATCGTACTGCTTAGAACCTCATCGTTTCGGCAAACAGTCGTCATCGGTTTCCAGGCACGAGCAGCATTAAACAAGGAACGAGGATCCAAATACCTGTAAAGATTAAGAAGAGTTCTAGATATCATAATAATAATTTATACTAAAAATTAAAAAATACGAATAGTAACTCTTGGAAAATGCTTACCAAAAAATAATAACCAATACTCCCACAGGCAATATGGAAAACAATGGAACAACAGCACCAACACTTACAGAGAACATCTTGCTGACACTTCTTATTAATAAAGACTGAATAAAAGTGGACAAGCGGTGTAGTTATATACCCCTTGTGAGCAATTAAGCGTGAAAATGTGGTAAGTCATCCCTGACATATTTAGGCGGGAATGCATGTCATTGCATATCGCCCCACTGTTAGGAATGTTTTATAATTTGTGTTTGAGTTAGTTCAATTGATATTATAAGAACATCTAGAAGTCACGGGACTTTTTCGTGAGAAACCTATCAACTACGTTGTGTCCCCTCACCCTTTTTCCACCTGGCTAGGGACAGGCTTTGGCAGGTTTAGACAATTTCTTTAAACCAAAGTAGTCGTTTATTTTACTGTTTTTTTAAGTATTTGTCACACTATTTTTAAAACCGTTTTAGAAAACTTTAGTCAATATTTATTTTTCGACAGTTTTAAATAATTCACATCCTAATCCCCTTCGTCTTTTTGTATGGCTGATATCTAATCGAAGTCTTCGGAATTTTGATCTTCTCGCCGCCTCTTTTCCTTTCTTCTTCCAATATTACACGATACAATCTTATTCGCGGTATTTTAAACTCTTTTCGATCTCTTTGTCTCAAAAGTGGAGTTACGCGATACAGTGGTTCGTTCTGGACAGGTTTCTTCCTCAGTTCTGATTTGACATATTCCCGGATCGTACTGCTTAGAACCTCATCGTTTCGGCAAACAGTCGTCATCGGTTTCCAGGCACGAGCAGCATTAAACAAGGAAGGAGGATCCAAATACCTGTAAAGATTAAGAAGAGTTTTAGATATCATAATAATAATTTATACTAAAAATTAAAAAATACGAATAGTAACTCTTGGAAAATGCTTACCTCAAAATAATAACCAATACTCCCACAGGCAATATGGAAAACAATGGAACAACAGCACCAATACTTACAGAGAACATCTTGCTGACACTTCTTATTAATAAAGACTGAATAAAAGTGGACAAGCGGTGTAGTTATATACTCCTTGTGAGCAATTAAGCGTGAAAATGTGGTAAGTCATCCCTGACATATTTAGGCGGGAATGCATGTCATTGCATATCGCCCCACTGTTAGGAATGTTTTATAATTTGTGTTTGAGTTAGTTCAATTGATATTATAACAACATCTAGAAGTCACGGGACTTTTTCGTGAGAAACCTATCAACTACGTTGTGTCCCCTCACCTTTTTTCCACCTGGCTAGGCACAGGCTTTGGCAGGTTTAGACAATTTCTTTAAATCAAAGTAGTCGTTTATTTTACTGTTTTTTTAAGTATTTGTCACACTATTTTTAAAACCGTTTTAGAAAACTTTAGTCAATATTTATTTTTCGACAGTTTTAAATAATTCACATCCTAATCCCCTTCGTCTTTTTGTATGGCTGATATCTAATCGAAGTCTTCGGAATTTTGATCTTCTCGCCGCCTCTTTTCCTTTCTTCTTCCAATATTACACGATACAATCTTATTCGCGGTATTTTAAACTCTTTTCGATCTCTTTGTCTCAAAAGTGGAGTTACGCGATACAGTGGTTCGTTCTGGACAGGTTTCTTCCTCAGTTCTGATTTGACATATTCCCGGATCGTACTGCTTAGAACCTCATCGTTTCGGCAAACAGTCGTCATCGGTTTCCAGGCACGAGCAGCATTAAACAAGGAACGAGGATCCAAATACCTGTAAAGATTAAGAAGAGTTTTAGATATCATAATAATAATTTATACTAAAAATTAAAAAATACGAATAGTAACTCTTGGAAAATGCTTACCTCAAAATAATAACCAATACTCCCACTGGCAATATGGAAAACAATGGAACAACAGCACCAACACTTACAGAGAACATCTTGCTGACACTTCTTATTAATAAAGACTGAATAAAAGTGGACAAGCGGTGTAGTTATATACCCCTTGTGAGCAATTAAGCGTGAAAATGTGGTAAGTCATCCCTGACATATTTAGGCCGGAATGCATGTCATTGCATATCGCCCCACTGTTAGGAATGTTTTATAATTTGTGTTTGAGTTAGTTCAATTGATATTATAACAACATCTAGAAGTCACGGGACTTTTTCGTGAGAAACCTATCAACTACGTTGTGTCCCCTCACCTTTTTTCCACCTGGCTAGGCACAGGCTTTGGCAGGTTTAGACAATTTCTTTAAACCAAAGTAGTCGTTTATTTTACTGTTTTTTTAAGTATTTGTCACACTATTTTTAAAACCGTTTTAGAAAACTTTAGTCAATATTTATTTTTCGACAGTTTTAAATAATTCACATCCTAATCCCCTTCGTCTTTTTGTATGGCTGATATCTAATCGAAGTCTTCGGAATTTTGATCTTCTCGCCGCCTCTTTTCCTTTCTTCTTCCAATATTACACGATACAATCTTATTCGCGGTATTTTAAACTCTTTTCGATCTCTTTGTCTCAAAAGTGGAGTTACGCGATACAGTGGTTCGTTCTGGACAGGTTTCTTCCTCAGTTCTGATTTGACATATTCCCGGATCGTACTGCTTAGAACCTCATCGTTTCGGCAAACAGTCGTCATCGGTTTCCAGGCACGAGCAGCATTAAACAAGGAAGGAGGATCCAAATACCTGTAAAGATTAAGAAGAGTTTTAGATATCATAATAATAATTTATTCTAAAAATTAAAAAATATGAATAGTAACTCTTGGAAAATGCTTACCTCAAAATAATAACCAATACTCCCACAGGCAATATGGAAAACAATGGAACAACAGCACCAACACTTACAGAGAACATCTTGCTGACACTTCTTATTAATAAAGACTGAATAAAGGTGGACAAGCGGTGTAGTTATATACCCCTTGTGAGCAATTAAGCGTGAAAATGTGGTAAGTCATCCCTGACATATTTAGGCGGGAATGACATCAATAACAACATCTAGAAGTCACGGGACTTTTTCGTGAGAAACCTATCAACCACGTTGTGCCCCCTCACCTTTTTTCCACCTGGCTAGGCACAGGCTTTGGCAGGTTTAGACAATTTCTTTAAACCAAAGTAGTCGTTTATTTTACTGTTTTTTTAAGTATTTGTCACACTATTTTTAAAACCGTTTTAGAAAACTTTAGTCAATATTTATTTTTCGACAGTTTTAAATAATTCACATCCTAATCCCCTTCGTCTTTTTGTATGGCTGATATCTAATCGAAGTCTTCGGAATTTTGATCTTCTCGCCGCCTCTTTTCCTTTCTTCTTCCAATATTACACGATACAATCTTATTCGCGGTATTTTAAACTCTTTTCGATCTCTTTGTCTCAAAAGTGGAGTAACGCGATACAGTGGTTCGTTCTGGACAGGTTTCTTCCTCAGTTCTGATTTGACATATTCCCGGATCGTACTGCTTAGAACCTCATCGTTTCGGCAAACAGTCGTCATCGGTTTCCAGGCACGAGCAGCATTAAACAAGGAACGAGGATCCAAATACCTGTAAAGATTAAGAAGAGTTCTAGATATCATAATAATAATTTATACTAAAAATTAAAAAATACGAATAGTAACTCTTGGAAAATGCTTACCAAAAAATAATAACCAATACTCCCACAGGCAATATGGAAAACAATGGAACAACAGCACCAACACTTACAGAGAACATCTTGCTGACACTTCTTATTAATAAAGACTGAATAAAAGTGGACAAGCGGTGTAGTTATATACCCCTTGTGAGCAATTAAGCGTGAAAATGTGGTAAGTCATCCCTGACATATTTAGGCGGGAATGCATGTCATTGCATATCGCCCCACTGTTAGGAATGTTTTATAATTTGTGTTTGAGTTAGTTCAATTGATATTATAACAACATCTAGAAGTCACGGGACTTTTTCGTGAGAAACCTATCAACTACGTTGTGTCCCCTCACCCTTTTTCCACCTGGCTAGGGACAGGCTTTGGCAGGTTTAGACAATTTCTTTAAACCAAAGTAGTCGTTTATTTTACTGTTTTTTTAAGTATTTGTCACACTATTTTTAAAACCGTTTTAGAAAACTTTAGTCAATATTTATTTTTCGACAGTTTTAAATAATTCACATCCTAATCCCCTTCGTCTTTATGTATGGCTGATATCTAATCGAAGTCTTCGGAATTTTGATCTTCTCGCCGCCTCTTTTCCTTTCTTCTTCCAATATTACACGATACAATCTTATTCGCCGTATTTTAAACTCTTTTCGATCTCTTTGTCTCAAAAGTGGAGTTACGCGATACAGTGGTTCGTTCTGGACAGGTTTCTTCCTCAGTTCTGATTTGACATATTCCCGGATCGTACTGCTTAGAACCTCATCGTTTCGGCAAACAGTCGTCATCGGTTTCCAGGCACGAGCAGCATTAAACAAGGAACGAGGATCCAAATACCTGTAAAGATTAAGAAGAGTTTTAGATATCATAATAATAATTTATACTAAAAATTAAAAAATACGAATAGTAACTCTTGGAAAATGCTTACCTCAAAATAATAACCAATACTCCCACTGGCAATATGGAAAACAATGGAACAACAGCACCAACACTTACAGAGAACATCTTGCTGACACTTCTTATTAATAAAGACTGAATAAAAGTGGACAAGCGGTGTAGTTATATACCCCTTGTGAGCAATTAAGCGTGAAAATGTGGTAAGTCATCCCTGACATATTTAGGCGGGAATGCATGTCATTGCATATCGCCCCACTGTTAGGAATGTTTTATAATTTGTGTTTGAGTTAGTTCAATTGATATTATAAGAACATCTAGAAGTCACGGGACTTTTTCGTGAGAAACCTATCAACTACGTTGTGTCCCCTCACCCTTTTTCCACCTGGCTAGGGACAGGCTTTGGCAGGTTTAGACAATTTCTTTAAACCAAAGTAGTCGTTTATTTTACTGTTTTTTTAAGTATTTGTCACACTATTTTTAAAACCGTTTTAGAAAACTTTAGTCAATATTTATTTTTCGACAGTTTTAAATAATTCACATCCTAATCCCCTTCGTCTTTTTGTATGGCTGATATCTAATCGAAGTCTTCGGAATTTTGATCTTCTCGCCGCCTCTTTTCCTTTCTTCTTCCAATATTACACGATACAATCTTATTCGCGGTATTTTAAACTCTTTTCGATCTCTTTGTCTCAAAAGTGGAGTTACGCGATACAGTGGTTCGTTCTGGACAGGTTTCTTCCTCAGTTCTGATTTGACATATTCCCGGATCGTACTGCTTAGAACCTCATCGTTTCGGCAAACAGTCGTCATCGGTTTCCAGGCACGAGCAGCATTAAACAAGGAAGGAGGATCCAAATACCTGTAAAGATTAAGAAGAGTTTTAGATATCATAATAATAATTTATACTAAAAATTAAAAAATACGAATAGTAACTCTTGGAAAATGCTTACCTCAAAATAATAACCAATACTCCCACAGGCAATATGGAAAACAATGGAACAACAGCACCAATACTTACAGAGAACATCTTGCTGACACTTCTTATTAATAAAGACTGAATAAAAGTGGACAAGCGGTGTAGTTATATACTCCTTGTGAGCAATTAAGCGTGAAAATGTGGTAAGTCATCCCTGACCTATTTAGGCGGGAATGCATGTCATTGCATATCGCCCCACTGTTAGGAATGTTTTATAATTTGTGTTTGAGTTAGTTCAATTGATATTATAACAACATCTAGAAGTCACGGGACTTTTTCGTGAGAAACCTATCAACTACGTTGTGTCCCCTCACCTTTTTTCCACCTGGCTAGGCACAGGCTTTGGCAGGTTTAGACAATTTCTTTAAATCAAAGTAGTCGTTTATTTTACTGTTTTTTTAAGTATTTGTCACACTATTTTTAAAACCGTTTTAGAAAACTTTAGTCAATATTTATTTTTCGACAGTTTTAAATAATTCACATCCTAATCCCCTTCGTCTTTTTGTATGGCTGATATCTAATCGAAGTCTTCGGAATTTTGATCTTCTCGCCGCCTCTTTTCCTTTCTTCTTCCAATATTACACGATACAATCTTATTCGCGGTATTTTAAACTCTTTTCGATCTCTTTGTCTCAAAAGTGGAGTTACGCGATACAGTGGTTCGTTCTGGACAGGTTTCTTCCTCAGTTCTGATTTGACATATTCCCGGATCGTACTGCTTAGAACCTCATCGTTTCGGCAAACAGTCGTCATCGGTTTCCAGGCACGAGCAGCATTAAACAAGGAACGAGGATCCAAATACCTGTAAAGATTAAGAAGAGTTTTAGATATCATAATAATAATTTATACTAAAAATTAAAAAATACGAATAGTAACTCTTGGAAAATGCTTACCTCAAAATAATAACCAATACTCCCACTGGCAATATGGAAAACAATGGAACAACAGCACCAACACTTACAGAGAACATCTTGCTGACACTTCTTATTAATAAAGACTGAATAAAAGTGGACAAGCGGTGTAGTTATATACCCCTTGTGAGCAATTAAGCGTGAAAATGTGGTAAGTCATCCCTGACATATTTAGGCCGGAATGCATGTCATTGCATATCGCCCCACTGTTAGGAATGTTTTATAATTTGTGTTTGAGTTAGTTCAATTGATATTATAACAACATCTAGAAGTCACGGGACTTTTTCGTGAGAAACCTATCAACTACGTTGTGTCCCCTCACCTTTTTTCCACCTGGCTAGGCACAGGCTTTGGCAGGTTTAGACAATTTCTTTAAACCAAAGTAGTCGTTTATTTTACTGTTTTTTTAAGTATTTGTCACACTATTTTTAAAACCGTTTTAGAAAACTTTAGTCAATATTTATTTTTCGACAGTTTTAAATAATTCACATCCTAATCCCCTTCGTCTTTTTGTATGGCTGATATCTAATCGAAGTCTTCGGAATTTTGATCTTCTCGCCGCCTCTTTTCCTTTCTTCTTCCAATATTACACGATACAATCTTATTCGCGGTATTTTAAACTCTTTTCGATCTCTTTGTCTCAAAAGTGGAGTTACGCGATACAGTGGTTCGTTCTGGACAGGTTTCTTCCTCAGTTCTGATTTGACATATTCCCGGATCGTACTGCTTAGAACCTCATCGTTTCGGCAAACAGTCGTCATCGGTTTCCAGGCACGAGCAGCATTAAACAAGGAAGGAGGATCCAAATACCTGTAAAGATTAAGAAGAGTTTTAGATATCATAATAATAATTTATTCTAAAAATTAAAAAATATGAATAGTAACTCTTGGAAAATGCTTACCTCAAAATAATAACCAATACTCCCACAGGCAATATGGAAAACAATGGAACAACAGCACCAACACTTACAGAGAACATCTTGCTGACACTTCTTATTAATAAAGACTGAATAAAGGTGGACAAGCGGTGTAGTTATATACCCCTTGTGAGCAATTAAGCGTGAAAATGTGGTAAGTCATCCCTGACATATTTAGGCGGGAATGACATCAATAACAACATCTAGAAGTCACGGGACTTTTTCGTGAGAAACCTATCAACCACGTTGTGCCCCCTCACCTTTTTTCCACCTGGCTAGGCACAGGCTTTGGCAGGTTTAGACAATTTCTTTAAACCAAAGTAGTCGTTTATTTTACTGTTTTTTTAAGTATTTGTCACACTATTTTTAAAACCGTTTTAGAAAACTTTAGTCAATATTTATTTTTCGACAGTTTTAAATAATTCACATCCTAATCCCCTTCGTCTTTTTGTATGGCTGATATCTAATCGAAGTCTTCGGAATTTTGATCTTCTCGCCGCCTCTTTTCCTTTCTTCTTCCAATATTACACGATACAATCTTATTCGCGGTATTTTAAACTCTTTTCGATCTCTTTGTCTCAAAAGTGGAGTAACGCGATACAGTGGTTCGTTCTGGACAGGTTTCTTCCTCAGTTCTGATTTGACATATTCCCGGATCGTACTGCTTAGAACCTCATCGTTTCGGCAAACAGTCGTCATCGGTTTCCAGGCACGAGCAGCATTAAACAAGGAACGAGGATCCAAATACCTGTAAAGATTAAGAAGAGTTCTAGATATCATAATAATAATTTATAGGCATCTTCATGGCGTCTCAGTTGACCTTCTGCTACGTTCTCTATGTTTGCGTGGTAGAAACGTGAAAAGCCGAGGTGACGTAACGTTCGAGCATGATGATTGATCAACGGTGCTAAATGCAGTATAGACTGAAACTCGTAATCTTTTAAGGTTATAGTCCGCTGTGTATCATGTATGGTAACCCTGTTGCCGAAAAACTCGTTGTGAATGATCTCGATGTATAAATTGTCACATAGATGGAATTTCAAATGTTTATCGCAATGTAGTACACTGTTGTCCTTGTTGCAACAGCAGCAACCATGAAAGAAATTTTTAAACAGTGCCTCGACTCGTATATCCGGAACCAGTCCCGTTCCGACAACACCAATTCACCATACTCACATATGCTATTCACGCACTCGAGCTTCACTACCACGGCAAATTCTCCCTGGTCGTCGTCATCGGGCGGAATAAGTCCTACTTGGATGTTGTGTATATGATCGTAGTTTTCTTTTTCCCCTGGAGGTCTCGTAACATACAACGGATACTGGACAGCCCCGAGCAGCTGAACACGTACTTCACGTTTAGCTGCTGCTACTGGTGCATCTATGATGGTAAAGTTTGCTGATGCTGCTACAGCGTCATCAGCGTAGTATAGAGGCTGCTGCTGCGACAGGAACGCTAAACAATAATAATACAATAATCGATTAATATAAGCATAAACACACACATACACAACAGTTTTAAACAACTTACCTGTTTCTTCGACTTCGTTGTTCCACGCTTGACCGTCGTCGTTGTCGGCACTTGCTGTTGATGATGATGATGCATGATCTGCAACATCCGAACCTTCTTCATCTAAAGAAGCAACAAAATAGACACAAATTAGCATATAAACTTGAAGTTTTATAAACAACAACAACAACTTACCTATTTCCAGGGGTTCGCTCACACAGTTATCATAACAATAATTAGGACTGCTTGACATCATCGTAATTGCTGCTGCTGCTGCTGCTACTGCTGCTGCACACGTACTGTCTACTGCTACACGCTAACAACGGTCGGCTTTATATAGTCACCTATACTTACCTAGATCCAGCGCATGCTCAGTAACAAGCATACGGTAAACAAGCATACGGTAAACAAGCGGTCATCGCTGGCATACAAGTTTCATCCTGTCGCTGACACGTCATCATCATCACAGGCAGGTGTTCGTAGGTAATTACCTCATTCTCTCTCTCTCTCAGTTATAGCTATCACTTTTCATGCCATGGTACAGCTGGGTGAGAATAGTAATAATACAGACATATAAAACATTAATCTTTTTTATTCTATGACAATATTTCTCAAAATTTTTATTGAACATCAACAAAACAACAATAATTAAATAACTAAACAACTATCTGTTCTCGGATAACCATGATAGAACATCTTTTATTCTACGACGACAATGTTTCTTAAAATTATTAAACAACTAGACAATAATCAAAATAACTAAACAATTATTATTAGGTTGAAATCTGCTCGGATAACCATGAAGACATACTCATTTTTCATGAAACATCCTATTGAATGCTTTGTACGCTTTGTTATGCCAAATATTCTTTTCATCAATGTCTTGATCTACTACTACTACTACATAATTGAAAAGAACAAAATCGCGTTTATCAGATCTATTTCATGAGTATGTTCCCCTGAGTATCCTCTTGTGATTTACATTCAATCACCCTTAAGTTTCACCATCTTTTTTAATAATTACTGTACATAAGGTATAACTCTTGTCAGCTTCACTTATTATTAACTATATTCAATTATCCTTATTCTTATTATAACTACACTATACTGACAAAAGATGATTGAACAATTTACAACAACAACTAATTACCTAATTATTACATTCTTAAATAATTTCGAATATAGTATACACAAAGTATAAACCTAGACATCATCATCATCATCATCACTTATAATAATAATTACATCAAGCCGAAGGTCGATCTCTTGTGATTAACATAACCCCCGACTACTGCTACTACAGTTGAACTGTACATGTACTTATTACTATACAAATATTTTGCTACTTAAGAGTTAGATATGATACTACCTATACAAAAATTTACAAAACTTAAAAATACAACTATACTACTACTATACACATATCTATTACTACAACGATTGAACTGTATAATAATTATATACGTTATGATAATATTTTACTACTTAAGATCTAAATATAATACTACCTATACAAATTTTACAAAACTTAAAAATACAACTATACTACTATACACTTACATATATACAAGAGGGGCTTTAATGTTTATACACGTGGTCGCTTGTTGTTGTTGTAGCCGAACGGAACGGAATCAAAATCTTCTATACGGCGTCTCTTCGCGAACGTTATCTTATAGACTTTTGATTCCGCTCGCGTTACAAGCTGATGGTCAGCCGTACGCCGGATGTTGTTGGACTCTACAATAATCTTTTCGTCCATACCTTCCAGCAGTCTAAGCATGGACTCAAAGTTTATTTTTTGAGTCGCGGCGTGGTTTAGGGTGATGCCCTTGACCTTGACGACCACGTGTATCTGTCCCGTGGTCGGTGAATAAACTTTGTAGGCGTAGTTCTTCGGCCCGCCTGACACAAACTCTATAATATACGATCCGGGACCGTACTCTTCGAGCTCGTCTGTGAGGTCGCCCAGGAAGCTTCCTGTGGGTAGCTCGAAGTCGCCCGGCTTCGAAACGTATATTACGGAATCTGAAACAACGAAAAAAAAAATTAACTCTAATATAAACGGTGTTGATGTTTGATAGTACAATGACTTACCTGTGTCATAGTATAATACTCTCTCTCCTAGCTGATCCAAATAGGAATACAGCTTAAGACGAGCCTGTGCAGTGACAAAAGCCGCGATGACCACGTTAACTGACGACAGAGGATCTGCTGCTTCCTCTTTATGCTGCCAGTTAACCGCAATCACCTCGTCATTTATTTCCTGCACATGATTAACTTCTACGCCTGGGCTGGACAACAGGTCGAAAAACTCCTTGGACTCGCTGATTATGGCTGTTTTCGCCTGGTTCTCACGCTGACCAAATTTCCCTAGAATACAAAAAAAAATATTAAGTAAAGAAAACTACATAAGGTTATTATAACTTACCCCAGAAGGAATTCAGCATCAGTTTGGCCAACGATCTCAAACCAGGGTTCTTGACGATTTTCAACGAATCCAAGGAGACTCCCTAGTTCTCGTAGTAGTCATCAACGTACTGTTTCCGGGCTCCATCGATACCATCCTCGCCGTTGTTGTTGGCAGTTATTGAAGATGGCCAACCGCTGGCTTCCTGCTTCATCTTCAGGAACTTGTAGATGAAACCCGAAAACAGTCCCCCGGTCTTGGACGCTTTGTTGTACTGGGTTACATCGTACGACCAGATCTCTTGTATGTCCTGCACGATGTAACCCTTTCGTATGGCCATTACCAGTTCGTCCAAGACCCAGGTTCCGTTGATGACTTGGTCCTCTACGCCGTGCTGACATTCGACCTGGTTCAATTCTTCGGCGCAAGTGCGACATAGAGGGAACAGCAGCTTTTGGTGCATCTTGACGGGTAAGACCGGATGGTATAGATCTTGTGGCGGTAACATTGTGCATTTTACCACGCCGTTGATGTTTGGCCCCCTTTATCCCTGATTAGATTTTCACAAGCCGCCTTGCCTACGTAAACTTTTGGATGGCCAACTGGGAATTTGGCGTACTTGCATATCCAAGGATAAAGGGAGCATACATCTACATACCGGATCTTTTCCCCGTCTTTTGCAACCCTCTTTAATTTTGCTGCCCCTGTACGGCCGCCGTAAAATGCCTCTCTCGGGTTTAAGGGCGTGTTTACTAACAAGGGATGTTTCTCAACCTGCTGTCTGGATTCGGGTGTTAACTGCCTTCGGAAGCGACATTCCTACTGTTCAACAACCTCGTATCCTAGCGACTTTAACTTCTCTGTTGTGGCTCGGGTCTTCTCGAGCCTCATATCCATGGTGTCGCTAGGATCGTCGTGTAGAGGCTCGTTGCGACGGGTAGTGAAGCAGGTGGGACATCCATGGAAGTAACACCCGTGAAATTGAAATGTGGTATTACCATACAGCCCGTCAACCTTTAACCCGCCCACGATAGCTTCTCTCTGCCTGCCGACGTGTTGAATCTCAACACCTCTTTGATGTTCTTCCAGCAACAGCCATTGGAGAGCTACCTTAGACTGGTTATCTGCGCGTCTATAACCACCCTTTGGTATCAGTCCAATGGTGCTTTCTTTGAGGAATTTCCTCCTGAACATGAGATTACAGGCAGAGGCGATGGTGATGGCTTCCGTGAACGGGTCAACGTCGCATTCCTCAATAAAGAGATTCCTAAAGTGGATACAGGCTCTCTTCAAAATATCGACGTCTGTTCGACAATATTCGACCAGGTCACGTTGCATGTCGAACTCCGTGATGTCCCTGTTCGCCTCGTACCACTTTAGGAACGCTTTACGAGCCTGGGGTTTCATGGTGTCGGGGCTGTAAAATTTGATGTCCGGAAAAGGACCCACGTAATGGGCATTCGCCTCGGTGTTAAAGAGGTGCGGGAAGTATCCTTTGGGAGCCGGTAGATCGAACGCTTTAGGCAAGTCAGCCAGAGCCATGGGGAAAAAGTTGAGGGAGTCGATAAATTTTAAATTATCTAGTTGCAGCAGCAGAATTTTTGAACCGCGCATAATGAGTTCCGGGTGTAATGAGGTGTTGGTTATCAGATAATTTAGAATAAATTGCGTATCGAAAGCTTGCCCGTTATGGGCAACTGCTACAACCTTTTTGAATAATTTCCGCGAGTCTAGTAGATAGTTCAAAAGCCGATCGATGCATTTTCCTCGCAAGATCTGTTCTCGCAAACCACATCTTACACAACTGGTAGCAGTTGATGATGAGTCGTTGTTGTAACACTCAGAACAGACTTGCTGGAAAACGCATAGATTCGGCTCGTGAAGGTTGACGCCGGGCGCAATTTCTTTCTCTTGCCGGGTCTCCAGGTCGAAGAACACAAACAGGGTGTCTTGCTTTGTGTTCCTAGGCCCGGCCGGCTGTATATGACAGAAATGGTTTTCGGGTTTATGACTCTGACAGATCTTACAATAGATCTCCCCGCACACGTGAGCCTGTTTCCGGGTCTTGATGTTGATGGTTTTGAAACATCCCTCGCATTTTTTAACTTCCAGGCACATGTTGCCCTCCTGATGGATGTTAAAGCAGGCTTGACTTTTAAAGTCTCGCCTGCAGTCCGGACACCTAATCAGCTGCGCTGTTCTTTCGCAGGGCGGAGGGCTACCGCAGCCTACGCAGGACTTTTCACACCGGTGATCTCTCTTGTTGTTATAGGGTACGTGACAGTGCTCACAGAAATAACGGCAGACAAAGGCTGAGGTCAATGATGTTATGACGTTATAATGATGCTCGTGATACAACAGATTGATGTTCTTTGTTGCGGCATCATTATCAACGACCCCCTCAAAGATAAGTGAACGCCCTTTCGAGCCGTAGCTATACACTACTATCTTGTAGTTGGGGGCCAGGAACTGCTGGAACAACCTTAATTCATTGACCCCGGCTCCCTCCGGTGGAATGAAAGCTACTCCAGCATCCCGCATCATTTCCTCGGCCTTTATCTTTTGCACGGTCTGCTTTTGACGGATCTTCTTGTAATCAGCACTGTTATCTGCGTGAGCCCTGCCTACGACCAAAGCCCTGGGTAGGCATAGATTGTCACTGGTGGTGTTGTTAATTGTGACAATACCTCTGCGACGGCTACACTCTTCGGCAAAGGTACTGTACGTGCCGTTACGACAGCGACCTTGTCCAGCAGGTGGTGTTACAATAGTAGCTATTAGTCTGAAGGTGTCCGAACTCAGGGCTTCCGGATCGCTCTGTAAAATCGATTCTAAAATGCCCCAGACATCATTGAAGGTGATTTCATCAGAGCGCCTGAGGCTCATGTAGCCGGGAAGTTTTTGTTTGAAGCTGTCAAACTCAAATGTGGCCCCTACTTTATCATTCGGTTGTGCTCGGCTTAACACATCCCGCAAAATTTGGTTGATGGCCGATTTAAAATGCTCCAAATGATCTTCACCGACTGACGCGTCGTTTACTTTAAACACCAGTCGATGTTTCAGGGTGCCAAATTTCTTGATGGTGGACACGTTTTCATCGATAATTTCGTAGAGAGAAGACATTTTGTACAGTAGTAACAGCAACAATAGCAAAAAATATCGCACTTGCACACTTAACAAAGGCTAAAACAACAAAGATTATATGTTGTTAATTTAAATAAACTTTGACTAATTTTTATTATTAAAGTTTAAATGCACTGCAAGCTATTAAATATTATAAATTAATTATAAAGATCAATTTTAATGCAAATTAATAAACTTTTAATAGCAAGCTAATTTAAACAAATATTATAATAAATTACTATCCTTATTATAACAGCAACAGTTAAGAAATCACATAGCGACAAATGGACAGATAAATCTTTTACCATTCACGAACTACTTCTCTTAACCCCTAATTAAAAATAAAAAGCTTAGATGCTACGTGATGGTTAAAAAATTGACGCAAAATAAACAATAACCTCTGAATGCAATGCAAGCTATTAAATATTATAAATTAATTATAAAGATCAATTTTAATGCAAATTAATAAAGTCTTTTAGCCAATCTAAAAAGCATAACCTCAAATTATGATTTAAATAACTATGTTACAACCCCTAGATAAACAACTAATAACGATCACACTTCGCATAAAACAATTACTACTTTAATCGATAATCAAACTAGGGAAATTAAAATAAATATAAAACTATTCCTGCTGAAATTCAAATTTACAACTATTATTATTATTATTATTATTATAAACAAAATACGTTATATATATTGTTCAAATGTAACTTAAATAATTATTTTAAACCGATTATGTTACAGTGTCGTGAAAAATCATGCGAGGACGAGATTGCCGATTATTATAAAAAACAATAATAATAATAAATCCTACCTTTTTGTTCGATTAAAGCTGTAGATTACACATAGACTCTGTAGCAACAATTGGTAATAACAATCAAGAATGGCACAAATCACTTCAAACACAAACGTAATAATTAACAGTACGCATAAAAAACATACATGTGTTGATGTCTCGAGTAACCCCAAACAAGTGATTGTCTACTTCCGTGGTTGGCTTTATAGGTTCGAATTGTTGCGCAATATTATGCAATAAGATAAAAATAAAACTCGAGTCAATTTGCCCGCTTAACAAAGCAACAAAGCGTTCTCTCCGGTGAACACCTGTGGGTCATAAATCAGTTTGAAATGTTATTTTCTGGACCAGAGTTGACATACCTTCTAGATTTTATCTATTAGAATAAAAAACCGTGTATCATTCTAACCCTCTGGGGATATAATTCATTCAACTGTCATACCGTTTTTTATTGAACGCAGGTGTGACGAATAAGTTATGACCCTGTCTGTATTAAATAAAGGTTACATTCGATATCGCCTTTTTGTACTTTAGTGTCTTTCTCGGTTCTATTTGTGTTTAGGTATGTGATAAATTTCAACGTATTGTGCGAACAGAGAATGCAATGGTAATATTATATTATTTTTATTAGGCTATAGACAGATTGTTGTCAAAATTCGATATGATTCCCTTTTAAGGATGTGTTTATAACTTTCACTTCATAAATGAACGAGGCAAGCAGTTGAGGTTTGATTTAATTGTGTGCCTTTTTATTTAAAGAAAATTCTATAAAAATTTAAAGTGTGTTCTTTTAAATGCTCTAAGAGACAGAAAGGTCTTTTTACCTGGAAATAGCTTTAGAAATCAGACCCGTCAACGTGCGAGATTTACAGGTACTTAATAATACACAGAGTGATGAAATGTTTGATTATTTTGCTATTACAGTATATCAATATTATAATCTATTGAAACTTTTCTGTTAAATGTGATTATGATAAATCGAAAAAAACATTTCTTTAAATAGGTATATTTTTAATAAAAAATGTCTAAAGTATGACAAAAAAAATACTTTTAATGCTCTAACACAGTCAACCTTTATTTAGAAGATCGGTCACATAGATAAGTGCTACCTACATGGACAACGCAGGTGTTCTTTTGTTCGTTAACGAGTTTCTTTGCTCAGGGTCTGTGTGTGTGTGTGTAATAAATTAAATGGTTATCAATAGTTACATCTAAAAGTTTAATTTAAAATTTTAATGTTGTAGTAAATTATAAAAACGACACCGAGGGTAATAAATTTAAATTTTTATCTAAACGTGTTACATGACAGTGCAGGTGTCGATCCCTTTTTTAACAATACCCTTTTTGTTCCGGAGGGTAATAAATTAAGATTTTATCTACTCGTGACAGTGCAGGTGTCTACCTTTTTAATGATATCCTTTTGCTCCGACGGTAATAAATTTAGATTTTATCTACTCGTGTTACTTTGACAGTGCAGGTGTCGATCCCTTTTTAACAATACCCTAAAGAACACCTGCGCTGTAAATGTAGGTAGCACTTATCTATGTGACCGATCTTCGAGGGTAATAAATTTAGATTTTTATCTAATCTCAAGTAATTAATTGACAGTGCAGGTTTTTTTTTAACAATACCCTTTTTGTTCTGAAGGGTGATAAATTAAGATTTTATCTAAAATCATGTTCATTCGCGCAGGTTCGAAGTTTATAAAAGCTCAGTCAAACCCCCTTCCGTTTTAGTTGGTTCTTGACATCGGTTACGGTGATAGTAATATTGTTATTGTTTGCTTGAACTAGGTAAGTTAAAATAATCATTTATTATTCCTGTGAGTGTTAAGTTTTTGTCTATTTTTTTACATAGAAAAAAATGGATTTGCTAATACAACAATTGAACAAATCTCCCGTTAGCCAGAAGCCAATCAAGAAGTTATGTGATTACAAAATAAAAGAAATTGCAGAGATACTACAATTCAAAAGAGTCGTTTGCCGTGATAAGCGTCAAAGTGTGATTATTGTTGCTGAAAAGCATGTTACATTTCTACCAAAGTGAATCAGCGATAAGTTAACAGATCAAAGGGTTACCGAGCTTAACCAGCAGATTGAAGCTAAAACGATTTCTCTAGGTTTGATGTACATGGGGAAAACAAACTGTTATGATGACTGCCTGTTTGTGGAGTTAAATAAGGTACGAGTAAACATCAAGTTTATACAATAAACCCCTTTTTAATGTTCTACTGTTGTCGTTGTTGTTACAGCCCCTGGAACCGCAAATAGAAAACAGGCCTAGAAGGTCAGTCCTGAAGTCCTCAAGCACCAGCATTCTATCAACATTTTTTTTTTAATTATAAATTAAATGTAGCCTTAACACTATATTAATAAACATAATTTTTTTTAATTCCTATATGGCTTTATTATTTCTTCTAGAAAAGGTAGTGGTGGAAACGTTTCAGCTTAGTGAAATGATCCAATCCCAGAGTTAGCGCTAAAATTCAAATCTGGTAAGATGGTTGCTTTAAGAATGACAGATTTAAATGACATATGCAAAAAAAATGACAAATTCAAAATGACAGATTTAAATGACAGATGCAAAAATGACAAATTTAAAATGACAGGAGCAAAATTGACAGATTTAAAACGACAGATGTAAAAATGACAGCAGTAAAATTGACAGATTTAAAAATGACATGCAAAAATGACAAATATTTAAAATTGACAGATTAAAATTTAGCGCGCGCGCACGCAAGATGCTGTGATATAAAATGGTTGCCTCTCTGTAGTAATACAGATTTCTTCTTCTTCTTCATGACACGCCACCTAGTAGTAGTACACAACGCATCGATAATACAGATCCCTTCATGACGCCCTCTCTTAGCAATACACACTAATTGTAGCATTACGCCCTCTATTGGTAGCACTCAGTTTGCCGGTAATACAGATTCCCGTAATGGCGGCGGGCGTGGTAGCCTGGCGCCAGGGCGTGGTAGAATGGAGCCAGACGTTCCAAAATGGCTGCCTTCAACCAATCAGAAGCAAGGGGAGGAGCTACAGGGGTGGGGGTTAACCAATCAGAGAGAAGTAGGCGGGGAAATCCAAGATGGCGGCGACCAATCAGAAGCAAGGGGAGGAGCTACAGGAGTGGGGGTAGCCAATCAGAAGCAGGGGGAGGAGCCATGCCATTGGCATGCCACATGGCATGTCAATTTCTGTCTGGCCCAGGTGGGCCAATACCTACTGGAAAACAATGGAACAACATCACCAACACTTACAGAGAACATCTTGCTGACACTTCTTATTAATAAAGACTGAATAAAAGTGCACAAGCGGTGTAGTTATATACCCCTTGTGAGCAATTAAGCGTGAAAATGTGGTAAGTCATCCCTGACATATTTAGGCGGGAATGCATGTCATTGCATATCGCCCCACTGTTAGGAATGTTTTATAATTTGTGTTTGAGTTTGTTCAATTGATATTATAACAACATCTAGAAGTCACGGGACTTTTTCGTGAGAAACCTATCAACTACGTTGTGCCCCCTCACCTTTTTTCCACCTGGCTAGGCACAGGCTTTGGCAGGTTTAGACAATTTCTTTAAACCAAAGTAGTCGTTTATTTTACTGCTTTTTTAGTATTTGTTACACTATTTTTAAAACCGTTTTAGAAAACTTTAGTCAATATTTATTTTTCGACAGTTTTAAATAATTCACATCCTAATCCCCTTCGTCTTTTTGTATGGCTGATATCTAATCGAAGTCTTCGGAATTTTGATCTTCTCGCCGCCTCTTTTCCTTTCTTCTTCCAATATTACACGATACAATCTTATTCGCGGTATTTTAAACTCTTTTCGATCTCTTTGTCTCAAAAGTGGAGTAACGCGATACAGTGGTTCGTTCTGGACAGGTTTCTTCCTCAGTTCTGATTTGACATATTCCCGGATCGTACTGCTTAGAACCTCATCGTTTCGGCAAACAGTCGTCATCGGTTTCCAGGCACGAGCAGCATTAAACAAGGAACGAGGATCCAAATACCTGTAAAGATTAAGAAGAGTTCTAGATTTCATAATAATAATTTATACTAAAAATTAAAAAATACGAATAGTAACTCTTGGAAAATGCTTACCAAAAAATAATAACCAATACTCCCACAGGCAATATGGAAAACAATGGAACAACAGCACCAACACTTACACAGAACATCTTGCTGACACTTCTTATTAATAAAGACTGAATAAAAGTGGACAAGCGGTGTAGTTATATACCCCTTGTGAGCAATTAAGCGTGAAAATGTGGTAAGTCATCCCTGACATATTTAGGCGGGAATGCATGTCATTGCATATCGCCCCACTGTTAGGAATGTTTTATAATTTGTGTTTGAGTTAGTTCAATTGATATTATAACAACATCTAGAAGTCACGGGACTTTTTCGTGAGAAACCTATCAACTACGTTGTGTCCCCTCACCTTTTTTCCACCTGGCTAGGGACAGGCTTTGGCAGGTTTAGACAATTTCTTTAAACCAAAGTAGTCGTTTATTTTACTGTTTTTTTAAGTATTTGTCACACTATTTTTAAAACCGTTTTAGAAAACTTTAGTCAATATTTATGTTTCGACAGTTTTAAATAATTCACATCCTAATCCCCTAATCCCCTTCGTCTTTTTGTATGGCTGATATCTAATCGAAATCTTCGGAATTTTGATCTTCTCGCCGCCTCTTTTCCTTTCTTCTTCCAATATTACACGATACAATCTTATTCGCGGTATTTTAAACTCTTTTCGATCTCTTTGTCTCAAAAGTGGAGTTACGCGATACAGTGGTTCGTTCTAGAGAGGTTTCTTCCTCAGTTCTGATTTGACATATTCCCAGATCGTACTGCTTAGAACCTCATCGTTTCGGCAAACAGTCGTCATCGGTATCCAGGCACGAGCAGCATTAAACAAGGAAGGAGGATCCAAATACCTGTAAAGATTAAGAAGAGTTTTAGATATCATAATAATAATTTATACTAAAAATTAAAAAATACGAATAGTAACTCTTGGAAAATGCTTACCTCAAAATAATAACCAATACTCCCACTGGCAATATGGAAAACAATGGAACAACAGCACCAACACTTACAGAGAACATCTTGCTGACACTTCTTATTAATAAAGACTGAATAAAAGTGGACAAGCGGTGTAGTTATATACCCCTTGTGAGCAATTAAGCGTGAAAATGTGGTAAGTCATCCCTGACATATTTAGGCGGGAATGCATGTCATTGCATATCGCCCCACTGTTAGGAATGTTTTATAATTTGTGTTTGAGTTAGTTCAATTGATATTATAACAACATCTAGAAGTCACGGGACTTTTTCGTGAGAAACCTATCAACTACGTTGTGTCCCCTCACCTTTTTTCCACCTGGCTAGGCACAGGCTTTGGCAGGTTTAGACAATTTCTTTAAACCAAAGTAGTCGTTTATTTTACTGTTTTTTTAAGTATTTGTCACACTATTTTTAAAACCGTTTTAGAAAACTTTAGTCAATATTTATTTTTCGACAGTTTTAAATAATTCACATCCTAATCCCCTTCGTCTTTTTGTATGGCTGATATCTAATCGAAGTCTTCGGAATTTCGATCTTCTCGCCGCCTCTTTTCCTTTCTTCTTCCAATATTACACGATACAATCTTATTCGCGGTATTTTAAACTCTTTTCGATCTCTTTGTCTCAAAAGTGGAGTTACGCGATACAGTGGTTCGTTCTGGACAGGTTTCTTCCTCAGTTCTCATTTGACATATTCCCGGATCGTACTGCTTAGAACCTCATCGTTTCGGCAAACAGTCGTCATCGGTTTCCAGGCACGAGCAGCATTAAACAAGGAACGAGGATCCAAATACCTGTAAAGATTAAGAAGAATTTTAGATATCATAATAATTATTTATACTAAAAATTAAAAAATACGAATAGTAACTCTTGGAAAATGCTTACCTCAAAATAATAACCAATACTCCCACTGGCAATATGGAAAACAATGGAACAACAGCACCAACACTTACAGAGAACATCTTGCTGACACTTCTTATTAATAAAGACTGAATAAAAGTGGACAAGCGGTGTAGTTATATACCCCTTGTGAGCAATTAAGCGTGAAAATGTGGTAAGTAATCCCTGACATATTTAGGCGGGAATACATGTCATTGCATATCGCCCCACTGTTAGGAATGTTTTATAATTTGTGTTTGAGTTAGTTCAATTGATATTATAACAACATCTAGAAGTCACGGGACTTTTTCGTGAGAAACCTATCAACTACGTTGTGTCCCCTCCCCTTTTTTCGACCTGGCTAGGGACAGGCTTTGGCAGGTTTAGACAATTTCTTTAAACCAAAGTAGTCGTTTATTTTACTGTTTTTTTAAGTATTTGTCACACTATTTTTAAAACCGTTTTAGAAAACTTTAGTCAATATTTATTTTTCGACAGTTTTAAATAATTCACATCCTAATCCCCTTCGTCTTTTTGTATGGCTGATATCTAATCGAAGTCTTCGGAATTTTGATCTTCTCGCCGCCTCTTTTCCTTTCTTCTTCCAATATTACACGATACAATCTTATTCGCGGTATTTTAAACTCTTTACGATCTCTCTGTCTCAAAAGTGGAGTTACGCGATACAGTGGTTCGTTCTGGACAGGTTTCTTCCTCAGTTCTGATTTGACATATTCCCGGATCGTACTGCTTAGAACCTCATCGTTTCGGCAAACAGTCGTCATCGGTTTCCAGGCACGAGCAGCATTAAACAAGGAAGGAGGATCCAAATACCTGTAAAGATTAAGAAGAGTTTTAGATATCATAATAATAATTTATACTAAAAATTAAAAAATACGAATAGTAACTCTTGGAATATGCTTACCTCAAAATAATAACCAATACTCCCACAGGCAATATGGAAAACAATGGAACAACAGCACCAACACTTACAGAGAACATCTTGCTGACACTTCTTATTAATAAAGACTGAATAAAAGTGGACAAGCGGTGTAGTTATATACCCCTTGTGAGCAATTAAGCGTGAAAATGTGGTAAGTCATCCCTGACATATTTAGGCGGGAATGCATGTCATTGCATATCGCCCCACTGTTAGGAATGTTTTATAATTTGTGTTTGAGTTAGTTCAATTGATATTATAACAACATCTAGAAGTCACGGGACTTTTTCGTGAGAAACCTATCAACTACGTTGTGTCCCCTCCCCTTTTTTCCACCTGGCTAGGGACAGGCTTTGGCAGGTTTAGACAATTTCTTTAAACCAAAGTAGTCGTTTATTTTACTGTTTTTTTAAGTATTTGTCACACTATTTTTAAAACCGTTTTAGAAAACTTTAGTCAATATTTATTTTTCGACAGTTTCAAATAATTCACATCCTAATCCCCTTCGTCTTTTTGTATGGCTGATATCTAATCGAAGTCTTCGGAATTTTGATCTTCTCGCCGCCTCTTTTCCTTTCTTCTTCCAATATTACACGATACAATCTTATTCGCGGTATTTTAAACTCTTTTCGATCTCTTTGTCTCAAAAGTGGAGTTACGCGATACAGTGGTTCGTTCTGGACAGGTTTCTTCCTCAGTTCTCATATGACATATTCCCGGATCGTACTGCTTAGAACCTCATCGTTTCGGCAAACAGTCGTCATCGGTTTCCAGGCACGAGCAGCATTAAACAAGGAACGAGGATCCAAATACCTGTAAAGATTAAGAAGAATTTTAGATATCATAATAATTATTTATACTAAAAATTAAAAAATACGAATAGTAACTCTTGGAAAATGCTTACCTCAAAATAATAACCAATACTCCCACTGGCAATATGGAAAACAATGGAACAACAGCACCAACACTTACAGAGAACATCTTGCTGACACTTCTTATTAATAAAGACTGAATAAAAGTGGACAAGCGGTGTAGTTATATACCCCTTGTGAGCAATTAAGCGTGAAAATGTGGTAAGTAATCCCTGACATATTTAGGCGGGAATACATGTCATTGCATATCGCCCCACTGTTAGGAATGTTTTATAATTTGTGTTTGAGTTAGTTCAATTGATATTATAACAACATCTAGAAGTCACGGGACTTTTTCGTGAGAAACCTATCAACTACGTTGTGTCCCCTCCCCTTTTTTCCACCTGGCTAGGGACAGGCTTTGGCAGGTTTAGACAATTTCTTTAAACCAAAGTAGTCGTTTATTTTACTGTTTTTTTAAGTATTTGTCACACTATTTTTAAAACCGTTTTAGAAAACTTTAGTCAATATTTATTTTTCGACAGTTTTAAATAATTCACATCCTAATCCCCTTCGTCTTTTTGTATGGCTGATATCTAATCGAAGTCTTCGGAATTTTGATCTTCTCGCCGCCTCTTTTCCTTTCTTCTTCCAATATTACACGATACAATCTTATTCGCGGTATTTTAAACTCTTTACGATCTCTCTGTCTCAAAAGTGGAGTTACGCGATACAGTGGTTCGTTCTGGACAGGTTTCTTCCTCAGTTCTGATTTGACATATTCCCGGATCGTACTGCTTAGAACCTCATCGTTTCGGCAAACAGTCGTCATCGGTTTCCAGGCACGAGCAGCATTAAACAAGGAAGGAGGATCCAAATACCTGTAAAGATTAAGAAGAGTTTTAGATATCATAATAATAATTTATACTAAAAATTAAAAAATACGAATAGTAACTCTTGGAAAATGCTTACCTCAAAATAATAACCAATACTCCCACAGGCAATATGGAAAACAATGGAACAACAGCACCAACACTTACAGAGAACATCTTGCTGACACTTCTTATTAATAAAGACTGAATAAAAGTGGACAAGCGGTGTAGTTATATACCCCTTGTGAGCAATTAAGCGTGAAAATGTGGTAAGTCGTCCCTGACATATTTAGGCGGGAATGCATGTCATTGCATATCGCCCCACTGTTAGGAATGTTTTATAATTTGTGTTTGAGTTAGTTCAATTGATATTATAACAACATCTAGAAGTCACGGGACTTTTTCGTGAGAAACCTATCAACTACGTTGTGTCCCCTCCCCTTTTTTCCACCTGGCTAGGGACAGGCTTTGGCAGGTTTAGACAATTTCTTTAAACCAAAGTAGTCGTTTATTTTACTGTTTTTTTAAGTATTTGTCACACTATTTTTAAAACCGTTTTAGAAAACTTTAGTCAATATTTATTTTTCGACAGTTTTAAATAATTCACATCCTAATCCCCTTCGTCTTTTTGTATGGCTGATATCTAATCGAAGTCTACGGAATTTTGATCTTCTCGCCGCCTCTTTTCCTTTCTTCTTCCAATATTACACGATACAATCTTATTCGCGGTATTTTAAACTCTTTTCGATCTCTTTGTCTCAAAAGTGGAGTTACGCGATACAGTGGTTCGTTCTGGACAGGTTTCTTCCTCAGTTCTGATTTGACATATTCCCGGATCGTACTGCTTAGAACCTCATCGTTTCGGCAAACAGTCGTCATCGGTTTCCAGGCACGAGCAGCATTAAACAAGGAAGGAGGATCCAAATACCTGTAAAGATTAAGAAGAGTTTTAGATATCATAATAATTATTTATACTAAAAATTAAAAAATACGAATAGTAACTCTTGGAAAATGCTTACCTCAAAATAATAACCAATACTCCCACAGGCAATATGGAAAACAATGGAACAACAGCACCAACACTTACAGAGAACATCTTGCTGACACTTCTTATTAAAAAAGACTGAATAAAAGTGGACAAGCGGTGTAGTTATATACCCCTTGTGAGCAATTAAGCGTGAAAATGTGGTAAGTCATCCCTGACATATTTAGGCGGGAATACATGTCATTGCATATCGCCCCACTGTTAGGAATGTTTTATAATTTGTGTTTGAGTTAGTTCAATTGATATTATAACAACATCTAGAAGTCACGGGACTTTTTCGTGAGAAACCTATCAACTACGTTGTGTCCCCACCCCTTTTTTCCACCTGGCTAGGGACAGGCTTTGGCAGGTTTAGACAATTTCTTTAAACCCAAGTAGTCGTTTATTTTACTGTTTTTTTAAGTATTTGTCACACTATTTTTAAAACCGTTTTAGAAAACTTTAGTCAATATTTATTTTTCGACAGTTTTAAATAATTCACATCCTAATCCCCTTCGTCTTTTTGTATGGCTGATATCTAATCGAAGTCTTCGGAATTTTGATCTTCTCGCCGCCTCTTTTCCTTTCTTCTTCCAATATTACACGATACAATCTTATTCGCGGTATTTTAAACTCTTTTCGATCTCTTTGTCTCAAAAGTGGAGTTACGCGATACAGTGGTTCGTTCTGGACAGGTTTCTTCCTCAGTTCTCATTTGACATATTCCCGGATCGTACTGCTTAGAACCTCATCGTTTCGGCAAACAGTCGTCATCGGTTTCCAGGCACGAGCAGCATTAAACAAGGAACGAGGATCCAAATACCTGTAAAGATTAAGAAGAATTTTAGATATCATAATAATTATTTATACTAAAAATTAAAAAATACGAATAGTAACTCTTGGAAAATGCTTACCTCAAAATAATAACCAATACTCCCACTGGCAATATGGAAAACAATGGAACAACAGCACCAACACTTACAGAGAACATCTTGCTGACACTTCTTATTAATAAAGACTGAATAAAAGTGGACAAGCGGTGTAGTTATATACCCCTTGTGAGCAATTAAGCGTGAAAATGTGGTAAGTAATCCCTGACATATTTAGGCGGGAATACATGTCATTGCATATCGCCCCACTGTTAGGAATGTTTTATAATTTGTGTTTGAGTTAGTTCAATTGATATTATAACAACATCTAGAAGTCACGGGACTTTTTCGTGAGAAACCTATCAACTACGTTGTGTCCCCTCCCCTTTTTTCGACCTGGCTAGGGACAGGCTTTGGCAGGTTTAGACAATTTCTTTAAACCAAAGTAGTCGTTTATTTTACTGTTTTTTTAAGTATTTGTCACACTATTTTTAAAACCGTTTTAGAAAACTTTAGTCAATATTTATTTTTCGACAGTTTTAAATAATTCACATCCTAATCCCCTTCGTCTTTTTGTATGGCTGATATCTAATCGAAGTCTTCGGAATTTTGATCTTCTCGCCGCCTCTTTTCCTTTCTTCTTCCAATATTACACGATACAATCTTATTCGCGGTATTTTAAACTCTTTACGATCTCTCTGTCTCAAAAGTGGAGTTACGCGATACAGTGGTTCGTTCTGGACAGGTTTCTTCCTCAGTTCTGATTTGACATATTCCCGGATCGTACTGCTTAGAACCTCATCGTTTCGGCAAACAGTCGTCATCGGTTTCCAGGCACGAGCAGCATTAAACAAGGAAGGAGGATCCAAATACCTGTAAAGATTAAGAAGAGTTTTAGATATCATAATAATAATTTATACTAAAAATTAAAAAATACGAATAGTAACTCTTGGAATATGCTTACCTCAAAATAATAACCAATACTCCCACAGGCAATATGGAAAACAATGGAACAACAGCACCAACACTTACAGAGAACATCTTGCTGACACTTCTTATTAATAAAGACTGAATAAAAGTGGACAAGCGGTGTAGTTATATACCCCTTGTGAGCAATTAAGCGTGAAAATGTGGTAAGTCATCCCTGACATATTTAGGCGGGAATGCATGTCATTGCATATCGCCCCACTGTTAGGAATGTTTTATAATTTGTGTTTGAGTTAGTTCAATTGATATTATAACAACATCTAGAAGTCACGGGACTTTTTCGTGAGAAACCTATCAACTACGTTGTGTCCCCTCACCTTTTTTCCACCTGGCTAGGCACAGGCTTTGGCAGGTTTAGACAATTTCTTTAAACCAAAGTAGTCGTTTATTTTACTGTTTTTTTAAGTATTTGTCACACTATTTTTAAAACCGTTTTAGAAAACTTTAGTCAATATTTATTTTTCGACAGTTTTAAATAATTCACATCCTAATCCCCTTCGTCTTTTTGTATGGCTGATATCTAATCGAAGTCTTCGGAATTTTGATCTTCTCGCCGCCTCTTTTCCTTTCTTCTTCCAATATTACACGATACAATCTTATTCGCGGTATTTTAAACTCTTTTCGATCTCTTTGTCTCAAAAGTGGAGTTACGCGATACAGTGGTTCGTTCTGGACAGGTTTCTTCCTCAGTTCTGATTTGACATATTCCCGGATCGTACTGCTTAGAACCTCATCGTTTCGGCAAACAGTCGTCATCGGTTTCCAGGCACGAGCAGCATTAAACAAGGAAGGAGGATCCAAATACCTGTAAAGATTAAGAAGAGTTTTAGATATCATAATAATAATTTATACTAAAAATTAAAAAATACGAATAGTAACTCTTGGAAAATGCTTACCTCAAAATAATAACCAATACTCCCACAGGCAATATGGAAAACAATGGAACAACAGCACCAACACTTACAGAGAACATCTTGCTGACACTTCTTATTAATAAAGACTGAATAAAAGTGGACAAGCGGTGTAGTTATATACCCCTTGTGAGCAATTAAGCGTGAAAATGTGGTAAGTCATCCCTGACATATTTAGGCGGGAATGCATGTCATTGCATATCGCCCCACTGTTAGGAATGTTTTATAATTTGTGTTTGAGTTAGTTCAATTGATATTATAACAACATCTAGAAGTCACGGGACTTTTTCGTGAGAAACCTATCAACTACGTTGTGTCCCCTCACCTTTTTTCCACCTGGCTAGGCACAGGCTTTGGCAGGTTTAGACAATTTCTTTAAACCAAAGTAGTCGTTTATTTTACTGTTTTTTTAAGTATTTGTCACACTATTTTTAAAACCGTTTTAGAAAACTTTAGTCAATATTTATTTTTCGACAGTTTTAAATAATTCACATCCTAATCCCCTTCGTCTTTTTGTATGGCTGATATCTAATCGAAGTCTTCGGAATTTTGATCTTCTCGCCGCCTCTTTTCCTTTCTTCTTCCAATATTACACGATACAATCTTATTCGCGGTATTTTAAACTCTTTTCGATCTCTTTGTCTCAAAAGTGGAGTTACGCGATACAGTGGTTCGTTCTGGACAGGTTTCTTCCTCAGTTCTGATTTGACATATTCCCGGATCGTACTGCTTAGAACCTCATCGTTTCGGCAAACAGTCGTCATCGGTTTCCAGGCACGAGCAGCATTAAACAAGGAACGAGGATCCAAATACCTGTAAAGATTAAGAAGAGTTTTAGATATCATAATAATAATTTATACTAAAAATTAAAAAATACGAATAGTAACTCTTGGAAAATGCTTACCTCAAAATAATAACCAATACTCCCACTGGCAATATGGAAAACAATGGAACAACAGCACCAACACTTACAGAGAACATCTTGCTGACACTTCTTATTAATAAAGACTGAATAAAAGTGGACAAGCGGTGTAGTTATATACCCCTTGTGAGCAATTAAGCTTGAAAATGTGGTAAGTCATCCCTGACATATTTAGGCGGGAATGCATGTCATTGCATATCGCCCCACTGTTAGGAATGTTTTATAATTTGTGTTTGAGTTAGTTCAATTGATATTATAACAACATCTAGAAGTCACGGGACTTTTTCGTGAGAAACCTATCAACTACGTTGTGTCCCCTCACCCTTTTTCCACCTGGCTAGGCACAGGCTTTGGCAGGTTTAGACAATTTCTTTAAACCAAAGTAGTCGTTTATTTTACTGTTTTTTAAGTATTTGTCACACTATTTTTAAAACCGTTTTAGAAAACTTTAGTCAATATTTATTTTTCGACAGTTTTAAATAATTCACATCCTAATCCCCTTCGTCTTTTTGTATGGCTGATATCTAATCGAAGTCTTCGGAATTTTGATCTTCTCGCCGCCTCTTTTCCTTTCTTCTTCCAATATTACACGATACAATCTTATTCGCGGTATTTTAAACTCTTTTCGATCTCTTTGTCTCAAAAGTGGAGTTACGCGATACAGTGGTTCGTTCTGGACAGGTTTCTTCCTCAGTTCTGATTTGACATATTCCCGGATCGTACTGCTTAGAACCTCATCGTTTCGGCAAACAGTCGTCATCGGTTTCCAGGCACGAGCAGCATTAAACAAGGAACGAGGATCCAAATACCTGTAAAGATTAAGAAGAGTTTTAGATATCATAATAATAATTTATACTAAAAATTAAAAAATACGAATAGTAACTCTTGGAAAATGCTTACCTCAAAATAATAACCAATACTCCCACAGGCAATATGGAAAACAATGGAACAACAGCACCAACACTTACAGAGAACATCTTGCTGACACTTCTTATTAATAAAGACTGAATAAAAGTGGACAAGCGGTGTAGTTATATACCCCTTGTGAGCAATTAAGCGTGAAAATGTGGTAAGTCATCCCTGACATATTTAGGCGGGAATGCATGTCATTGCATATCGCCCCACTGTTAGGAATGTTTTATAATTTGTGTTTGAGTTAGTTCAATTGATATTATAACAACATCTAGAAGTCACGGGACTTTTTCGTGAGAAACCTATCAACTACGTTGTGTCCCCTCACCTTTTTTCCACCTGGCTAGGGACAGGCTTTGGCAGGTTTAGACAATTTCTTTAAACCAAAGTAGTCGTTTATTTTACTGTTTTTTTAAGTATTTGTCACACTATTTTTAAAACCGTTTTAGAAAACTTTAGTCAATATTTATTTTTCGACAGTTTTAAATAATTCACATCCTAATCCCCTTCGTCTTTTTGTATGGCTGATATCTAATCGAAGTCTTATCTCTCGCCGCCTCTTTTCCTTTCTTCTTCCAATATTACACGATACAATCTTATTCGCGGTATTTTAAACTCTTTTCGATCTCTTTGTCTCAAAAGTGGAGTTACGCGATACAGTGGTTCGTTCTGGACAGGTTTCTTCCTCAGTTCTGATTTGACATATTCCCGGATCGTACTGCTTAGAACCTCATCGTTTCGGCAAACAGTCGTCATCGGTTTCCAGGCACGAGCAGCATTAAACAAGGAACGAGGATCCAAATACCTGTAAAGATTAAGAAGAGTTTTAGATATCATAATAATAATTTATACTAAAAATTAAAAAATACGAATAGTAACTCTTGGAAAATGCTTACCTCAAAATAATAACCAATACTCCCACAGGCAATATGGAAAACAATGGAACAACAGCACCAACACTTACAGAGAACATCTTGCTGACACTTCTTATTAAAAAAGACTGAATAAAAGTGGACAAGCGGTGTAGTTATATACCCCTTGAGAGCAATTAAGCGTGAAAATGTGGTAAGTCATCCCTGACATATTTAGGCGGGAATACATGTCATTGCATATCGCCCCACTGTTAGGAATGTTTTATAATTTGTGTTTGAGTTAGTTCAATTGATATTATAACAACATCTAGAAGTCACGGGACTTTTTCGTGAGAAACCTATCAACTACGTTGTGTCCCCACCCCTTTTTTCCACCTGGCTAGGCACAGGCTTTGGCAGGTTTAGACAATTTCTTTAAACCAAAGTAGTCGTTTATTTTACTGTTTTTTTAAGTATTTGTCACACTATTTTTAAAACCGTTTTAGAAAACTTTAGTCAATATTTATTTTTCGACAGTTTTAAATAATTCACATCCTAATCCCCTTCGTCTTTTTGTATGGCTGATATCTAATCGAAGTCTTCGGAATTTTGATCTTCTCGCCGCCTCTTTTCCTTTCTTCTTCCAATATTACACGATACAATCTTATTCGCGGTATTTTAAACTCTTTTCGATCTCTTTGTCTCAAAAGTGGAGTTACGCGATACAGTGGTTCGTTCTGGACAGGTTTCTTCCTCAGTTCTGATTTGACATATTCCCGGATCGTACTGCTTAGAACCTCATCGTTTCGGCAAACAGTCGTCATCGGTTTCCAGGCACGAGCAGCATTAAACAAGGAAGGAGGATCCAAATACCTGTAAAGATTAAGAAGAGTTTTAGATATCATAATAATAATTTATACTAAAAATTAAAAAATACGAATAGTAACTCTTGGAAAATGCTTACCTCAAAATAATAACCAATACTCCCACAGGCAATATGGAAAACAATGGAACAACAGCACCAACACTTACAGAGAACATCTTGCTGACACTTCTTATTAATAAAGACTGAATAAAAGTGGACAAGCGGTGTAGTTATATACCCCTTGTGAGCAATTAAGCGTGAAAATGTGGTAAGTCATCCCTGACATATTTAGGCGGGAATGCATGTCATTGCATATCGCCCCACTGTTAGGAATGTTTTATAATTTGTGTTTGAGTTAGTTCAATTAATATTATAACAACATCTAGAAGTCACGGGACTTTTTCGTGAGAAACCTATCAACTACGTTGTGTCCCCTCACCCTTTTTCCACCTGGCTAGGGACAGGCTTTGGCAGGTTTAGACAATTTCTTTAAACCAAAGTAGTCGTTTATTTTACTGTTTTTTTTAAGTATTTGTCACACTATTTTTAAAACCGTTTTAGAAAACTTTAGTCAATATTTATTTTTCGACAGTTTTAAATAATTCACATCCTAATCCCCTTCGTCTTTTTGTATGGCTGATATCTAATCGAAGTCTTATCTCTCGCCGCCTCTTTTCCTTTCTTCTTCCAATATTACACGATACAATCTTATTCGCGGTATTTTAAACTCTTTTCGATCTCTTTGTCTCAAAAGTGGAGTTACGCGATACAGTGGTTCGTTCTGGACAGGTTTCTTCCTCAGTTCTGATTTGACATATTCCCGGATCGTACTGCTTAAAACCTCATCGTTTCGGCAAACAGTCGTCATCGGTTTCCAGGCACGAGCAGCATTAAACAAGGAACGAGGATCCAAATACCTGTAAAGATTAAGAAGTGTTTTAGATATCATAATAATAATTTATACTAAAAATTAAAAAATACGAATAGTAACTCTTGGAAAATGCTTACCTCAAAATAATAACCAATACTCCCACAGGCAATATGGAAAACAATGGAACAACAGCACCAACACTTACAGAGAACATCTTGCTGACACTTCTTATTAAAAAAGACTGAATAAAAGTGGACAAGCGGTGTAGTTATATACCCCTTGTGAGCAATTAAGCGTGAAAATGTGGTAAGTCATCCCTGACATATTTAGGCGGGAATACATGTCATTGCATATCGCCCCACTGTTAGGAATGTTTTATAATTTGTGTTTGAGTTAGTTCAATTGATATTATAACAACATCTAGAAGTCACGGGACTTTTTCGTGAGAAACCTATCAACTACGTTGTGTCCCCACCCCTTTTTTCCACCTGGCTAGGCACAGGCTTTGGCAGGTTTAGACAATTTCTTTAAACCAAAGTAGTCGTTTATTTTACTGTTTTTTTAAGTATTTGTCACACTATTTTTAAAACCGTTTTAGAAAACTTTAGTCAATATTTATTTTTCGACAGTTTTAAATAATTCACATCCTAATCCCTTCGTCTTTTTGTATGGCTGATATCTAATCGAAGTCTTCGGAATTTTGATCTTCTCGCCGCCTCTTTTCCTTTCTTCTTCCAATATTACACGATACAATCTTATTCGCGGTATTTTAAACTCTTTTCGATCTCTTTGTCTCAAAAGTGGAGTTACGCGATACAGTGGTTCGTTCTGGACAGGTTTCTTCCTCAGTTCTGATTTGACATATTCCCGGATCGTACTGCTTAGAACCTCATCGTTTCGGCAAACAGTCGTCATCGGTTTCCAGGCACGAGCAGCATTAAACAAGGAACGAGGATCCAAATACCTGTAAAGATTAAGAACAGTTTTAGATATCATAATAATAATTTAGACTAAAAATTAAAAAATACGAATAGTAACTCTTGGAAAATGCTTACCTCAAAATAATAACCAATACTCCCACAGGCAATATGGAAAACAATGGAACAACAGCACCAACACTTACAGAGAACATCTTGCTGACACTTCTTATTAATAAAGACTGAATAAAAGTGGACAAGCGGTGTAGTTATATACCCCTTGTGAGCAATTAAGCGTGAAAATGTGGTAAGTCATCCCTGACATATTTAGGCGGGAATGCATGTCATTGCATATCGCCCCACTGTTAGGAATGTTTTATAATTTGTGTTTGAGTTAGTTCAATTAATATTATAACAACATCTAGAAGTCACGGGACTTTTTCGTGAGAAACCTATCAACTACGTTGTGTCCCCTCACCCTTTTTCCACCTGGCTAGGGACAGGCTTTGGCAGGTTTAGACAATTTCTTTAAACCAAAGTAGTCTTTTATTTTACTGTTTTTTTAGTATTTGTCACACTATTTTTAAAATCGTGGACGCAAAGTGGACAAGCGGTGTAGTTATATACCCCTTGTGAGCAATTAAGCGTGAAAATGTGGTAAGTCATCCCTGACATATTTAGGCGGGAATGCATGTCATTGCATATCGCCCCACTGTTAGGAATGTTTTATAATTTGTGTTTGATTTAGTTCAATTAATATTATAACAACATCTAGAAGTCACGGGACTTTTTCGTGAGAAACCTATCAACTACGTTGTGTCCCCTCACCCTTTTTCCACCTGGCTAGGGACAGGCTTTGGCAGGTTTAGACAATTTCTTTAAACCAAAGTAGTCTTTTATTTTACTGTTTTTTTTAAGTATTTGTCACACTATTTTTAAAACCGTTTTAGAAAACTTTAGTCAATATTTATTTTTCGACAGTTTTAAATAATTCACATCCTAATCCCCTTCGTCTTTTTGTATGGCTGATATCTAATCGAAGTCTTCGGAATTTTGATCTTCTCGCCGCCTCTTTTCCTTTCTTCTTCCAATATTACACGATACAATCTTATTCGCGGTATTTTAAACTCTTTACGATCTCTCTGTCTCAAAAGTGGAGTTACGCGATACAGTGGTTCGTTCTGGACAGGTTTCTTCCTCAGTTCTGATTTGACATATTCCCGGATCGTACTGCTTAGAACCTCATCGTTTCGGCAAACAGTCGTCATCGGTTTCCAGGCACGAGCAGCATTAAACAAGGAAGGAGGATCCAAATACCTGTAAAGATTAAGAAGAGTTTTAGATATCATAATAATAATTTATACTAAAAATTAAAAAATACGAATAGTAACTCTTGGAAAATGCTTACCTCAAAATAATAACCAATACTCCCACAGGCAATATGGAAAACAATGGAACAACAGCACCAACACTTACAGAGAACATCTTGCTGACACTTCTTATTAATAAAGACTGAATAAAAGTGGACAAGCGGTGTAGTTATATACCCCTTGTGAGCAATTAAGCGTGAAAATGTGGTAAGTCATCCCTGACATATTTAGGCGGGAATGCATGTCATTGCATATCGCCCCACTGTTAGGAATGTTTTATAATTTGTGTTTGAGTTAGTTCAATTAATATTATAACAACATCTAGAAGTCACGGGACTTTTTCGTGAGAAACCTATCAACTACGTTGTGTCCCCTCACCCTTTTTCCACCTGGCTAGGGACAGGCTTTGGCAGGTTTAGACAATTTCTTTAAACCAAAGTAGTCGTTTATTTTACTGCTTTTTTAGTATTTGTCACACTATTTTTAAAATCGTGGACGCAAAGTGGACAAGCGGTGTAGTTATATACCCCTTGTGAGCAATTAAGCGTGAAAATGTGGTAAGTCATCCCTGACATATTTAGGCGGGAATGCATGTCATTGCATATCGCCCCACTGTTAGGAATGTTTTATAATTTGTGTTTGATTTAGTTCAATTAATATTATAACAACATCTAGAAGTCACGGGACTTTTTCGTGAGAAACCTATCAACTACGTTGTGTCCCCTCACCCTTTTTCCACCTGGCTAGGGACAGGCTTTGGCAGGTTTAGACAATTTCTTTAAACCAAAGTAGTCTTTTATTTTACTGTTTTTTTAAGTATTTGTCACACTATTTTTAAAACCGTTTTAGAAAACTTTAGTCAATATTTATTTTTCGACAGTTTTAAATAATTCACATCCTAATCCCCTTCGTCTTTTTGTATGGCTGATATCTAATCGAAGTCTTCGGAATTTTGATCTTCTCGCCGCCTCTTTTCCTTTCTTCTTCCAATATTACACGATACAATCTTATTCGCGGTATTTTAAACTCTTTACGATCTCTCTGTCTCAAAAGTGGAGTTACGCGATACAGTGGTTCGTTCTGGACAGGTTTCTTCCTCAGTTCTGATTTGACATATTCCCGGATCGTACTGCTTAGAACCTCATCGTTTCGGCAAACAGTCGTCATCGGTTTCCAGGCACGAGCAGCATTAAACAAGGAAGGAGGATCCAAATACCTGTAAAGATTAAGAAGAGTTTTAGATATCATAATAATAATTTATACTAAAAATTAAAAAATACGAATAGTAACTCTTGGAAAATGCTTACCTCAAAATAATAACCAATACTCCCACAGGCAATATGGAAAACAATGGAACAACAGCACCAACACTTACAGAGAACATCTTGCTGACACTTCTTATTAATAAAGACTGAATAAAAGTGGACAAGCGGTGTAGTTATATACCCCTTGTGAGCAATTAAGCGTGAAAATGTGGTAAGTCATCCCTGACATATTTAGGCGGGAATGCATGTCATTGCATATCGCCCCACTGTTAGGAATGTTTTATAATTTGTGTTTGAGTTAGTTCAATTGATATTATAACAACATCTAGAAGTCACGGGACTTTTTCGTGAGAAACCTATCAACTACGTTGTGTCCCCACCCCTTTTTTCCACCTGGCTAGGGACAGGCTTTGGCAGGTTTAGACAATTTCTTTAAACCAAAGTAGTCGTTTATTTTACTGTTTTTTTAAGTATTTGTCACACTATTTTTAAAACCGTTTTAGAAAACTTTAGTCAATATTTATTTTTCGACAGTTTTAAATAATTCACATCCTAATCCCCTTCGTCTTTTTGTATGGCTGATATCTAATCGAAGTCTTATCTCTCGCCGCCTCTTTTCCTTTCTTCTTCCAATATTACACGATACAATCTTATTCGCGGTATTTTAAACTCTTTTCGATCTCTGTGTCTCAAAAGTGGAGTTACGCGATACAGTGGTTCGTTCTGGACAGGTTTCTTCCTCAGTTCTGATTTGACATATTCCCGGATCGTACTGCTTAGAACCTCATCGTTTCGGCAAACAGTCGTCATCGGTTTCCAGGCACGAGCAGCATTAAACAAGGAACGAGGATCCAAATACCTGTAAAGATTAAGAAGAGTTTTAGATATCATAATAATAATTTATACTAAAAATTAAAAAATACGAATAGTAACTCTTGGAAAATGCTTACCTCAAAATAATAACCAATACTCCCACAGGCAATATGGAAAACAATGGAACAACAGCACCAACACTTACAGAGAACATCTTGCTGACACTTCTTATTAAAAAAGACTGAATAAAAGTGGACAAGCGGTGTAGTTATATACCCCTTGTGAGCAATTAAGCGTGAAAATGTGGTAAGTCATCCCTGACATATTTAGGCGGGAATACATGTCATTGCATATCGCCCCACTGTTAGGAATGTTTTATAATTTGTGTTTGAGTTAGTTCAATTGATATTATAACAACATCTAGAAGTCACGGGACTTTTTCGTGAGAAACCTATCAACTACGTTGTGTCCCCACCCCTTTTTTCCACCTGGCTAGGCACAGGCTTTGGCAGGTTTAGACAATTTCTTTAAACCAAAGTAGTCGTTTATTTTACTGTTTTTTTAAGTATTTGTCACACTATTTTTAAAACCGTTTTAGAAAACTTTAGTCAATATTTATTTTTCGACAGTTTTAAATAATTCACATCCTAATCCCCTTCGTCTTTTTGTATGGCTGATATCTAATCGAAGTCTTCGGAATTTTGATCTTCTCGCCGCCTCTTTTCCTTTCTTCTTCCAATATTACACGATACAATCTTATTCGCGGTATTTTAAACTCTTTTCGATCTCTTTGTCTCAAAAGTGGAGTTACGCGATACAGTGGTTCGTTCTGGACAGGTTTCTTCCTCAGTTCTGATTTGACATATTCCCGGATCGTACTGCATAGAACCTCATCGTTTCGGCAAACAGTCGTCATCGGTTTCCAGGCACGAGCAGCATTAAACAAGGAACGAGGATCCAAATACCTGTAAAGATTAAGAAGAGTTTTAGATATCATAATAATAATTTATACTAAAAATTAAAAAATACGAATAGTAACTCTTGGCAAATGCTTACCTCAAAATAATAACCAATACTCCCACAGGCAATATGGAAAACAATGGAACAACAGCACCAACACTTACAGAGAACATCTTGCTGACACTTCTTATTAATAAAGACTGAATAAAAGTGGACAAGCGGTGTAGTTATATACCCCTTGTGAGCAATTAAGCGTGAAAATGTGGTAAGTCATCCCTGACATATTTAGGCGGGAATGCATGTCATTGCATATCGCCCCACTGTTAGGAATGTTTTATAATTTGTGTTTGAGTTAGTTCAATTGATATTATAACAACATCTGGAAGTCACGAGACTTTTTCGTGAGAAACCTATCAACTACGTTGTGTCCCCACCCCATTTTTCCACCTGGCTAGGGACAGGCTTTGGCAGGTTTAGACAATTTCTTTAAACCAAAGTAGTCGTTTATTTTACTGTTTTTTTAAGTATTTGTCACACTATTTTTAAAACCGTTTTAGAAAACTTTAGTCAATATTTATTTTTCGACAGTTTTAAATAATTCACATCCTAATCCCCTTCGTCTTTTTGTATGGCTGATATCTAATCGAAGTCTTATCTCTCGCCGCCTCTTTTCCTTTCTTCTTCCAATATTACACGATACAATCTTATTCGCGGTATTTTAAACTCTTTTCGATCTCTTTGTCTCAAAAGTGGAGTTACGCGATACAGTGGTTCGTTCTGGACAGGTTTCTTCCTCAGTTCTGATTTGACATATTCCCGGATCGTACTGCTTAGAACCTCATCGTTTCGGCAAACAGTCGTCATCGGTTTCCAGGCACGAGCAGCATTAAACAAGGAACGAGGATCCAAATACCTGTAAAGATTAAGAAGAGTTTTAGATATCATAATAATAATTTATACTAAAAATTAAAAAATACGAATAGTAACTCTTGGAAAATGCTTACCTCAAAATAATAACCAATACTCCCACAGGCAATATGGAAAACAATGGAACAACAGCACCAACACTTACAGAGAACATCTTGCTGACACTTCTTATTAAAAAAGACTGAATAAAAGTGGACAAGCGGTGTAGTTATATACCCCTTGTGAGCAATTAAGCGTGAAAATGTGGTAAGTCATCCCTGACATATTTAGGCGGGAATACATGTCATTGCATATCGCCCCACTGTTAGGAATGTTTTATAATTTGTGTTTGAGTTAGTTCAATTGATATTATAACAACATCTAGAAGTCACGGGACTTTTTCGTGAGAAACCTATCAACTACGTTGTGTCCCCACCCCTTTTTTCCACCTGGCTAGGCACAGGCTTTGGCAGGTTTAGACAATTTCTTTAAACCAAAGTAGTCGTTTATTTTACTGTTTTTTTAAGTATTTGTCACACTATTTTTAAAACCGTTTTAGAAAACTTTAGTCAATATTTATTTTTCGACAGTTTTAAATAATTCACATCCTAATCCCCTTCGTCTTTTTGTATGGCTGATATCTAATCGAAGTCTTCGGAATTTTGATCTTCTCTCCGCCTCTTTTCCTTTCTTCTTCCAATATTACACGATACAATCTTATTCGCGGTATTTTAAACTCTTTTCGATCTCTTTGTCTCAAAAGTGGAGTTACGCGATACAGTGGTTCGTTCTGGACAGGTTTCTTCCTCAGTTCTGATTTGACATATTCCCGGATCGTACTGCTTAGAACCTCATCGTTTCGGCAAACAGTCGTCATCGGTTTCCAGGCACGAGCAGCATTAAACAAGGAACGAGGATCCAAATACCTGTAAAGATTAAGAACAGTTTTAGATATCATAATAATAATTTAGACTAAAAATTAAAAAATACGAATAGTAACTCTTGGAAAATGCTTACCTCAAAATAGTAACCAATACTCCCACAGGCAATATGGAAAACAATGGAACAACAGCACCAACACTTACAGAGAACATCTTGCTGACACTTCTTATTAATAAAGACTGAATAAAAGTGGACAAGCGGTGTAGTTATATACCCCTTGTGAGCAATTAAGCGTGAAAATGTGGTAAGTCATCCCTGACATATTTAGGCGGGAATGCATGTCATTGCATATCGCCCCACTGTTAGGAATGTTTTATAATTTGTGTTTGAGTTAGTTCAATTAATATTATAACAACATCTAGAAGTCACGGGACTTTTTCGTGATAAACCTATCAACTACGTTGTGTCCCCTCACCCTTTTTCCACCTGGCTAGGGACAGGCTTTGGCAGGTTTAGACAATTTCTTTAAACCAAAGTAGTCTTTTATTTTACTGTGTTTTTAAGTATTTGTCACACTATTTTTAAAACCGTTTTAGAAAACTTTAGTCAATATTTATTTTTCGACAGTTTTAAATAATTCACATCCTAATCCCCTTCGTCTTTTTGTATGGCTGATATCTAATCGAAGTCTTCGGAATTTTGATCTTCTCGCCGTCTCTTTTCCTTTCTTCTTCCAATATTACACGATACAATCTTATTCGCGGTATTTTAAACTCTTTACGATCTCTCTGTCTCAAAAGTGGAGTTACGCGATACAGTGGTTCGTTCTGGACAGGTTTCTTCCTCAGTTCTGATTTGACATATTCCCGGATCGTACTGCTTAGAACCTCATCGTTTCGGCAAACAGTCGTCATCGGTTTCCAGGCACGAGCAGCATTAAACAAGGAAGGAGGATCCAAATACCTGTAAAGATTAAGAAGAGTTTTAGATATCATAATAATAATTTATACTAAAAATTAAAAAATACGAATAGTAACTCTTGGAAAATGCTTACCTCAAAATAATAACCAATACTCCCACAGGCAATATGGAAAACAATGGAACAACAGCACCAACACTTACAGAGAACATCTTGCTGACACTTCTTATTAATAAAGACTGAATAAAAGTGGACAAGCGGTGTAGTTATATACCCCTTGTGAGCAATTAAGCGTGAAAATGTGGTAAGTCATCCCTGACATATTTAGGCGGGAATGCATGTCATTGCATATCGCCCCACTGTTAGGAATGTTTTATAATTTGTGTTTGAGTTAGTTCAATTAATATTATAACAACATCTAGAAGTCACGGGACTTTTTCGTGAGAAACCTATCAACTACGTTGTGTCCCCTCACCCTTTTTCCACCTGGCTAGGGACAGGCTTTGGCAGGTTTAGACAATTTCTTTAAACCAAAGTAGTCGTTTATTTTACTGCTTTTTTAGTATTTGTCACACTATTTTTAAAATCGTGGACGCAAAGTGGACAAGCGGTGTAGTTATATACCCCTTGTGAGCAATTAAGCGTGAAAATGTGGTAAGTCATCCCTGACATATTTAGGCGGGAATGCATGTCATTGCATATCGCCCCACTGTTAGGAATGTTTTATAATTTGTGTTTGAGTTAGTTCAATTAATATTATAACAACATCTAGAAGTCACGGGACTTTTTCGTGAGAAACCTATCAACTACTTTGTGTCCCCACACCCTTTTTCCACCTGGCTAGGGACAGGCTTTGGCAGGTTTAGACAATTTCTTTAAACCAAAGTAGTCTTTTATTTTACTGTTTTTTTAAGTATTTGTCACACTATTTTTAAAACCGTTTTAGAAAACTTTAGTCAATATTTATTTTTCGACAGTTTTAAATAATTCACATCCTAATCCCCTTCGTCTTTTTGTATGGCTGATATCTAATCGAAGTCTTCGGAATTTTGATCTTCTCGCCGCCTCTTTTCCTTTCTTCTTCCAATATTACACGATACAATCTTATTCGCGGTATTTTAAACTCTTTACGATCTCTCTGTCTCAAAAGTGGAGTTACGCGATACAGTGGTTCGTTCTGGACAGGTTTCTTCCTCAGTTCTGATTTGACATATTCCCGGATCGTACTGCTTAGAACCTCATCGTTTCGGCAAACAGTCGTCATCGGTTTCCAGGCACGAGCAGCATTAAACAAGGAAGGAGGATCCAAATACCTGTAAAGATTAAGAACAGTTTTAGATATCATAATAATAATTTATACTAAAAATTAAAAAATACGAATAGTAACTCTTGGAAAATGCTTACCTCAAAATAATAACCAATACTCCCACAGGCAATATGGAAAACAATGGAACAACAGCACCAACACTTACAGAGAACATCTTGCTGACACTTCTTATTAATAAAGACTGAATAAAAGTGGACAAGCGGTGTAGTTATATACCCCTTGTGAGCAATTAAGCGTGAAAATGTGGTAAGTCATCCCTGACATATTTAGGCGAGAATGCATGTCATTGCATATCGCCCCACTGTTAGGAATGTTTTATAATTTGTGTTTGAGTTAGTTCAATTAATATTATAACAACATCTAGAAGTCACGGGACTTTTTCGTGAGAAACCTATCAACTACGTTGTGTCCCCTCACCCTTTTTCCACCTGGCTAGGGACAGGCTTTGGCAGGTTTAGACAATTTCTTTAAACCAAAGTAGTCTTTTATTTTACTGTTTTTTTAAGTATTTGTCACACTATTTTTAAAACCGTTTTAGAAAACTTTAGTCAATATTTATTTTTCGACAGTTTTAAATAATTCACATCCTAATCCCCTTCGTCTTTTTGTATGGCTGATATCTAATCGAAGTCTTCGGAATTTTGATCTTCTCGCCGCCTCTTTTCCTTTCTTCTTCCAATATTACACGATACAATCTTATTCGCGGTATTTTAAACTCTTTTCGATCTCTTTGTCTCAAAAGTGGAGTTACGCGATACAGTGGTTCGTTCTGGACAGGTTTCTTCCTCAGTTCTGATTTGACATATTCCCGGATCGTACTGCTTAGAACCTCATCGTTTCGGCAAACAGTCGTCATCGGTTTCCAGGCACGAGCAGCATTAAACAAGGAAGGAGGATCCAAATACCTGTAAAGATTAAGAAGAGTTTTAGATATCATAATAATTATTTATACTAAAAATTAAAAAATACGAATAGTAACTCTTGGAAAATGCTTACCTCAAAATAATAACCAATACTCCCACAGGCAATATGGAAAACAATGGAACAACAGCACCAACACTTACAGAGAACATCTTGCTGACACTTCTTATTAATAAAGACTGAATAAAAGTGGACAAGCGGTGTAGTTATATACCCCTTGTGAGCAATTAAGCGTGAAAATGTGGTAAGTCATCCCTGACATATTTAGGCGGGAATGCATGTCATTGCATATCGCCCCACTGTTAGGAATGTTTTATAATTTGTGTTTGAGTTAGTTCAATTGATATTATAACAACATCTAGAAGTCACGGGACTTTTTCGTGAGAAACCTATCAACTACGTTGTGTCCCCTCACCCTTTTTCCACCTGGCTAGGGACAGGCTTTGGCAGGTTTAGACAATTTCTTTAAACCAAAGTAGTCGTTTATTTTACTGTTTTTTTAAGTATTTGTCACACTATTTTTAAAACCGTTTTAGAAAACTTTAGTCAATATTTATTTTTCGACAGTTTTAAATAATTCACATCCTAATCCCCTTCGTCTTTTTGTATGGCTGATATCTAATCGAAGTCTTCGGAATTTTGATCTTCTCTCCGCCTCTTTTCCTTTCTTCTTCCAATATTACACGATACAATCTTATTCGCGGTATTTTAAACTCTTTTCGATCTCTTTGTCTCAAAAGTGGAGTTACGCGATAGAGTGGTTCGTTCTGGACAGGTTTCTTCCTCAGTTCTGATTTGACATATTCCCGGATCGTACTGCTTAGAACCTCATCGTTTCGGCAAACAGTCGTCATCGGTTTCCAGGCACGAGCAGCATTAAACAAGGAACGAGGATCCAAATACCTGTAAAGATTAAGAAGAGTTCTAGATATCATAATAATAATTTATACTAAAAATTAAAAAATACGAATAGTAACTCTTGGAAAATGCTTACCTCAAAATAATAACCAATACTCCCACTGGCAATATGGAAAACAATGGAACAACAGCACCAACACTTACAGAGAACATCTTGCTGACACTTCTTATTAATAAAGACTGAATAAAAGTGGACAAGCGGTGTAGTTATATACCCCTTGTGAGCAATTAAGCGTGAAAATGTGGTAAGTCATCCCTGACATATTTAGGCGGGAATACATGTCATTGCATATCGCCCCACTGTTAGGAATGTTTTTTAATTTGTGTTTGAGTTAGTTCAATTGATATTATAACAACATCTAGAAGTCACGGGACTTTTTCGTGAGAAACCTATCAACTACGTTGTGTCCCCTCCCCTTTTTTCCACCTGGCTAGGGACAGGCTTTGGCAGGTTTAGACAATTTCTTTAAACCAAAGTAGTCGTTTATTTTACTGTTTTTTTAAGTATTTGTCACACTATTTTTAAAACCGTTTTAGAAAACTTTAGTCAATATTTATTTTTCGACAGTTTTAAATAATTCACATCCTAATCCCCTTCGTCTTTTTGTATGGCTGATATCTAATCGAAGTCTTCGGAATTTTGATCTTCTCGCCGCCTCTTTTCCTTTCTTCTTCCAATATTACACGATACAATCTTATTCGCGGTATTTTAAACTCTTTTCGATCTCTTTGTCTCAAAAGTGGAGTTACGCGATACAGTGGTTCGTTCTGGACAGGTTTCTTCCTCAGTTCTGATTTGACATATTCCCGGATCGTACTGCTTAGAACCTCATCGTTTCGGCAAACAGCCGTCATCGGTTTCCAGGCACGAGCAGCATTAAACAAGGAACGAGGATCCAAATACCTGTAAAGATTAAGAAGAGTTTTAGATATCATAATAATTATTTATACTAAAAATTAAAAAATACGAATAGTAACTCTTGGAAAATGCTTACCTCAAAATAATAACTAATACTCCCACTGGCAATATGGAAAACAATGGAACAACAGCACCAACACTTACAGAGAACATCTTGCTGACACTTCTTATTAATAAAGACTGAATAAAAGTGGACAAGCGGTGTAGTTATATACCCCTTGTGAGCAATTAAGCGTGAAAATGTGGTAAGTCATCCCTGACATATTTAGGCGGGAATGCATGTCATTGCATATCGCCCCACTGTTAGGAATGTTTTATAATTTGTGTTTGAGTTAGTTCAATTGATATTATAACAACATCTAGAAGTCACGGGACTTTTTCGTGAGAAACCTATCAACTACGTTGTGTCCCCTCACCTTTTTTCCACCTGGCTAGGCACAGGCTTTGGCAGGTTTAGACAATTTCTTTAAACCAAAGTAGTCGTTTATTTTACTGTTTTTTTAAGTATTTGTCACACTATTTTTAAAACCGTTTTAGAAAACTTTAGTCAATATTTATTTTTCGACAGTTTTAAATAATTCACATCCTAATCCCCTTCGTCATTTGTATGGCTGATATCTAATCGAAGTCTTCGGAATTTTGATCTTCTCGCCGCCTCTTTTCCTTTCTTCTTCCAATATTACACGATACAATCTTATTCGCGGTATTTTAAACTCTTTACGATCTCTCTGTCTCAAAAGTGGAGTTACGCGATACAGTGGTTCGTTCTGGACAGGTTTCTTCCTCAGTTCTGATTTGACATATTCCCGGATCGTACTGCTTAGAACCTCATCGTTTCGGCAAACAGTCGTCATCGGTTTCCAGGCACGAGCAGCATTAAACAAGGAAGGAGGATCCAAATACCTGTAAAGATTAAGAAGAGTTTTAGATATCATAATAATAATTTATACTAAAAATTAAAAAATACGAATAGTAACTCTTGGAAAATGCTTACCTCAAAATAATAACCAATACTCCCACAGGCAATATGGAAAACAATGGAACAACAGCACCAACACTTACAGAGAACATCTTGCTGACACTTCTTATTAATAAAGACTGAATAAAAGTGGACAAGCGGTGTAGTTATATACCCCTTGTGAGCAATTAAGCGTGAAAATGTGGTAAGTCATCCCTGACATATTTAGGCGGGAATGCATGTCATTGCATATCGCCCCACTGTTAGGAATGTTTTATAATTTGTGTTTGAGTTAGTTCAATTAATATTATAACAACATCTAGAAGTCACGGGACTTTTTCGTGAGAAACCTATCAACTACGTTGTGTCCCCTCACCCTTTTTCCACCTGGCTAGGGACAGGCTTTGGCAGGTTTAGACAATTTCTTTAAACCAAAGTAGTCGTTTATTTTACTGCTTTTTTAGTATTTGTCACACTATTTTTAAAATCGTGGACGCAAAGTGGACAAGCGGTGTAGTTATATACCCCTTGTGAGCAATTAAGCGTGAAAATGTGGTAAGTCATCCCTGACATATTTAGGCGGGAATGCATGTCATTGCATATCGCCCCACTGTTAGGAATGTTTTATAATTTGTGTTTGAGTTAGTTCAATTAATATTATAACAACATCTAGAAGTCACGGGACTTTTTCGTGAGAAACCTATCAACTACGTTGTGTCCCCTCACCCTTTTTCCACCTGGCTAGGGACAGGCTTTGGCAGGTTTAGACAATTTCTTTAAACCAAAGTAGTCTTTTATTTTACTGTTTTTTTAAGTATTTGTCACACTATTTTTAAAACCGTTTTAGAAAACTTTAGTCAATATTTATTTTTCGACAGTTTTAAATAATTCACATCCTAATCCCCTTCGTCTTTTTGTATGGCTGATATCTAATCGAAGTCTTCGGAATTTTGATCTTCTCGCCGCCTCTTTTCCTTTCTTCTTCCAATATTACACGATACAATCTTATTCGCGGTATTTTAAACTCTTTACGATCTCTCTGTCTCAAAAGTGGAGTTACGCGATACAGTGGTTCGTTCTGGACAGGTTTCTTCCTCAGTTCTGATTTGACATATTCCCGGATCGTACTGCTTAGAACCTCATCGTTTCGGCAAACAGTCGTCATCGGTTTCCAGGCACGAGCAGCATTAAACAAGGAAGGAGGATCCAAATACCTGTAAAGATTAAGAACAGTTTTAGATATCATAATAATAATTTATACTAAAAATTAAAAAATACGAATAGTAACTCTTGGAAAATGCTTACCTCAAAATAATAACCAATACTCCCACAGGCAATATGGAAAACAATGGAACAACAGCACCAACACTTACAGAGAACATCTTGCTGACACTTCTTATTAATAAAGACTGAATAAAAGTGGACAAGCGGTGTAGTTATATACCCCTTGTGAGCAATTAAGCGTGAAAATGTGGTAAGTCATCCCTGACATATTTAGGCGGGAATGCATGTCATTGCATATCGCCCCACTGTTAGGAATGTTTTATAATTTGTGTTTGAGTTAGTTCAATTAATATTATAACAACATCTAGAAGTCACGGGACTTTTTCGTGAGAAACCTATCAACTACGTTGTGTCCCCTCACCCTTTTTCCACCTGGCTAGGGACAGGCTTTGGCAGGTTTAGACAATTTCTTTAAACCAAAGTAGTCTTTTATTTTACTGTTTTTTTAAGTATTTGTCACACTATTTTTAAAACCGTTTTAGAAAACTTTAGTCAATATTTATTTTTCGACAGTTTTAAATAATTCACATCCTAATCCCCTTCGTCTTTTTGTATGGCTGATATCTAATCGAAGTCTTCGGAATTTTGATCTTCTCGCCGCCTCTTTTCCTTTCTTCTTCCAATATTACACGATACAATCTTATTCGCGGTATTTTAAACTCTTTACGATCTCTCTGTCTCAAAAGTGGAGTTACGCGATACAGTGGTTCGTTCTGGACAGGTTTCTTCCTCAGTTCTGATTTGACATATTCCCGGATCGTACTGCTTAGAACCTCATCGTTTCGGCAAACAGTCGTCATCGGTTTCCAGGCACGAGCAGCATTAAACAAGGAAGGAGGATCCAAATACCTGTAAAGATTAAGAAGAGTTTTAGATATCATAATAATTATTTATACTAAAAATTAAAAAATACGAATAGTAACTCTTGGAAAATGCTTACCTCAAAATAATAACCAATACTCCCACAGGCAATATGGAAAACAATGGAACAACAGCACCAACACTTACAGAGAACATCTTGCTGACACTTCTTATTAATAAAGACTGAATAAAAGTGGACAAGCGGTGTAGTTATATACCCCTTGTGAGCAATTAAGCGTGAAAATGTGGTAAGTCATCCCTGACATATTTAGGCGGGAATGCATGTCATTGCATATCGCCCCACTGTTAGGAATGTTTTATAATTTGTGTTTGAGTTAGTTCAATTGATATTATAACAACATCTGGAAGTCACGGGACTTTTTCGTGAGAAACCTATCAACTACGTTGTGTCCCCTCACCCTTTTTCCACCTGGCTAGGGACAGGCTTTGGCAGGTTTAGACAATTTCTTTAAACAAAAGTAGTCGTTTATTTTACTCCTTTTTTAGTATTTGTCACACTATTTTTAAAATCGTTTTAGAAAACTTTAGTCAATATTTATTTTTCGACAGTTTTAAATAATTCACATCCTAATCCCCTTCGTCTTTTTGTATGGCTGATATCTAATCGAAGTCTTCGGAATTTTGATCTTCTCGCCGCCTCTTTTCCTTTCTTCTTCCAATATTACACGATACAATCTTATTCGCGGTATTTTAAACTCTTTTCGATCTCTTTGTCTCAAAAGTGGAGTTACGCGATACAGTGGTTCGTTCTGGACAGGTTTCTTCCTCAGTTCTGATTTGACATATTCCCGGATCGTACTGCTTAGAACCTCATCGTTTCGGCAAACAGTCGTCATCGGTTTCCAGGCACGAGCAGCATTAAACAAGGAAGGAGGATCCAAATACCTGTAAAGATTAAGAAGAGTTTTAGATATCATAATAATTATTTATACTAAAAATTAAAAAATACGAATAGTAACTCTTGGAAAATGCTTACCTCAAAATAATAACCAATACTCCCACAGGCAATATGGAAAACAATGGAACAACAGCACCAACACTTACAGAGAACATCTTGCTGACACTTCTTATTAATAAAGACTGAATAAAAGTGGACAAGCGGTGTAGTTATATACCCCTTGTGAGCAATTAAGCGTGAAAATGTGGTAAGTCATCCCTGACATATTTAGGCGGGAATGCATGTCATTGCATATCGCCCCACTGTTAGGAATGTTTTATAATTTGTGTTTGAGTTAGTTCAATTGATATTATAACAACATCTAGAAGTCACGGGACTTTTTCGTGAGAAACCTATCAACTACGTTGTGTCCCCTCACCCTTTTTCCACCTGGCTAGGGACAGGCTTTGGCAGGTTTAGACAATTTCTTTAAACCAAAGTAGTCGTTTATTTTACTGTTTTTTTAAGTATTTGTCACACTATTTTTAAAACCGTTTTAGAAAACTTTAGTCAATATTTATTTTTCGACAGTTTTAAATAATTCACATCCTAATCCCCTTCGTCTTTTTGTATGGCTGATATCTAATCGAAGTCTTCGGAATTTTGATCTTCTCTCCGCCTCTTTTCCTTTCTTCTTCCAATATTACACGATACAATCTTATTCGCGGTATTTTAAACTCTTTTCGATCTCTTTGTCTCAAAAGTGGAGTTACGCGATAGAGTGGTTCGTTCTGGACAGGTTTCTTCCTCAGTTCTGATTTGACATATTCCCGGATCGTACTGCTTAGAACCTCATCGTTTCGGCAAACAGTCGTCATCGGTTTCCAGGCACGAGCAGCATTAAACAAGGAACGAGGATCCAAATACCTGTAAAGATTAAGAAGAGTTCTAGATATCATAATAATAATTTATACTAAAAATTAAAAAATACGAATAGTAACTCTTGGAAAATGCTTACCTCAAAATAATAACCAATACTCCCACTGGCAATATGGAAAACAATGGAACAACAGCACCAACACTTACAGAGAACATCTTGCTGACACTTCTTATTAATAAAGACTGAATAAAAGTGGACAAGCGGTGTAGTTATATACCCCTTGTGAGCAATTAAGCGTGAAAATGTGGTAAGTCATCCCTGACATATTTAGGCGGGAATACATGTCATTGCATATCGCCCCACTGTTAGGAATGTTTTTTAATTTGTGTTTGAGTTAGTTCAATTGATATTATAACAACATCTAGAAGTCACGGGACTTTTTCGTGAGAAACCTATCAACTACGTTGTGTCCCCTCCCCTTTTTTCCACCTGGCTAGGGACAGGCTTTGGCAGGTTTAGACAATTTCTTTAAACCAAAGTAGTCGTTTATTTTACTGTTTTTTTAAGTATTTGTCACACTATTTTTAAAACCGTTTTAGAAAACTTTAGTCAATATTTATTTTTCGACAGTTTTAAATAATTCACATCCTAATCCCCTTCGTCTTTTTGTATGGCTGATATCTAATCGAAGTCTTCGGAATTTTGATCTTCTCGCCGCCTCTTTTCCTTTCTTCTTCCAATATTACACGATACAATCTTATTCGCGGTATTTTAAACTCTTTTCGATCTCTTTGTCTCAAAAGTGGAGTTACGCGATACAGTGGTTCGTTCTGGACAGGTTTCTTCCTCAGTTCTGATTTGACATATTCCCGGATCGTACTGCTTAGAACCTCATCGTTTCGGCAAACAGCCGTCATCGGTTTCCAGGCACGAGCAGCATTAAACAAGGAACGAGGATCCAAATACCTGTAAAGATTAAGAAGAGTTTTAGATATCATAATAATTATTTATACTAAAAATTAAAAAATACGAATAGTAACTCTTGGAAAATGCTTACCTCAAAATAATAACCAATACTCCCACTGGCAATATGGAAAACAATGGAACAACAGCACCAACACTTACAGAGAACATCTTGCTGACACTTCTTATTAATAAAGACTGAATAAAAGTGGACAAGCGGTGTAGTTATATACCCCTTGTGAGCAATTAAGCGTGAAAATGTGGTAAGTCATCCCTGACATATTTAGGCGGGAATGCATGTCATTGCATATCGCCCCACTGTTAGGAATGTTTTATAATTTGTGTTTGAGTTAGTTCAATTGATATTATAACAACATCTAGAAGTCACGGGACTTTTTCGTGAGAAACCTATCAACTAGGTTGTGTCCCCTCACCTTTTTTCCACCTGGCTAGGCACAGGCTTTGGCAGGTTTAGACAATTTCTTTAAACCAAAGTAGTCGTTTATTTTACTGTTTTTTTAAGTATTTGTCACACTATTTTTAAAACCGTTTTAGAAAACTTTAGTCAATATTTATTTTTCGACAGTTTTAAATAATTCACATCCTAATCCCCTTCGTCTTTTTGTATGGCTGATATCTAATCGAAGTCTTCGGAATTTTGATCTTCTCGCCGCCTCTTTTCCTTTCTTCTTCCAATATTACACTATACAATCTTATTCGCGGTATTTTAAACTCTTTTCGATCTCTTTGTCTCAAAAGTGGAGTTACGCGATACAGTGGTTCGTTCTGGACAGGTTTCTTCCTCAGTTCTGATTTGACATATTCCCGGATCGTACTGCTTAGAACCTCATCGTTTCGGCAAACAGTCGTCATCGGTTTCCAGGCACGAGCAGCATTAAACAAGGAAGGAGGATCCAAATACCTGTAAAGATTAAGAAGAGTTTTAGATATCATAATAATAATTTATACTAAAAATTAAAAAATACGAATAGTAACTCTTGGAAAATGCTTACCTCAAAATAATAACCAATACTCCCACAGGCAATATGGAAAACAATGGAACAACAGCACCAACACTTACAGAGAACATCTTGCTGACACTTCTTATTAATACAGACTGAATAAAAGTGGACAAGCGGTGTAGTTATATACCCCTTGTGAGCAATTAAGCGTGAAAATGTGGTAAGTCATCCCTGACATATTTAGGCGGGAATGCATGTCATTGCATATCGCCCCACTGTTAGGAATGTTTTTAATTTGTGTTTGAGTTAGTTCAATTGATATTATAACAACATCTGGAAGTCACGGGACTTTTTCGTGAGAAACCTATCAACTACGTTGTGTCCCCTCACCCTTTTTCCACCTGGCTAGGGACAGGCTTTGGCAGGTTTAGACAATTTCTTTAAACCAAAGTAGTCGTTTATTTTACTGCTTTTTTAGTATTTGTCACACTATTTTTAAAATCGTTTTAGAAAACTTTAGTCAATATTTATTTTTCGACAGTTTTAAATAATTCACATCCTAATCCCCTTCGTCTTTTTGTATGGCTGATATCTAATCGAAGTCTTCGGAATTTTGATCTTCTCGCCGCCTCTTTTCCTTTCTTCTTCCAATATTTCACGATACAATCTTATTCGCGGTATTTTAAACTCTTTTCGATCTCTTTGTCTCAAAAGTGGAGTTACGCGATACAGTGGTTCGTTCTGGACAGGTTTCTTCCTCAGTTCTGATTTGACATATTCCCGGATCGTACTGCTTAGAACCTCATCGTTTCGGCAAACAGTCGTCATCGGTGTCCAGGCACGAGCAGCATTAAACAAGGAAGGAGGATCCAAATACCTGTAAAGATTAAGAAGAGTTTTAGATATCATAATAATTATTTATACTAAAAATTAAAAAATACGAATAGTAACTCTTGGAAAATGCTTACCTCAAAATAATAACCAATACTCCCACAGGCAATATGGAAAACAATGGAACAACAGCACCAACACTTACAGAGAACATCTTGCTGACACTTCTTATTAAAAAAGACTGAATAAAAGTGGACAAGCGGTGTAGTTATATACCCCTTGTGAGCAATTAAGCGTGAAAATGTGGTAAGTCATCCCTGACATATTTAGGCGGGAATACATGTCATTGCATATCGCCCCACTGTTAGGAATGTTTTATAATTTGTGTTTGAGTTAGTTCAATTGATATTATAACAACATCTAGAAGTCACGGGACTTTTTCGTGAGAAACCTATCAACTACGTTGTGTCCCCACCCCTTTTTTCCACCTGGCTAGGGACAGGCTTTGGCAGGTTTAGACAATTTCTTTAAACCAAAGTAGTCGTTTATTTTACTGTTTTTTTAAGTATTTGTCACACTATTTTTAAAACCGTTTTAGAAAACTTTAGTCAATATTTATTTTTCGACAGTTTTAAATAATTCACATCGTAATCCCCTTCGTCTTTTTGTATGGCTGATATCTAATCGAAGTCTTCGGAATTTTGATCTTCTCGCCGCCTCTTTTCCTTTCTTCTTCCAATATTACACGATACAATCTTATTCGCGGTATTTTAAACTCTTTTCGATCTCTTTGTCTCAAAAGTGGAGTTACGCGATACAGTGGTTCGTTCTGGACAGGTTTCTTCCTCAGTTCTGATTTGACATATTCCCGGATCGTACTGTTTAGAACCTCATCGTTTCGGCAAACAGTCGTCATCGGTTTCCAGGCACGAGCAGCATTAAACAAGGAACGAGGATCCAAATACCTGTAAAGATTAAGAAGAGTTTTAGATATCATAATAATAATTTATACTAAAAATTAAAAAATACGAATAGTAACTCTTGGAAAATGCTTACCTCAAAATAATAACCAATACTCCCACAGGCAATATGGAAAACAATGGAACAACAGCACCAACACTTACAGAGAACATCTTGCTGACACTTCTTATTAATAAAGACTGAATAAAAGTGGACAAGCGGTGTAGTTATATACCCCTTGTGAGCAATTAAGCGTGAAAATGTGGTAAGTCATCCCTGACATATTTAGGCGGGAATGCATGTCATTGCATATCGCCCCACTGTTAGGAATGTTTTATAATTTGTGTTTGAGTTAGTTCAATTGATATTATAACAACATCTAGAAGTCACGGTACTTTTTCGTGAGAAACCTATCAACTACGTTGTGTCCCCTCACCTTTTTTCCACCTGGCTAGGCACAGGCTTTGGCAGGTTTAGACAATTTCTTTAAACCAAAGTAGTCGTTTATTTTACTGTTTTTTTAAGTATTTGTCACACTATTTTTAAAACCGTTTTAGAAAACTTTAGTCAATATTTATTTTTCGACAGTTTTAAATAATTCACATCCTAATCCCCTTCGTCTTTTTGTATGGCTGATATCTAATCGAAGTCTTCGGAATTTTGATCTTCTCGCCGCCTCTTTTCCTTTCTTCTTCCAATATTACACGATACAATCTTATTCGCGGTATTTTAAACTCTTTACGATCTCTTTGTCTCAAAAGTGGAGTTACGCGATACAGTGGTTCGTTCTGGACAGGTTTCTTCCTCAGTTCTGATTTGACATATTCCCGGATCGTACTGCTTAGAACCTCATCGTTTCGGCAAACAGTCGTCATCGGTTTCCAGGCACGAGCAGCATTAAACAAGGAACGAGGATCCAAATACCTGTAAAGATTAAGAAGAGTTCTAGATATCATAATAATAATTTATACTAAAAATTAAAAAATACGAATAGTAACTCTTGGAAAATGCTTACCTCAAAATAATAACCAATACTCCCACTGGCAATATGGAAAACAATGGAACAACAGCACCAACACTTACAGAGAACATCTTGCTGACACTTCTTATTAATAAAGACTGAATAAAAGTGGACAAGCGGTGTAGTTATATACCCCTTGTGAGCAATTAAGCGTGAAAATGTGGTAATTCATCCCTGACATATTTAGGCGGGAATGCATGTCATTGCATATCGCCCCACTGTTAGGAATGTTTTATAATTTGTGTTTGAGTTAGTTGAATAGATATTATAACAACATCTAGAAGTCACGTGACTTTTTCGTGAGAAACCTATCAACTACGTTGTGTCCCCTCACCCTTTTTCCACCTGGCTAGGGACAGGTTTTTTTGCAGGTTTAGACAATTTCTTTAAACCAATGTAGTCGTTTATTTTACTGTTTTTTTAAGTATTTGTCACACTATTTTTAAAACCGTTTTAGAAAACTTTAGTCAATATTTATTTTTCGACAGTTTTAAATAATTCACATCCTAATCCCCTTCGTGTTTTTGTATGGCTGATATCTAATCGAAGTCTTCGGAATTTTGATCTTCTCGCCGCCTCTTTTCCTTTCTTCTTCCAATATTACACGATACAATCTTATTCGCGGTATTTTAAACTCTTTACGATCTCTCTGTCTCAAAAGTGGAGTTACGCGATACAGTGGTTCGTTCTGGACAGGTTTCTTCCTCAGTTCTGATTTGACATATTCCCGGATCGTACTGCTTAGAACCTCATCGTTTCGGCAAACAGTCGTCATCGGTTTCCAGGCACGAGCAGCATTAAACAAGGAAGGAGGATCCAAATACCTGTAAAGATTAAGAAGAGTTTTAGATATCATAATAATAATTTATACTAAAAATTAAAAAATACGAATAGTAACTCTTGGAAAATGCTTACCTCAAAATAATAACCAATACTCCCACTAGCAATATGGAAAACAATGGAACAACAGCACCAACACTTACAGAGAACATCTTGCTGAAACTTCTTATTAATAAAGACTGAATAAAAGTGGACAAGCGGTGTAGTTATATACCCCTTGTGAGCAATTAAGCGTGAAAATGTGGTAAGTAATCCCTGACATATTTAGGCGGGAATGCATGTCATTGCAAATCGCCCCACAGTTAGGAATGTTTTATAATTTGTGTTTGAGTTAGTTCAATTGATATTATAACAACATCTAGAAGTCACGGGACTTTTTCGTGAGAAACCTATCAACTACGTTGTGTCCCCACACCCTTTTTCCACCTGGCTAGGGACAGGCTTTGGCAGGTTTAGGCAATTTCTTTAAACCAAAGTAGTCGTTTATTTTACTGTTTTTTTAAGTATTTGACACACTATTTTTAAAACCGTTTTAGAAAACTTTAGTCAATATTTATTTTTCGACAGTTTTAAATAATTCACATCCTAATCCCCTTCGTCTTTTTGTATGGCTGATATCTAATCGAAGTCTTCGGAATTTTGATCTTCTCGCCGCCTCTTTTCCTTTCTTCTTCCAATATTACACGATACAATCTTATTCGCGGTATTTTAAACTCTTTACGATCTCTCTGTCTCAAAAGTGGAGTTACGCGATACAGTGGTTCGTTCTGGACAGGTTTCTTCCTCAGTTCTGATTTGACATATTCCCGGATCGTACTGCTTAGAACCTCATCGTTTCGGCAAACAGTCGTCATCGGTTTCCAGGCACGAGCAGCATTAAACAAGGAACGAGGATCCAAATACCTGTAAAGATTAAGAAGGGTTTTAGATATTATAATAATAATTTATACTAAAAATTAAAAAATACGAATAGTAACTCTTGGAAAATGCTTACCTCAAAATAATAACCAATACTCCCACTGGCAATATGGAAAACAATGGAACAACAGCACCAACACTTACAGAGAACATCTTGCTGACACTTCTTATTAATAAAGACTGAATAAAAGTGGACAAGCGGTGTAGTTATATACCCCTTGTGAGCAATTAAGCGTGAAAATGTGGTAAGTCATCCCTGACATATTTAGGCGGGAATGCATGTCATTGCATATCGCCCCACTGTTAGGAATGTTTTATAATTTGTGTTTGAGTTACTTCAATTGATATTATAACAACATCTAGAAGTCACGGGACTTTTTCGTGAGAAACCTATCAACTACGTTGTGTCCCCTCAGATTGAGACCCTTAGCAACAAAACCACCAACAGTCAGGAGTAGGCAGATTGAGGCCTGACTGCAACATCTTAGCTTAGCAATATCTTTGCTTGCACAATACTCGGGAGTAGGCAGATTGAGGCCCGGTATTGTTTAACGTCACTTAGGACATAGCCCTCCGCTAAACAAACTTCAGATTGCTACTACACTTCGTAGTCCTGGTGTTCATTTTATTCTGTTATTGTATATTGTTGTATTTATTTGTGTTTATTAATAAACCCATGTCATATGGGAGTTATGTTATTTAAACCTTATTTTTATTGAGTGAGCTATTACAGACTTATCCCCTATTGACTATTTCCCCCTGGACTTCTATTTTAGTATGTTAGTAAGTGTTAGATTAAGTTATGACAATTCCTCTTCGGACTCAGCTACGAGCCAGTTTAGTGTTAGTGTAATCCCCGAACTTCAGTGTTACAGTGCTTACAGTGCCAACGCTTACGTTATCATCGGACGCCGCCGCCGACCTGGTAACAATTGGCGCCCAACGTGGGGACAGCATCTATCAGCCGCCGTCGAGGAGACCGGAGTCTCCGACCCACACCCAGCCAGGCAACACAACCGCACAGCACCCTCCGGATGCCGACGACCCGTCTGCAAGCCGCAACCATTCAGGAGGAATCCACACCAGATCTGGATCTGGCAACAAAATCCAGTGGCGCCCAACAATCATCACCTACAACCAGCTCCGACATGGAGTCAACCAACCCATTTATGTTGGTTATGACAACCCAACAGATGTCTCAGTACCAGACCTGGATCCAAGGGTCCAACTACCCAACCTTCTCCGGGGAACCGCTAGAGAACCCCAACACCTTCCTGACCGCAGTGGAGGCCCACCTTAAAGAGGAGACGAAGCCAGAAACCCGCCTAGCCTTCATAGCTGGACAATTACGGGGCCCAGCCGCCGAGTGGTGGAAACAATACGCCAGCTTCGGACCCACCGAGGCGGACTTAAAGGGACTGCTCCTGGAGGAGTATGATGGACCGAAACTCAAAGCCCAGCTCAACGCGCAGTTCTACGGACGGAAGCAGGAAACTTCCGAGAGCACTCCAGACTTCCTGCAGAGGAAAAGCGACCTGGCCAACCGGTTGAATATCGATGCCACCCAACACATTCTGTTATTTGTGGACATGATGCTGCCGCACATCCGCATCCACCTACGAGAACCGCCGTCCCGCTCCATGCTGCAGCTACTGATGCGAGCCAAGTTAGTGGGTAACGACGTCAAGGAAGCCACCAAGGCGAAACCGGAGCCCGTCTCCAAATCAAGGGATCTTAGCGCACCACCGACCCGACAACCCTCGAAGTGCCATTTCTGCCCCGAGTACCACTACCATCGGCACTGCCCCGTCGCTACCGCAACTCCGGGAAACGGACCACGGGCCGGACATGCCAACATCGCCCGGCCTAATCCACAACCGCCACAGTAAGCTCAATGCACATCAGAGCCAACGAAGACCTTCCCAGGGTGGACATCACAATCAAGGGGAAGAACTACAAGGCCCTCTTGGACACGGGATCCACCCATAACTTCATCCGGGCCGACCTTGCCACCAGCATCCGACCTTATCCCACCGCTACCAGCGCTAACCTAGCCAGTCCTAGTCAAAAGCTTGCCATCTTGGGGGAAACAGACGTTTATTACCACATCGAGGACAGCGAAGAGCATATGACCGCTATCGTAGCCCGCGACCTACTGACCCCTATAATCCTGGGGCAACCCTGGCTCCGGGACAACAAGGCCGTAATGGACTACGGTCGAGGATGCGTCCATTTTGGAAAGGACGTCCGAAACACCTACCACTGGGCCCGACCTTCGCCTTTAGAGGTCGCCAGCACCCTCAACCCGGAGGACGTACATCACCAGTTCCCACCCGCCTCCGCCGAGAGATTCAAGGACCTCCTGGCCGAATTCCAGGCCACTATCGCCGCCACCGGAAGACCGACCACCACGGCCACCACTCGACACACCATCAGGCTGCATCAAGACGCGCCATTCCGACTTCCTCCATACCGTTACTCTCCCTACAAGAAACAGATCATCGCTCAGGAAGTAGAGGCCATGCTGGCGGATCACGTGATTGAGCCCAGCACGTCTAGTTACTGCTCCCCAATCGTTATTGTGGGAAAGAAGGATGGCAAACACAGGTTCTGCGTGGACTACAGACGGCTGAACGCCCTCACCAAGGACGAAAGCTCCAGCCTACCCATCATCCACGAGACGCTGCGAGACCTGGGTACCGCTGCAGTCTTCTCGAGCTTGGATCTGAAATCCTGCTACTGGCAGGTGCCACTGGAGAAAGACTCCAAACCACTCACCGCCTTCGCAACCCCAGATGGAGCTACGTACCAGTTTAAGGTCATGCCGTTCGGTCTAAAGAACGCACCCGCAACATTCCAAAAGATGATGACCCAAGACGTACTTCCAGGGTACTTGCGAGAATTCGTCCTGGTGTACCTAGATGACACCATCGTCTACTCCAAGAACTGGGAGGACCACCTGCAACACCTGCGACTCGTGTTCGAGAGGCTGCAACAGCACAAACTCCGCCTGTCTTTAGACAAATGCAGGTTCGGGATGCAGTCTCTCACCTACTTGGGGCACGTCATCACCACCGACGGGAACCAGCCACGACCCGAACATGTGGAGAGCCTACGCGCCGCCGAAGTACCCAGGACCAAAAAGCAGCTCAGAAGTTTCCTCGGGCTCTGCAACTGGCTGCGGGACTACGTGCCACGCTGCGCCGAAATCCAAGCTCCACTAAAGGACCTTTTGAAAGGGTCCCGGTTCATCTGGACTACCGCCGCCGAAGGAGCCTACCAAAAGATGAAGGAAGCAATCACCCAACCTCTACACCTCAGCCGCCCTAACTTCTCCAAGCCGTTCACGCTGCAAACCGACGCCAGCCAGACGGGCATAGCAGCTGTCCTATACCAGGAGGACGGGGACCACAAGAGGATAGTCAGCTACGCCAGCACAAAGCTCCGGCCGACCGAATCCCGGTACCACGTAAATGAGCAAGAATGTTTGGCCGTCATCTGGGCCGTCCGGCGCTACCGACCTTACTTGGAGGACCGCCGGTTCACCCTCAAAACCGACAGCCGAGCGCTCCTGTGGCTGGACCGCACGAAGGACCAGAACTCCAAGTTAACCCGCTGGTCACTACTGCTGCAAGAGTTCTCATTTGACGTCGTCCATTGCCCGGGAAAAGACAACGAACTCCCGGACCACCTGTCCAGAAACCCCAGCGACGGGACGGTCGACGAAGACGTCACGGACATCGATCGACTATTACCGCCCACAACCGACACCTCCAAAGACACCAGCCAAGACCACCCTGCTGCGGCCAACCTCGAAGTCGTGGACCTCGCCGCCCAAGTCAAGGAGGCACAACGCGGCAATCCACACGCCACCAACCTCATCCAGACCTGGGAGGCCATTAGTCGCGATGGGCCCGAAACACCAGGCCAAGCAAGCATCCTGGCGGACTACTTGGTCCAAGACGGGTACTTGTGGAGACGCAAGCTACCCCACAATCAGCTCATCGTCCCAACGGAATGCCACGAGCCCGTCCTGTACGCTTATCACGACGCCACCACAGCAGGACATCCCGGCATGGAAGAAACAGTTCGAGCCATCGGCCAGCATTACTTCTGGCCAAACCTAGAGGCCAGCGTCCGGAACTACATCCGCACCTGCTGGGCATGCGCCGCCACCAAACGAGGCCCACTGCAGGAGAGGGCTCCACTTCGACCCCACCAACCAACCCTTCCATGGGAAGTAATATCCGTGGACCTCATGGGACCCTACGTGAACAGCCGCGCCGGCAACCGCCACATCATGGTCATCACAGACTTATTCAGCCGCTGGACCGAAGCGTTTCCGCTGCCTCACGCCACCACTACAACAGTGACCCAGAGCCTAGAGAAGGACATCTTCCCGCGCTACGGGTACCCCAAGGCAATCATCTCAGATAACGGACCCCAGTTCACCTCCATCACCTGGGACGCCGCCTTACGACGTTGGGGGTGCTACCACTGGACGACACCCATCTTTCACCCCCAGGCCAATCCCGTAGAACGCCGGAACCAGGAATTGAAGAAAGGGCTCCGGGTTCAACTGCAAGGGCGAGACCCACAGGACTGGGATACAGTACTCCCAAACATCCTGTTCAATCTACGGACCCGCCGAAACGCCGCCACCAACCTAACCCCGGCCAAAGCACTCCTGGGCTACGAACTTCCCCGCCCAGGCGAGTGGCAGATCATCGCCGGAGACCTTCCGCCCGCAGACAACCAAGGGCCAGCTCGAGACCAGCGCATCGCCAGGGTTCACATGAACCAACACCGGTATCGCGCCCGGTACGCAGGATACCAGCCAGCCACCACACAGTTCAACATTGGAGACATGGTACTGGAGCGGGCTCACCCACCTACCCGCTCCCGCTTCGAACCAAAATGGAACGGTCCGTTCCCCATCATCCAGGCCGCCGGCCAGAATGCATACTGGATAGAAAGAAACAACGGCGAACCAACCAAAGTCCATATCAACGACCTCCGGTTTGCTACCAACCACCGCCTTCCAGAACCAGCAGTCGCAACCGTCTTCGAAAGCGGGGGGGAAATGTTACCGGTCCCCCACCAGCAGAACAACGCTTTCACACCAACCAATCAGGAGACGATTGCAGCACCCCTGGAAGTATATATACAGCCGCCTCAACCCCTATCATCATTCCAGTTTGGGAATCAACTAAGGGAGTAGGCAGATTGAGACCCTTAGCAACAAAACCACCAACAGTCAGGAGTAGGCAGATTGAGGCCTGACTGCAACATCTTAGCTTAGCAATATCTTTGCTTGCACAATACTCGGGAGTAGGCAGATTGAGGCCCGGTATTGTTTAACGTCACTTAGGACATAGCCCTCCGCTAAACAAACTTCAGATTGCTACTACACTTCGTAGTACTGGTGTTCATTTTATTCTGTTATTGTATATTGTTGTATTTATTTGTGTTTATTAATAAACCCATGTCATATGGGAGTTATGTTATTTAAACCTTATTTTTATTGAGTGAGCTATTACAGACTTATCCCCTATTGACTATTTCCCCCTGGACTTCTATTTTAGTATGTTAGTAAGTGTTAGATTAAGTTAAGACAATTCCTCTTCGGACTCAGCTACGAGCCAGTTTAGTGTTAGTGTAATCCCCGAACTTCAGTGTTACAGTGCTTACAGTGCCAACGCTTACGTTATCATCGGACGCCGCCGCCGACCTGGTAACAGTAGATTTAGTATAAAAAAGACGAGACAGGAAATACATCAGTTCATCACCAAGAATCATTAAAGCAACATCTCAAAGTTCAGCGAAGCTCTATAAGTAAGTATGATTTTTAAGATGTTTTAATTTTTATTATAATTTTTATTTATTTCGATTCTAATATGTTTAAAATTTTTAATATGTTTTAATATTTTTTATTTCGATTTTCAGTGAGTCAACATGATATGAGTGAGTTCCTGATAAAAAGATTCGTCGACCAACCCAACGATAACGCGGTAGATAAATTTCCATCAGTGAAAAAACGAAAATACGAACCGAAAGAAGTTCCGCAAGATCTGCAACTGATTTCCCAAAGAAGTTTTTGGCTAAACAAATCGAGAACGAAGTACATTGCTGTAGGGTACAGCTCATCCGAGTCATTTACCTCAGTTGTTAAAATTGGGGGTGATAGACAATCCATAACCTTCCTACCTGAAGAGTTTGGGGGATTGATCGCATACAAACAGCAGATATCAGCATATTTTACGAAGCCTGAAGATACAGCGCCTGAATACTTTAAAGGGTGTGAGATACTATTTACATCATTCAATTCAACGCCAGTAATTAAAATTACTAAAGGCCAGAGAAGCATCACCTTAGGTGAACGCTCTTTTGAATGTCTTTGGGAAGTCCAGAGCATAATCTCGGGGCATTTAGAACTGTTGAAAACATCAGGATTTTACACCTATTACAAGAATATACTGATAGCTGCAGTCCAAATTCCGGGAGAATTCCTTAACAACATCCGGATCTTGATTTCTGATACAGTAAGATCCCATAATACTGTTAGTGTGCTTGAGGTATTGCATTTATATCCTGAACAGATTGTTCAAGATCTTCAAAAACATTTGTAAATATGTGTAATTTGGGTATATGCATTCTATGCACTTATCAAATTCGATTAAACGCTTTTCTAATCGAACTAGAACGTTTAAAGTATGATATCAAAATGTACAAGGGGAAACAAAATATGATAAATTTATTCAAGCATTTTAGTATTAAGAAATAATGTATCTCTTATATCAATAAAAGAATAATCTAAACACATTTTATTATTATCTCACTGAGGATATCAACTTCCTATAGAAGAATGTTTTATCTCATTCAGAAAAAAAACTTTTAAAATTGAAAGATAATTAACTTTTGACTAAAAAGGAAGATTGCGGTTTTGAGAGTTGAAATAAAACTTGATTCAAATCGGTTATCAACGGCTTCTGTCTTATAATGAATTATTAAAATTGATCGTTTATATTATTTATATTAAAAAAGGTAAATTTCAATTAATGAAAAGGCAGCCTGCGGTTATAAGTCTTAAAAGGTCGTTTTATATGATTAAAAAATTCATGAAGCCGGAAGCTCTTAACATCATTAACATAGAAACATAAGATAGACAAATTGAATAATTTATTCAGAAACAAATTATTAATACGAATTATTAAGGGAAGACGGGCACTATAGTTATTACATAATCGAATAAAAACCGTTTATCAATTTCCTACATTTTACACCTATAAAGCATCGTATAATTACCAGCATAAGTTTGACGAAAGTCGAAAATTATTTCTATATATCGCATTTGATTTCTCATACTTCTTATTACTTAGGATGTTTGTTTTCTAAGAAATCGCCTGAGGTATCGCCTAGATAGCTAGACAGATTCGCATTTCATCATCCAGATAGGGATTGCAATATACCGAAAGAATTTAAAAATCAATGAGTGTTTTCAACTTGAGGTTTCCTATGTAGTATAATTTCATATAAATGAGAGAAAAGGTCGTTTAAATTAAATCAGTTTATAATATTATTAAAGCTAGTTTTACGAAATGTCCTACAGATCATACTTTCCACGTATAGCTCAACAGTTAAACTGCTTAGCCTAAGGAAGCATAGATTAGCAGATTTTTTATGTATAACTTCCGACAAAAGATAGGTATTAAAAGGTTTTAATGACAAAACTAGTTTTCAAGTGAGATTAGTTAAACAATATATGTTAAAAAATCTCTTTATTTTAATTCAATACACTTTATATTCAAAACATCTTTAAGATTATTTATTATTTCATGAGGTGAAGCGAAGGACGGAAATAATCCTGAGTGTTTCAATTCGTTTATTATTTCAATAGCTATAGGGTATGTATACAGACTATCCTTCAAAATACCATAATAAAACCGAAGCCGGGCTATTAGGCCGCGCACAATCATCCAATTTATTTCAGGCTCTTCATCACTTAAATAGTCGCTAAACGTACTCCAATCATCATCATAACAAGGAGCTACAATCTCATTGACCTCATATTCTATAGGGGAATTCACAGTATGTTTATTGCTTTCTTTGTCATGCTTCGTTCATATGCCTTTTATAGCTATCGAGACGAGAGAATCTCTTAGAACATTTAAAACATTGAGCTTTATACCCATAATGAATATGACGTCTAAAATCAGATTGTCGAATACTCTTACTGCATACATCACAGACACGGCTCTTCATCTTTAAAGAAATAAATGAGGTGATGCTACTACCTCTATTTATACCTACATCTATATAGCGTCACACAGCTGCATGTTACCGCCACACAACTCCATATTACAGCCACACAGTTACACATTACAGCCACACAGTCATATATTACAGCCACACAGCCACATATTACTGCCACACAGCTACATATTACGACCACATATTACCGCCACACAGCCACACATTACAGCCACACAGCCACATATTGTAGCCATACATCCACATATTACCTCCACACCGCCACATATTACAGCCACACAGCCTTATGTTGACGCCACTAGGTCCTCCTATTATCGTTGAGGATCCAGAAGACCGTTTAGTGCCAATATAAATGAATATAAAACACATACCTATACATTTACCTCAAAGTTACATAAATATCATCGTTATTTAAAGATTATATATACTGTTGAATTATAAGGTTAAGAAAAAGGATCATTGAATGACCTCAAAATCAAATATCAATACACCACTGATTTTCTTAAACCTCAGATAAATCTAAGCCAGTAGCTCCAAATTCTCTATTTCCTAAATGTATAGCAGATACAGCCTTTTATTCATGATCAGCATAGCATCAACATTCTATACCAAACAAATATCTGTAGGGTTAGGAGATATTGCTATAATAGCAGCTGTAGTATACCGCAGATTATCACGACTTCAACATATTTAGGAATATACATAGGATATCCATATTTTCTTTTTCTTAAAGGTATAGACCAAACCTATTGATAGTATAGCAGATTTACCTTTTTATTTATGATCAGCGTAGCATCAAAATCCTTTACCAAGCAAATATCTATAGGGGTAGGAGATATTGCTATAATAGCAGCTGTAGTATGCCTCAGATTATCATGACTTCAACATATTTAGAAATATACATAGGATATCCATATTTTCTTTTTCCTAAAGGTATAGACCAAACCTATTGATAGTATAGCAGATTTACCTTTTTATTTATGATCAGCATAGCATCAAAATCCTTTACCAAGCAAATATCTATAGGGGTAGGAGATATTGCTATAATAGCAGCTGTAGTGTGCCTCAGATTATCATGACTTCAACATATTTAGAAATATACATAGGATATCCATATTTTCTTTTTCCTAAAGGTATAGACCAAACCTATTGATAGTATAGCAGATTTACCTTTTTATTTATGATCAGCATAGCATCAAAATCCTTTACCAAGCAAATATCTATAGGGTTAGGAGATGTTGCTATAACAGCATCTGTAGTATGCTGTAGATTATCATGATTTCAATATATTTCCTAGGTAAAGGATCGTACTGATTCAAGAACTCTTCGCCTACATCGGTATCTAATATGAATGCATCGTCATCTTCTTGTATTTCCGGAAGACTCTCCCATTCCTGAGTATATTGAGGAAGCTCGGTCTCTGTAGCAACATCGGCATGCTTGATAGGTTCAGTCTGCATATGTTTTTTATGTACAGGCGCCGTTTCGGTATGCATATGCCGTACAGATCTCTTCTCAGTGATTTGCTTCAGCGGGGTCACTATCGGTTTGTAAAGGTCCTCAAGAAGGCGCTCGGTATCCTGCTTACCCTGTTTAAGTTCCTTATACTTTCTCTTAATGTCTTTGCGGACTTTAATGAGATGCTGCTTGATTATCTTAGACTTTTTATCCATGATGATAGGTACTTTCAGACAGACAGACAGACAGACAGCTTTAGACAGCTCCTGTACAGCTTTATACAGCCCCTGTACAGCTTTATACAACTCCTGTACAGCTCCGATACAGCTTTTAGACAGACAGGCTATACACGGGCTAGACAACTTTTAGGCAGGTACGGCTTTATTTTCTTATGCAAACTAACTTAGGTTGAAAAAACTATACCACTTCCGGTCTAGCCAATGAAACAGGTTCTCTGACACCTCATCTAAGGAGCACCTATTACAGATAAACATTGAGTACCCCAACACCTCCACAATTTGCACAAAGACATATCCCCGCTGCCCGACTCAAAAGAAAAGGAGTTGATGATCGCATTGTACAACAAAGAGCGATACGTCATCCACTATAGGACTCTCAAACAGCCGCTTAAACAAAGTCTCATACTGACTAAGGTGTTACAATTGTTAATAGTAGGGCAAGAGCTATTTTACTTCCAGATGAAGATTTGTAGAGGTTAACACACACCCAGCTGAGAGCACATAGGTAAATTCAGAATAAAAAGGTGACGCATAGTACATATGTTTCAGTTCCGAAAAAACTATATCACTTCCGGTCTAGACGGTCAATAACCGTGAGGTCTCTGACACTTCATCTAAGGAGCACCTGATAGAGATAAACATTGAGTACCCCAAGACCTACACAATTTACACAAAGACATAACCCCGCTGCCCACTTACATCACCGCTCCAGGCTCAAAGAAAAGGAGTTGATGATCGCATTATACAACAAAGAGCATACGTCATCCACTATAGGACTCTCAAACAGACGCTTAAACAAAGTCTCATGAGGACTAAGGTGTTACAATTGTTAATAGTAGGGCAAGAGCAATTTTACTTCCAGGTGAAGATTTGTAGCGGTTAACACACACACACACCACCGAGATAACTCAGGTAGATTTAGAATAAAAAGGCGGTGCATAGTACAGATGTTTAATAGTTACATGATTAGTATATGTGTTTAAGAGAAAAAAAACTGACAGAGCATCATCAATATTTCACGCCATATCATTATCATCATTAAACGAGATCGACGATGAATTCATATTCAACGATGTCGAATACAGTCTAAATGAGTTAGAATTACATCAGGAATTTCAGTGTTGTATCTTAAATGTAGGCCACACGCCGATTTCAGCGCTTCTATGCTATTAGCAGGAACTATTACTACCTTATGGGGAAGTGTTATTAGATTCAAGACAATACACAACAACATCGGTTCAAATACAGAGAAGTGACAGCGAAGAACATGTGTTCAATGCGTATAATCAACTTTTGCAGGATATTGAAACGATAAATAGACGTTTAGGAGTGAATTATATCACATTTGTAAAATGTATTCATATATAAGTAGTATTATTTTTTACGCTAGAGCAATTTTTACTAAATATTTACCGGTACTATTATAAATTAAGATTAAACGTAATTATTATTAAAAATGTTAATCTATAATTCATGAAGTAATTTTTTAAATGCCACAAGACTTATCTTAAGGAAGTCTACGGTTTTATCATTCGAGTTGTAAAGATGTCATCATATTCTATCGATTTCACTACATTATAAATAAAACATTAGTAAGTTTTAAAAAGTATGTTCAAGCCCATTTATAAAACAAAAGAAAAAACATATTAAAATTATTAATACAAATTATTAAGATAAGCTATTAAAAATAGATAAGACGAACATTATTAAAACTAAACCCCAAGCTGTTTCTTAACAATACTAATTTTAGAAAAATAATCAAATTTGTTCAATTCATAAAGGATATACTCTTTTATTGATTTACAGAATTAAAGGTATGTAAGCAATATCTATATATCATACGTATGATTAGGATCATGATTATCATACGTGAGCTCTTTTTAAGTATGATTATTTCAGCATATCATATTCACTTTCTCTAGTGATAAGTTATCGGACTAACTTTCTTAGTTCACCTGAGGTATCACCTAGATAGACCACTTAAGATAGATTGTACAGATAGGGATTGCAATATGATATAAATTTATATCGATAAAGCTATCACATGAATATACCGAAAAATCAAAGTGTATGAGCGTTAGTACATTAGCTCTCTTTTAAGTAAGATTATTTCCGCAGATCGCATTCACTTTCTCTAGCGATAAGTTATCGGACTAACTTTCTTATTTCATCTGAGGTATCACCTAGAAAGACCATTTAAGATAGATAGATTCACCTTCATTCGTACAGATAGGGATTGCAATATGATATAAATTATATCGATAAAACTATCACGTAAGTATACTGAAAGAATTTAAAAATCAAAGTGTATGAGTGTTATCAGCTTGCGGTTTTCTATGTAATACAGTATAATTTCATATAAATGAGAGAAAAGATCGTTTAAATTAATTCGGTTTATAATTTATTATTAAAGCTAGTTTTATGAAATGTCCTGCATATCAAAGGTAGCTTTCCACTTATAGCTCAACAGTCTAACTTTTATACAACTGCTTAGCCTTGGGAAGCACACATTAGTAGATTTTTTATGTATAGCTTTTAGACAGGCAGGTAGACATACAGATTTTACATAGCCTCATTTTCTCATGCAAATTACATGGGACAATGAAACAGGTTCTCTGACACCACATCTAAGGAGTACAAGTTAGCGAGAGTACCCCCGACACCTCCACGAGCTGTACAAAGACATACCCCACGCTATCCATTCACACCAAAATAAAAGGGGTTGATGACCGCATTATATAACAAAGAGCGACACGTTATCCACTATACGGCTCTCATCCAGGCGCTCTAGACCAAACCTATTGATAGTATAGCAGATTTAGCATTTTATTCATGATCAGCATAGCATCAAAATTAGTTACCAAGCAAATATCTATACGGTTAGGAGATATTGATATAACAGCAGCCTGTAGTATGCTGTAGATTATCATAACTTCAACATATTTACTTGGTAAAGGGTAGTACTGATTCAAGAACTATTCGCCTACGTCAGTATCTAATATGAAAGCATCGTCATCTTCTTCTGCGTGTATTTCCGGAAGACTTACAATCCTGAGTACATTGGGGGAGCTCGAGCTCTATAGCAACGTCAGTATGCATGATAGGTTCAGACTGCATATGTTTTTTAATTACAGACTCCGTCTCGGTTTGTATACGCAGTATAGATCTCTTAACAATTTGCTTCAACAGGTTCACTATTGGTTTGTATATGTATTCAAGTATACGTTCGGTATAGGTAGGTAGACAGGCAGACACCTTTTGGACTCTTGCTAGACGCAGGTTAAGCATGGACTGCACACGGTCTTATTTTTTATATGAATTAAAATTAGGTAAAAAAAACTATATCACTTCCGGTCTAGACAGTGAAACGGGTTGTTAATCCATGATATAATGAAGGTCTCTGACAGCTCGCCTAAGGATACAAGTTAGCGAAAGTACCTCCGACATCTACACGATCTATACAAAGGCATACCTCACGCTATCCATTCACACCAAAATAAAACAGGGTGTTGACCACGTTAAGATCGATACGTTATCCACTATAGGACTCTCATCCAAGCGCTCTGGTTTGAATTTTATTAAGCGCCTGTTTGAGAGCCTTATAGTGGATAACGTATCGATCTTAAAGTGGTCAACATCCTGTTTCATTTTGGTGTGAATGGATAGCGTGAGGTATGCCTTTGTATAGACCGTGTAAATGTCGGAGGTACTTTCGCTAACTTGTATCCCTTAGGCGAGCTGTCAGAGACCTTCATTATATCATGGATTAACAACCCGTTTCACTGTCTAGACCGGAAGTGATATAGTTTTTTTTTACCTAATTTTAATTCATATAAAAAATAAGACCGTGTGCAGTCCATGCTTAACCTGCGTCTAGCAAGAGTCCAAAAGGTGTCTGCCTGTCTACCTACCTATACCGAACGTATACTTGAATACATATACAAACCAATAGTGAACCTGTTGAAGCAAATTGTTAAGAGATCTATACTGCGTATACAAACCGAGACGGAGTCTGTAATTAAAAAACATATGCAGTCTGAACCTATCATGCATACTGACGTTGCTATAGAGCTCGAGCTCCCCCAATGTACTCAGGATTGTAAGTCTTCCGGAAATACACGCAGAAGAAGATGACGATGCTTTCATATTAGATACTGACGTAGGCGAATAGTTCTTGAATCAGTACTACCCTTTACCAAGTAAATATGTTGAAGTTATGATAATCTACAGCATACTACAGGCTGCTGTTATATCAATATCTCCTAACCGTATAGATATTTGCTTGGTAACTAATTTTGATGCTATGCTGATCATGAATAAAATGCTAAATCTGCTATACTATCAATAGGTTTGGTCTAGAGCGCCTGGATGAGAGCCGTATAGTGGATAACGTGTCGCTCTTTGTTATATAATGCGGTCATCAACCCCTTTTATTTTGGTGTGAATGGATAGCGTGGGGTATGTCTTTGTACAGCTCGTGGAGGTGTCGGGGGTACTCTCGCTAACTTGTACTCCTTAGATGTGGTGTCAGAGAACCTGTTTCATTGTCCCATGTAATTTGCATGAGAAAATGAGGCTATGTAAAATCTGTATGTCTACCTGCCTGTCTAAAAGCTATACATAAAAAATCTACTAATGTGTGCTTCCCAAGGCTAAGCAGTTGTATAAAAGTTAGACTGTTGAGCTATAAGTGGAAAGCTACCTTTGATATGCAGGACATTTCATAAAACTAGCTTTAATAATAAATTATAAACCGAATTAATTTAAACGATCTTTTCTCTCATTTATATGAAATTATACTGTAATGATGAAATGCGAATCTGTCTAGCTATCTAGGCGATACCTCAGGCGATTTCTTAGAAAACAAACATCCTAAGTAATAAGAAGTATGAGAAATCAAATGCGATATATAGAAATAATTTTCGACTTTCGTCAAACTTATGCTGGTAATTATACGATGCTTTATAGGTGTAAAATGTAGGAAATTGATAAACGGTTTTTATTCGATTATGTAATAACTATAGTGCCCGTCTTCCCTTAATAATTCGTATTAATAATTTGTTTCTGAATAAATTATTCAATTTGTCTATCTTATGTTTCTATGTTAATGATGATAAGAGCTTCCGGCTTCATGAATTTTTTAATCATATAAAACGACCTTTTAAGACTTATAACCGCAGGCTGCCTTTTCATTAATTGAAATTTACCTTTTTTAATATAAATAATATAAACGATCAATTTTAATAATTCATTATAAGACAGAAGCCGTTGATAACCGATTTGAATCAAGTTTTATTTCAACTCTCAAAACCGCAATCTTCCTTTTTAGTCAAAAGTTAATTATCTTTCAATTTTAAAAGTTTTTTTTCTGAATGAGATAAAACATTCTTCTATAGGAAGTTGATATCCTCAGTGAGATAATAATAAAATGTGTTTAGATTATTCTTTTATTGATATAAGAGATACATTATTTCTTAATACTAAAATGCTTGAATAAATTTATCATATTTTGTTTCCCCTTGTACATTTTGATATCATACTTTAAACGTTCTAGTTCGATTAGAAAAGCGTTTAATCGAATTTGATAAGTGCATAGAATGCATATACCCAAATTACACATATTTACAAATGTTTTTGAAGATCTTGAACAATCTGTTCAGGATATAAATGCAATACCTCAAGCACACTAACAGTATTATGGGATCTTACTGTATCAGAAATCAAGATCCGGATATTGTTAAGGAATTCTCTCTGAATTTGGACTGCAGCTATCAGTATATTCTTGTAATAGGTGTAAAATCATGATGTTTTCAACAGTTCTAAATGCCCCGAGATTATGCTCTGGACTTCCCAAAGATATTCAAAAGAGCGTTCACCTAAGGTGATGCTTCTCTGGCCTTTAGTAATTTTAATTACTGGCGTTGAATTGAATGATGTAAATAGTATCTCACACCCTTTAAAGTATTCAGGCGCTGTATCTTCAGGCTTCGTAAAATATGCTGATATCTGCTGTTTGTATGCGATCAATCCCCCAAACTCTTCAGGTAGGAAGGTTATGGATTGTCTATCACCCCCAATTTTAACAACTGAGGTAAATGACTCGGATGAGCTGTACCCTACAGCAATGTACTTCGTTCTCGATTTGTTTAGCCAAACACTTCTTTGGGAAATCAGTTGCAGATCTTGCGGAACTTCTTTCGGCTCGTATTTTCGTTTTTTCACTGATGGAAATTTATCTACCGCGTTATCGTTGGGTTGGTCGACGAATCTTTTTATCAGGAACTCACTCATATCATGTTGACTCACTGAAAATCGAAATAAAAAATATTAAAACATATTAAAAATTTTAAACATATTAGAATCGAAATAAATAAAAATTATAATAAAAATTAAAACATCTTAAAAATCATACTTACTTATAGAGCTTTGCTGAACTTTGAGATGTTGCTTTAATGATTCTTGGTGATGAACTGATGTATTTCCTATCTCGTCTTTTTTATACTAAATCTACCTGAGTTCTCTCGGCGGGGCGTGTACCCTGAGTTCATGTGTTAAAATGTTGGAGCGGATGTAAAAGACCGTTACAAATGGTCCGATGTAAAATTTTGGAGCGGATGTAAAAGACCGTTACAAATGGTCCGATGTAAAATTTTGGAGCGGATGTAAAAGTTAGTTAAATTTTGGGCCGGATGTCGTTTCCTGTTTTTGGACTGGACCTGATGCTTGGGACCGGATGCTACATCCTGTTTCAAATTGTAAAAGTTCGTTACAAAGTTCATGACGTCATCGGTCGAGCTCAGACCGGAAGTGAAATAGATTTTTTGGGCCCATGTTAAATCCCATAAGAAAATGCCGCCGGAGTGGTTTAGTTTTACTACTACGGGACTTTTTCGTGAGAAACCTATCAACTACGTTGTGTCCCCTCACCCTTTTTCCACCTGGCTAGGGACAGGCTTTGGCAGGTTTAGACAATTTCTTTAAACCAAAGTAGTCGTTTATTTTACTGTTTTTTTAAGTATTTGTCACACTATTTTTAAAACCGTTTTAGAAAACTTTAGTCAATATTTATTTTTCGACAGTTTTAAATAATTCACATCCTAATCCCCTTCGTCTTTTTGTATGGCTGATATCTAATCGAAGTCTTCGGAATTTTGATCTTCTCGCCGCCTCTTTGCCTTTCTTCTTCCAATATTACACGATACAATCTTATTCGCGGTATTTTAAACTCTCTTCGATCTCTTTGTCTCAAAAGTGGAGTTACCCGATACAGTGGTTCGTTCTGGACAGGTTTCTTCCTCAGTTCAGATTTGACATATTCCCGGATCGTACTGCTTAGTACCTCATCGTTTCGGCAAACAGTCGTCATCGGTTTGTAAAACTTTAGTCAATATTTATTTTTCGACAGTTTTAAATAATTCACATCCTAGTCCCCTTCGTCTTTTTGTATGGCTGATATCTACTCGAAGTCTTCGGAATTTTGATCTTCTCGCCGCCTCTTTTCCTTTCTTCTTCCAATATTACACGATACAATCTTATTCGCGGTATTTTAAAGTCTTTTCGATCTCTTTGTCTCAAAAGTGGAGTTACGCGATACAGTGGTTCGTTCTGGACAGGTTTCTTCCTCAGTTCTGATTTGACATATTCCCGGATCGTACTGCTTAGAACCTCATCGTTTCGGCAAACAGTCGTTATCGGTTTCCAGGCACGAGCAGCATTAAACAAGGAACGAGGATCCAAATACCTGTAAAGATTAAGAAGAGTTCTAGATATCATAATAATAATTTATACTAAAAATTAAAAAATACGAATAGTAACTCTTGGAAAATGCTTACCTCAAAATAATAACCAATACTCCCACTGGCAATATGGAAAACAATGGAACAACAGCACCAACACTTACAGAGAACATCTTGCTGACACTTCTTATTAATAAAGACTGAATAAAAGTGGACAAGCGGTGTAGTTATATACCCCTTGTGAGCAATTAAGCGTGAAAATGTGGTAAGTCATCCCTGGCATATTTAGGCGGGAATGCATGTCATTGCATATCGCCCCACTGTTAGGAATGTTTTATAATTTGTGTTTGAGTTAGTTCAATTGATATTATAACAACAACTAGAAGTCACGGGACTTTTTCGTGAGAAACCTATCAACTACGTTGTGTCCCCTCACCTTTTTTCCACCTGGCTAGGCACAGGCTTTGGCAGGTTTAGACAATTTCTTTAAACCAAAGTAATCGCTTATTTTACTGTTTTTTTTTTATATTTGTCACACTATTTTTAAAACCGTTTTAGAAAACTTTAGTCAATATTTATTTTTCGACAGTTTTAAATAATTCACATCCTAATCCCCTTCGTCTTTTTGTATGGCTGATATCTAATCGAAGTCTTCGGAATTTTGATCTTCTCGCCGCCTCTTTTCCTTTCTTCTTCCAATATTACACGATACAATCTTATTCGCGGTATTTTAAACTCTTTTCGATCTCTTTGTCTCAAAAGTGGAGTTACGCGATACAGTGGTTCGTTCTGGACAGGTTTCTTCCTCAGTTCTGATTTGACATATTCCCGGATCGTACTGCTTAGAACCTCATCGTTTCGGCAAACAGTCGTCATCGGTTTGTAAAACTTTAGTCAATATTTATTTTTCGACAGTTTTAAATAATTCACATCCTAGTCCCCTTCGTCTTTTTGTATGGCTGATATCTAATCGAAGTCTTCGGAATTTTGATCTTCTCGCCGCCTCTTTTCCTTTCTTCTTCCAATATTACACGATACAATCTTATTCGCGGTATTTTAAAATCTTTACGATCTCTCTGTCTCAAAAGTGGAGTTACGCGATACAGTGGTTCGTTCTGGACAGGTTTCTTCCTCAGTTCTGATTTGACATATTCCCGGATCGTACTGCTTAGAACCTCATCGTTTCGGCAAACACTCGTCATCGGTTTCCAGGCACGAGCAGCATTAAACAAGGAACGAGGATCCAAATACCTGTAAAGATTAAGAAGAGTTTTAGATATCATAATAATAATTTATACTAAAAATTAAAAAATACGAATAGTAACTCTTGGAAAATGCTTACCTCAAAATAATAACCAATACTCCCACTGGCAATATGGAAAACAATGGAACAACAGCACCAACACTTACAGAGAACATCTTGCTGACACTTCTTATTAATAAAGACTGAATAAAAGTGGACAAGCGGTGTAGTTATATACCCCTTGTGAGCAATTAAGCGTGAAAATGTGGTAAGTCATCCCTGACATATTTAGGCGGGAATGCATGTCATTGCATATCGCCCCACTGTTAGGAATGTTTTATAATTTGTGTTTGAGTTAGTTCAATTGATATTATAACAACATCTAGAAGTCACGGGACTTTTTCGTGAGAAACCTATCAACTACGTTGTGTCCCCTCACCTTTTTTCCACCTGGCTAGGCACAGGCTTTGGCAGGTTTAGACAATTTCTTTAAACCAAAGTAGTCGTTTATTTTACTGTTTTTTAAGTATTTGTCATACTATTTTTAAAACCGTTTTAGAAAACTTTAGCCAATATTTAATTTTCGACAGTTTTAAATAATTCACATCCTAATACCCTTCGTCTTTTTGTATGGCTGATATCTAATCGAAGTCTTCGGAATTTTGATTTTCTCGCCGCCACTTTTCCTTTCTTCTTCCAATATTACACGATACAATCTTATTCGCGGTATTTTAAACTCTTTTCGATCTCTTTGTCTCAAAAGTGGAGTTACGCGATACAGTGGTTCGTTCTGGACAGGTTTCTTCCTCAGTTCTGATTTGACATATTCCCGGATCGTACTGCTTAGAACCTCATCGTTTCGGCAAACACTCGTCATCGGTTTCCAGGCACGAGCAGCATTAAACAAGGAACGAGGATCCAAATACCTGTAAAGATTAAGAAGAGTTTTAGATATCATAATAATAATTTATACTAAAAATTAAAAAATACGAATAGTAACTCTTGGAAAATGCTTACCTCAAAATAATAACCAATACTCCCACTGGCAATATGGAAAACAATGGAACAACAGCACCAACACTTACAGAGAACATCTTGCTGACACTTCTTATTAATAAAGACTGAATAAAAGTGGACAAGCGGTGTAGTTATATACCCCTTGTGAGCAATTAAGCGTGAAAATGTGGTAAGTCATCCCTGGCATATTTAGGCGGGAATGCATGTCATTGCATATCGCCCCACTGTTAGGAATGTTTTATAATTTGTGTTTGAGTTAGTTCAATTGATATTATAACAACATCTAGAAGTCACGGGACATTTTCGTGAGAAACCTATCAACTACGTTGTGTCCCCTCACCCTTTTTCCCCCTGGCTAGGGACAGGCTTTCGCAGGTTTAGACAATTTCTTTAAACCAAAGTAGTCGTTTATTTTACTGTTTTTTTAAGTATTTGTCACACTATTTTTAAAACCGTTTTAGAAAACTTTAGTCAATATTTATTTTTCGACAGTTTTAAATAATTCACATCCTAATCCCCTTCGTCTTTTTGTATGGCTAATATCTAATCGAAGTCTTCGGAATTTTGATCTTCTCGCCGCCTCTTTTCCTTTCTTCTTCCAATATTACACGATACAATCTTATTCGCGGTATTTTAAACTCTTTTCGATCTCTTTGTCTCAAAAGTGGAGTTACGCGATACAGTGGTTCGTTCTGGACAGGTTTCTTCCTCAGTTCCGATTTGACATATTCCCGGATCGTACTGCTTAGAACCTCATCGTTTCGGCAAACAGTCGTCATCGGTTTGTAAAACTTTAGTCAATATTTATTTTTCGACAGTTTTAAATAATTCACATCCTAGTCCCCTTCGTCTTTTTGTATGGCTGATATCTAATCGAAGTCTTCGGAATTTTGATCTTCTCGCCGCCTCTTTTCCTTTCTTCTTCCAATATTACACGATACAATCTTATTCGCGGTATTTTAAACTCTTTACGATCTCTTTGTCTCAAAAGTGGAGTTACGCGATACAGTGGTTCGTTCTGGACAGGTTTCTTCCTCAGTTCTGATTTGACATATTCCCGGATCGTACTGCTTAGAACCTCATCGTTTCGGCAAACACTCGTCATCGGTTTCCAGGCACGAGCAGCATTAAACAAGGAACGAGGATCCAAATACCTGTAAAGATTAAGAAGAGTTTTAGATATCATAATAATAATTTATACTAAAAATTAAAAAATACGAATAGTAACTCTTGGAAAATGCTTACCTCAAAATAATAACCAATACTCCCACTGGCAATATGGAAAACAATGGAACAACAGCACCAACACTTACAGAGAACATCTTGCTGACACTTCTTATTAATAAAGACTGAATAAAAGTGGACAAGCGGTGTAGTTATATACCCCTTGTAAGCAATTAAGCGTGAAAATGTGGTAAGTCATCCCTGGCATATTTAGGCGGGAATGCATGTCATTGCATATCGCCCCACTGTTAGGAATGTTTTATAATTTGTGTTTGAGTTAGTTCAATTGATATTATAACAACATCTAGAAGTCACGGGACATGTTCGTGAGAAACCTATCAACTACGTTGTGTCCCCTCACCCTTTTTCCACCTGGCTAGGGACAGGCTTTCGCAGGTTTAGACAATTTCTTTAAACCAAAGTAGTCGTTTATTTTACTGTTTTTTTAAGTATTTGTCACACTATTTTTAAAACCGTTTTAGAAAACTTTAGTCAATATTTATTTTTCGACAGTTTTAAATAATTCACATCCTAATCCCCTTCGTCTTTTTGTATGGCTGATATCTAATCGAAGTCTTCGGAATTTTGATCTTCTCGCCGCCTCTTTTCCTTTCTTCTTCCAATATTACACGATACAATCTTATTCGCGGTATTTTAAACTCTTTTCGATCTCTTTGTCTCAAAAGTGGAGTTACGCGATACAGTGGTTCGTTCTGGACAGGTTTCTTCCTCAGTTCCGATTTGACATATTCCCTGATCGTACTGCTTAGAACCTCATCGTTTCGGCAAACAGTCGTCATCGGTTTGTAAAACATTAGTCAATATTTATTTTTCGACAGTTTTAAATAATTCACATCCTAGTCCCCTTCGTCTTTTTGTATGGCTGATATCTAATCGAAGTCTTCGGAATTTTGATCTTCTCGCCGCCTCTTTTCCTTTCTTCTTCCAATATTACACGATACAATCTTATTCGCGGTATTTTAAACTCTTTACGATCTCTTTGTCTCAAAAGTGGAGTTACGCGATACAGTGGTTCGTTCTGGACAGGTTTCTTCCTCAGTTCTGATTTGACATATTCCCGGATCGTACTGCTTAGGACCTCATCGTTTCGGCAAACAGTCGTCATCGGTTTCCAGGCACGAGCAGCATTAAACAAGGAACGAGGATCCAAATACCTGTAAAGATTAAGAAGAGTTTTAGATATCATAATAATAATTTATACTAAAAATTAAAAAATACGAATAGTAACTCTTGGAAAATGCTTACCTCAAAATAATAACCAATACTCCCACAGGCAATATGGAAAACAATGGAACAACAGCACCAACACTTACAGAGAACATCTTGCTGACACTTCTTATTAATAAAGACTGAATAAAAGTGGACAAGCGGTGTAGTTATATACCCCTTGTGAGCAATTAAGCGTGAAAATGTGGTAAGTCATCCCTGACATATTTAGGCGGGAATGCATGTCATTGCATATCGCCCCACTGTTAGGAATGTTTTATAATTTGTGTTTGAGTTAGTTCAATTGATATTATAACAACATCTAGAAGTTACGGGACTTTTTCGTGAGAAACCTATCAACTACGTTGAGTCCCCTCACCCTTTTTCCACCTGGCTAGGGACAGGCTTTGGTAGGTTTAGACAATTTCTTTAAACCAAAGTAGTCGTTTATTTTACTGTTTTTTTAAGTATTTGTCACACTATTTTTAAAACCGTTTTAGAAAACTTTAGTCAATATTTATTTTTCGACAGTTTTAAATAATTCACATCCTAATCCCCTTCGTCTTTTTGTATGGCTGTTATCTCATCGAAGTCTTCGGAATTTTGATCTTCTCGCCGCCTCTTTTCCTTTCTTCTTCCAATATTACACGATACAATCTTATTCGCGGTATTTTAAACTCTTTTCGATCTCTTTGTCTCAAAAGTGGAGTTACGCGATACAGTGGTTCGTTCTGGACAGGTTTCTTCCTCAGGTCTGATTTGACATATTCCCGGATCGTACTGCTTAGAACCTCATCGTTTCGGCAAACAGTCGTCATCGGTTTCCAGGCACGAGCAGGATTAAACGAGCATCCAAATACCTGTAAAGATTAAGAAGGGTTTTAGATATCATAATAATAATTTATACTAAAAATTAAAAAATACGAATAGTAACTCTTGGAAAATGCTTACCTCAAAATAATAACCAATACTCCCACTGGCAATATGGAAAACAATGGAACAACAGCACCAACACTTACAGAGAACATCTTGCTGACACTTCTTATTAATAAAGACTGAATAAAAGTGGACAAGCGGTGTAGTTATATACCCCTTGTGAGCAATTAAGCGTGAAAATGTGGTAAATCATCCCTGACATATTTAGGCGGGAATGCATGTCATTGCATATCGCCCCACTGTTAGGAATGTTTTATAATTTGTGTTTGAGTTAGTTCAATTGATATTATAACAACATCTAGAAGTCACGGGACTTTTTCGTGAGAAACCTATCAACTACGTTGTGTCCCCTCACCTGTTTTCCACCTGGCTAGGCACAGGCTTTGGCAGGTTTAGACAATTTCTTTAAACCAAAGTAGTCGTTTATTTTACTGTTTTTTTAAGTATTTGTCACACTATTTTTAAAACCGTTTTAGAAAACTTTAGTCAATATTTATTTTTCGACAGTTTTAAATAATTCACATCCTAATCCCCTTCGTCTTTTTGTATGGCTGATATCTCATCGAAGTCTTCGGAATTTTGATCTTCTCGCCGCCTCTTTTCCTTTCTTCTTCCAATATTACACGATACAATCTTATTCGCGGTATTTTAAACTCTTTTCGATCTCTTTGTCTCAAAAGTGGAGTTACGCGATACAGTGGTTCGTTCTGGACAGGTTTCTTCCTCAGTTCTGATTTGACATATTCCCGGATCGTACTGCTTAGGACCTCATCGTTTCGGCAAACAGTCGTCATCGGTTTCCAGGCACGAGCAGCATTAAACAAGGAACGAGGATCCAAATACCTGTAAAGATTAAGAAGAGTTCTAGATATCATAATAATAATTTATACTAAAAATTAAAAAATACGAATAGTAACTCTTGGAAAATGCTTACCTCAAAATAATAACCAATACTCCCACAGGCAATATGGAAAACAATGGAACAACAGCACCAACACTTACAGAGAACATCTTGCTGACACTTCTTATTAATAAAGACTGAATAAAAGTGGACAAGCGGTGTAGTTATATACCCCTTGTGAGCAATTAAGCGTGAAAATGTGGTAAGTCATCCCTGACATATTTAGGCGGGAATGCATGTCATTGCATATCGCCCCACTGTTAGGAATGTTTTATAATTTGTGTTTGAGTTAGTTCAATTGATATTATAACAACATCTAGAAGTCACGGGACTTTTTCGTGAGAAACCTATCAACTACGTTGTGTCCCCTCACCTGTTTTCCACCTGGCTAGGCACAGGCTTTGGCAGGTTTAGACAATTTCTTTAAACCAAAGTAGTCGTTTATTTTACTGTTTTTTTAAGTATTTGTCACACTATTTTTAAAACCGTTTTAGAAAACTTTAGTCAATATTTATTTTTCGACAGTTTTAAATAATTCACATCCTAATCCCCTTCGTCTTTTTGTATGGCTGATATCTCATCGAAGTCTTCGGAATTTTGATCTTCTCGCCGCCTCTTTTCCTTTCTTCTTCCAATATTACACGATACAATCTTATTCGCGGTATTTTAAACTCTTTTCGATCTCTTTGTCTCAAAAGTGGAGTTACGCGATACAGTGGTTCGTTCTGGACAGGTTTCTTCCTCAGTTCTGATTTGACATATTCCCGGATCGTACTGCTTTGAACCTCATCGTTTCGGCAAACAGTCGTCATCGGTTTCCAGGCACGAGCAGGATTAAACGAGGATCCAAATACCTGTAAAGATTAAGAAGGGTTTTAGATATCATAATAATAATTTATACTAAAAATTAAAAAATATGAATAGTAACTCTTGGAAAATGCTTACCTCAAAATAATAACCAATACTCCCACTGGCAATATGTAAAACATTGGAACAACGGCACCAACACTTACAGAGAACATCTTGCTGACACTTCTTATTAATAAAGACTGAATAAAAGTGGACAAGCGGTGTAGTTATATACCCCTTGTGAGCAATTAAGCGTGAAAATGTGGTAAATCATCCCTGACATATTTAGGCGGGAATGCATGTCATTGCATATCGCCCCACTGTTAGGAATGTTTTATAATTTGTGTTTGAGTTAGTTCAATTGATATTATAACAACATCTAGAAGTCACGGGACTTTTTCGTGAGAAACCTATCAACTACGTTGTGTCCCCTCACCCTTTTTCCACCTGGCTAGGGACAGGCTTTGGCAGGTTTAGACAATTTCTTTAAACCAAAGTAGTCGTTTATTTTACTGTTTTTTTAAGTATTTGTCACACTATTTTTAAAACCGTTTTAGAAAACTTTAGTCAATATTTATTTTTCGACAGTTTTAAATAATTCACATCCTAATCCCCTTCGTCTTTTTGTATGGCTGATATCTCATCGAAGTCTTCGGAATTTTGATCTTCTCGCCGCCTCTTTTCCTTTCTTCTTCCAATATTACACGATACAATCTTATTCGCGGTATTTTAAACTGTTTTCGATCTCTTTGTCTCAAAAGTGGAGTTACGCGATACAGTGGTTCGTTCTGGACAGGTTTCTTCCTCAGTTCTGATTTGACATATTCCCGGATCGTACTGCTTAGAACCTCATCGTTTCGGCAAACAGTCGTCATCGGTTTCCAGGCACGAGCAGGATTAAACGAGGATCCAAATACCTGTAAAGATTAAGAAGGGTTTTAGATATCATAATAATAATTTATACTAAAAATTAAAAAATACGAATAGTAACTCTTGGAAAATGCTTACCTCAAAATAATAACCAATACTCCCACTGGCAATATGGAAAACAATGGAACAACAGCACCAACACTTACAGAGAACATCTTGCTGACACTTGTTATTAATAAAGACTGAATAAGAGTGGACAAGCGGTGTAGTTATATACCCCTTGTGAGCAATTAAGCGTGAAAATGTGGTAAGTCATCCCTGACATATTTAGGCGGGAATGCATGTCATTGCATATCGCCCCACTGTTAGGAATGTTTTATAATTTGTGTTTGAGTTAGTTCAATTGATATTATAACAACATCTAGAAGTCACGGGACTTTTTCGTGAGAAACCTATCAACTACGTTGTGTCCCCTCACCCTTTTTCCACCTGGCTAGGGACAGGCTTTGGCAGGTTTAGACAATTTCTTTAAACCAAAGTAGTCGTTTATTTTACTTTTTTTTAAGTATTTGTCATACTATAGCCAATATTTATTTTTCGACAGTTTTAAATAATTCACATCCTAATACCCTTCGTCTTTTTGTATGGCTGATATCTAATCGAAGTCTTCGGAATTTTGATCTTCTCGCCGCCTCTTTTCCTTTCTTCTTCCAATATTACACGATACAATCTTATTCGCGGTATTTTAAACTCTTTTCGATCTCTTTGTCTCAAAAGTGGAGTTACGCGATACAGTGATTCGTTCTGGACAGGTTTCTTCCTCAGTTCTGATTTGACATATTCCCGGATCGTACTGCTTAGGACCTCATCGTTTCGGCAAACAGTCGTCATCGGTTTCCAGGCACGAGCAGCATTAAACAAGGAACGAGGATCCAAATACCTGTAAAGATTAAGAAGAGTTCTAGATATCATAATAATAATTTATACTAAAAATTAAAAAATACGAATAGTAACTCTTGGAAAATGCTTACCTCAAAATAATAACCAATACTCCCACAGGCAATATGGAAAACAATGGAACAACAGCACCAACACTTACAGAGAACATCTTGCTGACACTTCTTATTAATAAAGACTGAATAAAAGTGGACAAGCGGTGTAGTTATATACCCCTTGTGAGCAATTAAGCGTGAAAATGTGGTAAGTCATCCCTGACATATTTAGGCGGGAATGCATGTCATTGCATATCGCCCCACTGTTAGGAATGTTTTATAATTTGTGTTTGAGTTAGTTCAATTGATATTATAACAACATCTAGAAGTCACGGGACTTTTTCGTGAGAAACCTATCAACTACGTTGTGTCCCCTCACCTGTTTTCCACCTGGCTAGGCACAGGCTTTGGCAGGTTTAGACAATTTCTTTAAACCAAAGTAGTCGTTTATTTTACTGTTTTTTTAAGTATTTGTCACACTATTTTTAAAACCGTTTTAGAAAACTTTAGTCAATATTTATTTTTCGACAGTTTTAAATAATTCACATCCTAATCCCCTTCGTCTTTTTGTATGGCTGATATCTCATCGAAGTCTTCGGAATTTTGATCTTCTCGCCGCCTCTTTTCCTTTCTTCTTCCAATATTACACGATACAATCTTATTCGCGGTATTTTAAACTCTTTTCGATCTCTTTGTCTCAAAAGTGGAGTTACGCGATACAGTGGTTCGTTCTGGACAGGTTTCTTCCTCAGTTCTGATTTGACATATTCCCGGATCGTACTGCTTAGAACCTCATCGTTTCGGCAAACAGTCGTCATCGGTTTCCAGGCACGAGCAGGATTAAACGAGGATCCAAATACCTGTAAAGATTAAGAAGGGTTTTAGATATCATAATAATAATTTATACTAAAAATTAAAAAATACGAATAGTAACTCTTGGAAAATGCTTACCTCAAAATAATAACCAATACTCCCACTGGCAATATGGAAAACAATGGAACAACAGCACCAACACTTACAGAGAACATCTTGCTGACACTTCTTATTAATAAAGATTGAATCAAAGTGGACAAGCGGTGTAGTTATATACCCCTTGTGAGCAATTAAGCGTGAAAATGTGGTAAGTCATCCCTGACATATTTAGGCGGGAATGCATGTCATTGCATATCGCCCCACTGTTAGGAATGTTTTATAATTTGTGTTTGAGTTAGTTCAATTGATATTATAACAACATCTAGAAGTCACGGGACTTTTTCGTGAGAAACCTATCAACTACGTTGTGTCCCCTCACCCTTTTTCCACCTGGCTAGGGACAGGCTTTGGCAGGTTTAGACAATTTCTTTAAACCAAAGTAGTCGTTTATTTTACTGTTTTTTTAAGTATTTGTCACACTATTTTTAAAACCGTATTAGAAAACTTTAGTCAATATTTATTTTTCGACAGTTTTAAATAATTCACATCCTAATCCCCTTCGTCTTTTTGTATGGCTGTTATCTAATCGAAGTCTTCGGAATTTTGATCTTCTCGCCGCCTCTTTTCCTTTCTTCTTCCAATATTAAACGATACAATCTTATTCGCAGTATTTTAAACTCTTTTCGATCTCTTTGTCTCAAAAGTGGAGTTACGCGAGTAGGTATTGCACCACCTGAGCGTTGCCCCTCCAGTTTTTTTTGGCCACGCCTGCTGCTCTCTGATTGGCTATCCCCTCTCCTCTAGCTCCTCTCCTTGCTTCTGATTGGTCGACGCCATCTTGGATGACACGCCTACTATTCTGTGATTGGCTGAAGGCGGCCATTTTGAAAACGCCTACTATTGTCTGATTGGATGACGGCCATTTTGGAACTTCGGGCGCCATTTTACCCTCCATGACTGGAAACTGTATTACCGGCAACATGCATGCTGCTAAGAGATGGCGCTATGAAGGAATACCGGGCAGTTCGTTCGTAGCTAGACTAGTGTACAGACGAAGAGAAGTGTAAAGAAGTTTAAGTATAGTTTTTCCTTTTTTGTGAGTGATAATATGAGCTCAGCTTCAGAAAGATTGTTGTCTAAGCCGCCAGATCCAGGTGGAGAACGTATGGTGATAACTGAACGTGAAGCAGATGATAATACAAAAGGTCAGAATGTCAGTAATAATTTTACATTTAGAGAAGAGAATAAATTTCAAATAACAGATTGTGGTCCGTTTTATTTGTATGTTGAAAGCAAATTGGAAAATAAAAATATTGGTCGTTTACACCCTATGTCAATAGGAAAACTATTGTATAATAGTAAACTATCCGAGAATATTTTAAATATTAATTCTCTAGGGAAAAATAGAATTAAAATAGAAACAAATTCGGCAGCTACCGCAAATGAGCTTACGAATTTGGAATTATTTAAAGAAAAAAATCTAACCGCTTATATTCCCTATTTTCTTACTGTTAGGCAAGGAATAATAAAATTCGTTGATACTGATTTAACGGAGGAAGAAATAATAAATCTAATCAACTCAAATTCTATAAACGTTTTGGTTACCAATGTTAAAAGATTTTCTAGAAAAGTTGTAGATAATGGAAACACAACGTATAAACCAACACAAACAATATTAGTAACTTTTAAAGGTCAAAGACTTCCCTCATATGTATATATCCTTAACGTTCGTTGTGAAGTAGAACAGTACATACAAAAAGTATTACAGTGTTTCAAATGTCTTAGATACGGGCATATTGGTAGTCAATGTAGGTCTGTTGAAAGATGTGTGAAATGTGGAGAAAATCATAATAAGGAAGTATGTGTATTAGAAACGCCTGTATGCATTCATTGTAAAGGCAATCATTTCGCTACAGATTTTAAAAATTGTCCGGAGTTTGATAAACAAAAATCTATCAAGAAACATATGGCATATGAAAGAATAGCATATAAAGAAGCCGAAAAAATAATAAAAAATACGTCTTTTGCAGCCGTGTCAAATAGATATATAAATTTAAATTTAGAAGATTTTCCATCTTTAACGGAAAATAATAACGATCTATCTTTAATAAACCCACTTAACAAACCCCGTAAAGTTACAAACCCTTCTAATAAAAGACCACGTGTGAGATCCCCTTCACCAGACGTTCCTGAATCCCTTAACAAAACATTTAATATAAACTCAGAAAATGCAACTAATAAAACTAATTACAAAGCATTAAGTATAAAAAACGCCCATTCTCCAACCTACCACAATTTAAAAAAAGATGTTATAACAAACACACAATTCATAACAAGTATTTCCGAAGTAGTTAAATCAATAATTACAGATTATAAAGAAAGTAAGGATCAACTATTCAGTTTTTCAGAAAAAGAGTTATTTGAAGTCATTAACAAGAAATCGTCTATATTAAACTTAAATTATGGATAGATTAAATATAATGCAGTGGAATGGTAGATCAATTGTTCCAAAAAAAGCCTTACTAGAAAGCTTCCTCTGTCACAACAACATAACCATAGCTCTATTATCTGAAACATGGTTTGATAAATCTCATTACATAAATTTTAAAGGATTCAATATTATGCGGCAAGATAGAAACGATGGGTATGGAGGAGTCTGTATCCTTATTAAAAATGATATTTCATATACAGAGTTAATTTTAACAAATACTCCAAATAAAGTAATGGCAATTGCATTTTCGTTAAAAACTAGTAAAGAAATAATTCATATCGTATATGTTTACTCCGAACCTTCAATCACAGTAACCAAACACGAATGGATGAAATTTATAGAAATGCTACCAAAACCTTTACTTTTATGTGGCGATTTTAATTCACATCATATAGCCTGGGGGTGCGATAAAGTTGATAATAAAGGTAAATTTCTTCTAGAATCTATTGAAGACAACGATTTGATTATATTAAATGATGGTTCACCAACTAGATTAACTTGCCCAAATAGTTCAAAATCAGCAGTTGACCTCTCATTATGTTCCGCAGATTTAGTGGGTGTTTTAGATTGGTCAGTTACACCGAATACATTAGGTTCTGATCATTTTGTTATAACTATGGTAATACATGTCAAAACTAAGAAAATATGTTATAAATCAAATAGAGTATGGAATGTAAACAAAGCGAATTGGAATAACTTCGCCGAGAATATACGATCATCAATAACTTCAGACCATAACACTACACCTTCGTATGATCTTTTCATTCAGTATTTAAGAAAAGCATGCGATAAATCAATTCCTAAACTGTCAAATTCGACTTCGGGTCGTAAAGAAGCCGTTCCATGGTGGAATTTTGAATGTCAAAACGCAATAGATTCTAGAAACCGCCTGTTGGTTAGTTATAAAAAACAACCAACTGTAGAAAATTTTCTTGCATATAGACGACAAGATGCCTTAACAAAACGTATTGTTAAAAACCAGAAAAGAAAATCATGGAGAGAATTCTGCTCTAATTTGAATAGAAGCACCCCAATAGGAAGAGTATGGGATAAGATAAGAAAACTTAAAAATAATCAAGTTCCGAGAAATCCGATAATAGAAGCAGGCTCTTGGGTAGATGATTTTCATAGAAAAATGGCACCTGATTCTACTTATTATAAAGTTGAAACAAATGATGAAACAGAAGCTAATCATTTTTTAACTAAAAGTTTTTCCTTAAAAGAACTAGACATGGCCATAAAACATTCAAAAAATACGGCTCCAGGTTTGGACAGTATTCAATACCCAATGATACAACATCTGCCTGAAATTGGTAAAACATATCTATTGATGGTCTTTAATGACATTTGGAAATCGGGTATATATCCAGAAGAATGGAAGAAAAATTGTATTATACCTATTCGCAAACCTAACACTACTAAGAATGATGTTACGAACTTTAGACCAATTACATTAAGTTCATGTCTACTGAAAACCTTTGAAAGGATGGTCAAAAATCGTTTTGAATGGTGGCTAGAGCATCACAAGCAATTACCTTCATCTCAGTTTGGTTTTCGCAAGAGACGATCTACCATAGACAGTCTAGCATCCCTAACAATGGATATATACGATGCCTTTGCAAAGAAAAAGTATCTGACTGCAGTCTTTTTAGATATTACAGGTGCATATGACAACGTGCAAATGGATATACTGTACAAAAAGTTAGAGTTACTTAAGCTACCTCATAAATTTATAACGAACATTATATCCCTATATACCAATAGAATTATTTCTATTAAAGTAAATGATTTCCTTTCTACTCCTAGATTAACATCAGTGGGACTGCCACAGGGAGACATTTTAAGTCCTTTACTTTATGTAGTTTATTCGGCAGATCTTCAACACATATTCAGCCCAGCGGTAAAGATACTTCAGTTTGCAGATGATGTGTGCTTTTATACATGCAGTAAAAACTTAAACCAATGCCATGAAGAAGTGGACAATGCATTTGCCTTAGTAGAAACATGGTCAAATAAAAATGCTTTAACTGTAAACCCCAAAAAGACTATTGTTTGCACATTTACTCGAAAACGGGGAATATTACCCGACACCATACAATTAGGTAATTACAATATACCATATAAAAAAGAAGTAAAATTCTTAGGAGTCCATTTTGATCAAAAATTACTTTGGAATAAACACATTGCGATCCTACAAAAGAAATTAGAGAGATCAGTAAATCTTTTACGTGCAGTCAGCCACTATGATTGGGGTGCAGATCCTGAAATCAGTTTAATTTTTTACAAGTCTTATTGCCGATCCATTATGGACTACGGATCAATATTATATGGGAGTGCTTGCAAATCCCATCTTGTTAAAATAGATAGAATTCAATTTAAATGTATCCGTATTTGCATGGGTTATTTGAAGTCAACTCCTCTTGATGTTATGCTCGCTGAAATCAATGAACCTCCATTGGAGCACAGAAGAGATATTTTATCAGATTCGTTTGTATGCAAACATTTATCTATAAATACAGAATTGACAAATACAATGCGTGAGTTTTGTGACGTTTTTCGACGTTCCGCATACTGGAGGAAAAAGAAAACCCCTCCAATAGTTAATAGCTATAAAAGGATTACAGAAAACAACTCTCAAGACTATTTTTGTTCAGATCTAATCCCTATTTTTTCCGAACAATTCGAAACACTTATAAACGAACCAAACGTTGAACTTATAACGGATAATTCAATATTTTCGAAAGAAATTAATGATAGAATTTTTCAAACTGAAAGAAGTCTACGATGGCCAGATTTTCATCCTTTATTTACTGATGGTTCAAAAACTAATACAAGTGTTGGAAGCGCATTTTATGACCCTAAAAGAAATTACCACAAATTATTCAAACTTCCAAATTATGCATCGATTTACTCTGCGGAAGTAATAGCTATTCTAGAATGTCTGCGATATATCCAAACATTAAATTATGATAAATTTGTAATTTTTACAGACAGTAAAAGCCTAATAGAAAAATTAACAAATATTAGACTACAAAGTGACTTAAGCCATCTTATAGTCTCTATTCAATCATTATTACAACATATAAAATCGTCTAACAAAAATGTGGTTTTTGTATGGATTAGGGGTCATTGTGAAATTAATCATAACGAGAAAGTTGACTCACTAGCTAGGAATGCTGCAATTCAAGGAAAGACTTCACAATTTAAACCCCCTCTTCATGATATGCTAGTAATCTGTCGCGAAAAAGTACGAAGTTGTTGGCAACAAAAGTATACGAGTGCCCCGGAAGGAAGATTCTATAAAACATTACAACCGTTTTTACCAGCCAAACCATGGTTTTCTAAAGCATCCATGAAGAAACATCAGATCACAGTTATTTGTAGATTAAGATCAAATCACGGACTGTTTAAAAATTATTTATTTCGAATAAAGAGAACACAATCTCCCTTATGTACTATTTGTGATGAACCCGAAGATGCAAATCACGTTATTATGGAATGTCCATTGTATGATGTGGATAGATCGTATATGTATAATCAGTTACTTGAAACTAAGCTTCCATTCCCTATTAATTTAAATATTATGCTACAATCCCGTAATTTTAATATTTATAAAATCTTAACTCAATTTTTAAGCAAAATAGAGTATCGAATTTAGTCTTTAGTACATATATTACATAACCCTATAACATGTTACTCTCTATTGTATCCTTACCATTGGCCTACTCCTGTTAGTCTGAAACCAGTAATGACGGCCATCATTGACGATATCCCGTTTCCTTCTTTGTGTCCTTTGTTTTTATGTTTGAATGCCAATATCTATTGATAAAAATAGTCTGGCTGTATAGCATAAGCTAATGCCAAAAACTTTAAATAAAAAAAAAAAAAAGGAATACCGACAAACTATGTACTATTACTACTAGGGGGCGCGTCATGAAGAAAGCTGTATTACCGATTACGGGCGTTCTGCTAATTTGTTAATAGAGGGAGCCAAAGGTTTATCATTTTATATTAATAAATTTTACCGATTTCTTAAAATAATTATCGCCGTCATTAATACTTTAATTACATATAATAATTTAAGATAATTAATTCAGCATTTAAATTTTAAAGGCCGCTTTAAACGCAAATCATGGAACAATTT